>CM024760.1:34110704-34441660 GCA_014218235.1 Colocasia esculenta | reverse complement strand
TGTTAAAAGAATGAAGCTCACTCTTGAGAGCTACCATTTCTGATCAATATGAGCTAACAAGTTCTTCATGCCTTCCATATCATCAACCAAGTAAGCAAAAGATAGTCGAGTCTTCGACACTTGAGAGACAGCTTCCTGACTATTGAAAAGACTTCGCTGAGTGTTAGCTAAAATGCCTTGGAGAACAGTTTCAAGCTTGTCTTGAAGTTCTTTTAGTTGGCCACAAGCATTCATAACCCCAGAGCAGTAGCCCTAGACCTCGCGCCCCTTTTTGGTGTCTGCTTGGGAGGCATCACAACAAGCAGAGAAGAGAGGAAGATGATGGGGAGGAGGAGGAGATGGCGGGAACAAGAGAGAAATCTCCTATTTCCGTGGATGTGAAAGGGGGTGGTGGGTTGACCTACAAAGAAGGGCATAGAAAAAGGTCCTACGCAAGAGATGAAGAGGTAAGATGAGCCGCCGGTACACCTTACCCTAAACAATGTCTGATGAAGAAATCTGCCTGGAGAAGCAGTGGTGTCGACACAGGAGGGGACTGTGTCCACCTGACAAGTGATGGTGTCGACACATGAAGAGGACTGTGTCGACCTGGCTGGACAAACACTGATGATATGTACAGGAAAAACTGGAAGGAAGTCTTTATGATGATGAAAGAAGTATGGAATCGACTTGTCAAGGATTTTTAATATGTCAAAGAATTCATTTGTCATTTCTTAACAAAAGCTCATTATTAATTCAAGGGTTAAACAACAGCCTACAAGAGATGTTCATTAATTGTAATGAAACACTGAAATGACATTTTGAATGATATAGGGCATTCAGTATAGTCAATGGCAATCTTTCATATTCTTCTAATCCAAAGTTATGAATTTTTTTAATTTTTTTAGAATGAAGTCAGTTGTGATGAAACTAAACAGTCTTAAGCAATCTGAGTTGGGGCAAGGTTGTTTGTTTTGATTGATTCTCCTTGGACATATATGTTTTTTTTTAATCAATCTAACAAATGTATAAATCTTGTTCACACAAGAACTAATACTATTTACACACCATAGTCTCTGGTTACTAAAGATTTGCTCATTATCCAGTTTCAAGGGGTAAATGATAACCTTTTGACATGAAAATATATGTTTATGAGACGCCAATATTTCCAGTTACTCAATTATTAGCAATATTGTAAGATTTTATTTTTTTTTACTTTGTTTGACCCCTCCAAACAGAGATAGAAAAAACACCTCATGACATACATGGCACTTCATTAGTTATAAAGGTTTGTAGTTTCTCAGTATTAGTGCCATTGCTCTGTTCAACAATAGATTTAAGGAGAATATCGTAAAGTTGAAAACAACCCTTTCCCTCATCAGTTGTAAAAGAGATGTCTAAATTCAATACACATGTGATCTTCATGTCTTGAAGAAAATAGATTCCTTTTGGAAGTCAGAATATAATTGAAGATTGAATGTAAAGATGTAGTAGATCAACCCAAAAAGTCATTATGTTGTTTCTTTTGAGAAAATTAATAAACATCTCATGAATAGGAATTGTGTCAACACAATGAATGAATTCTGAGTTTATGTAAGAAAAGAGTTATGAATTCTTTAGCTCCCCCTGAGTTGATGATTCTAGAAGTCTTTCATTAAGAGAAAGAGCATCAAAAGATTTGATAGCAAGAATTATTTTATTGAAGAACAAGGACTCCCCTTAACAATTGCATACATGATTCTTGATACTTGGCGGAGACATATACTCACGCATATTGACAGTGTCCAGACAAGCTTAACTTGTCTTTCTTCAAATCACTATTTGATATACCAAGAATTCCAATGCAATGTGAGAGTGAAGAACTTATTTGAAAAAATGGAATGTGTTTCATTGGCAAGGAAAATAGAGAGAAGAATGTAAAGTGAAAGGAATATTTACATCATGAAGCAATTACTCCCCCTCAGAATGTGCCTGAACAAAGACACACACAACACTCATCTCAATGATGGAGAGGTCAAGAAGAATGTGGACATTTGCATAACTCAAGCTCTCTACTTAAAGATGAAAATCTATTTTCTGGAAGAGGCTTGGAGAAAATATTAGCAATTTGATTTTCAGTTTCAATGAAATGAAGCTCAAAAGATTTCTTAGCTACCTCATCCCTTAAGAAATGATGCCTTATATCAATGTGTTTTGTGCGTGAATGGTGTATAGGATTTTTAGACAAATTAATGGCACTAGTGTTGTCACATAAAATGGGAATGCATCCTAACTCATGATTATAGTGTAGGAGCTGGTGTTTCACCCAAAGGATTTGGGTGCCACAATAACCAGCCGCAACATACTCAGCCTCTGCAGTGGATAGAGCAACTGAGTGTTGCTTTTTGGATGCCCAAGAAATCAAGCATCCACCTAGATATAAGCACAAGCCACTAGTACTTTTTCTATCAAGCTTACAACCCGCATAATCAGCATCACAATAAGCAATCAAATCAAATTTACAACCAGCAGGATATCAAATGCCAAGTTCACATGTTCCAACAAGATATTTAAAAATTCCTTTGACAGCTAACATGTGACTTTCTTTAGGATTAGCTTGAAACCTTGCACACAAGCACACACTAAATTGAATATCAGGTCGAGATGTAGTGAGATAAAGTAGAGAACTAATCATACCTCTGTATGTCTTTGGGTCTACTGACTTACCAAATGAGTCTTATTCTAGTTTTACATTTACTGCAATTGGTGTGCTTGAGTGCTTGAGGTTCTGAAAGTCAAACATTTTCAGGAGTTCTTTGACATACTTTGTTTGACTTACAAAGATCCCTTCACTGGTTTGGTTAACCTGCAATCCCAAAAAGAATTGTAAATTACCCATTAAGCTCATTTCAAATTCAGTTTTCATTTGGTTAGCAAATTCAGTGCACAAATCTTTATTTGTGGATCCAAAAATTATGTCATCAACATAAATTTAGACAATAATTATTTGTTCACTTACTGTTTTTGTAAACAGGTTTGATCAACATTACCTCGAGTATATCCTTTATCCAAGAAAAAAGAGCTCAAACATTCATACCAAGCTCTTGGAGCTTACTTAAGACCATAAAGAGCTTTATGAAGTTTGAAAACATGGTTAGGAAATTTTTCATTTTCAAAGCCTGGAGGTTGTTCTACAAAAACATTTTCTTTGATGTAACTATTTAGAAAGGCACTTTTGACATCCATTTGGTAAACTTTAAATTTCAGAGATGATGCAAAAGCAAGGAATATCCTCACAGCTTCTAGCCTAGCTACAGGGGCATATGACTCTTCAAAATCAATACCAAACTCTTGATTGTACCCCTTGGCAACTAGTCTAGCTTTATTCCTAACAACCTGTCCATTTTCATTCAATTTATTTCTAAATACCCATGTAGTTCCAATAACAGATTGGTCACTAGGTCTAGGTACTAATTCCCATACTTGATTTCTGTCGAATTGATGAAGTTCATCATGCATTGCATTGATCCAATCTTCACTCATTAGAGCTTCATCAATTGACTTGGCTTCAATTTGGGAATTAGTGCTAGTGGGTCTTCATTTATTATATTCAAAAAAGATGATCTAGTTCTAACTCTATCATGTACATTGCCAACTACATTCTCAATTGGATGATCTCTCAAAAATCTATTTTTAGGAATTACCTCTTGAGATGCATTCAAGTCTGGAACAATATTACCTGATCCACTTGTGGTAGGTGAATGGTTGTCCAGACTTTCAAGTATGTCTTTATCTTCCTCAATGGTTGGTGAAGACTCAACAATGAAATCATCCTCTTCCTTTTTTTGAGGAACCCTGCAAGATGTAGAATCATCAGTTAACAATGAGTTTTCATCAAAGACTACATGTGGAGATTCTTCCACAGTTTTATTTTTGAGAATGTACACTCTAAAAGTTCTAAAGATTTCTGAATAGCCAAGAAAAATGGCTTCATAACTTTTGGCATCAAATTTATCAAGATTTTCTTTAACGCTATTATGTACAATTCATTTGTAACCAAAGACTTTAATGTAAGACAAAGTTGGCTTTTTGTTTTTCAACAGTTCATAGGGGGTTTTTCTGATTTTTGGTCTAACCAATGCTCTATTTAGAATGTGATTTGCTGTGTTTACAGCTTCAGCCCAGAAGGATTTGGGCAGTTTGCTTTCCAAGAGCATGGATCTAGCCATTTCCACAAGTGTTCTATTCTTCCTTTCCACAACTCCATTTTGTTCTGGAGTTCTTGAAGAAAAGAATTTATGGAAAATGTTTAGTTCAACAGATAAATCAGAAAAAATTTTATTTTCAAATTCACCCGCATGATCAGTTAAAATGGATTTGATTTTATGTGAAAAACCTGTTAAGGCATGGTTGTAGAAGTTTCTGAATTCTAGACAAGCATCACTCTTGTGGGATAAAAAATAACCCAAGTATATCTAGTAAAACCATCAATGATGACAAAACCATATCTTTTGCCATTAAGACTAAGATCCTTGTTGGTCTAAAAAGGTCCAGATGAAGCAATTCTATTGGCTTAGATGTGAGTACATTATTGAAGATTTTAAAAGATTTTCTGATTTGTTTTTCTTGAGCATATATCCCACAAAGTTGATTCTCAATGTTTGGAAAAGATTCAGGAAGTCCTTTAACCAAATTTAGCCTTAAAAGTTTGTTTTTTGTGTTGAAACTTGCATGACCAAGTCTTTTATGCCATGTCCATGCAACTTCATCTTTATTTGCAACTAAACATATGTTTTCAGCAAAGTTTTTATCAAGATTGATCATGTAGACATTGTTTTCTCTCTTGCCAAAGAATTTTATTTTTTTCAGTTGAAGAGTCAATTATTTTACAAAAATCTGATTCAAACACAACCTTGTGACCTTTGTCACACAGTTGGCTTATGCTTAACAAATTATAGTTCAAACCATCAACTAACAGAACATTTTCAATTGAGTTTGAGGAGGATTTACCAACCTTTCCAGATCCAATGATTTTCTCTTTATTTTTACCTCCAATGTGACAGAACCTCCCACCTTTTCAATCAGAAATGAGAACTTTGTTTTGTCTCTTGTAATGTGTCGTGAACACCCACTATCAAGAAACCATACATTGGAGTTGGGTGCACGACCTTCCTGCAAAAATCAAATCAGAGAAGAGAAGATTTTGGTACCCAAACATTGTTGGGACCATCATTGTGTTTGAGTAGAGACAATAGATCTTTTATAATCCATATTTGAGTTGTTTTTGGCATTTTCTTTGTTTCAGAAGTGAGTTCTCTTTTTCCAAGTCAACATTTCTTTTTGGAACGAAAACACCAGTGTTCTTTCTTTCATGAGCATGGAGGTTATGCAATTGGACATGATCATTCATGTATGGAAATTCAAACGAAGGATTCTGTTGGTATCTTGGGAATTTTGGATAAAAGAATTGTGAATGGTACCAATAAGGTTTATGATACCATTGATTCCAAGAGTTGATCCAATCAGATTAATGTGATCATGAAAGTTTCTCTTTGCATTTTTATTATTATTTAAGTTTTGTTTGATTTTTTGTTTAACTGATTGTTGATTTTCAGACTTGAATAGGTCGACCTTTGTTGGACTGGTGTCGACCCATTTTGTTACTTTTGGTTAGAGACATTCTTTTCGTTCTGATTCTTGAAAATTTCAGATGTGTTATTTGACATTTGTTTATTGTTGTTTTCTGGACTAACACTTTTAACAAATTTTATCAGGGGAGTTTTGGAAGATTTTTCTTTCTTTTCATAAGATTTATTCTTCAATAATTCTCTATGGTAAATCCCAGTGCATGTTTTGTAGCATTCATTTTTAGCCCTAACAATGCATCAAGATTTTTCTTTCCATTTGTGAAATTTTTTATCACTTGTTCCTTTTCATCTAACAACTTCTTGAGTTTCTGAACTTCATCAATGGCTTGTTGCTTTTCTTTTTGTTGCAATTCCATCCTTTCAGAAAGATTTTTAAAATCATTACTGGCCTTTTCAGATGCAAGTTTGAATTCATCAATTTCGTTCAGAAGCTTTTCCTTTTCTTCATTGAGTTCATATGCTTCATTTTCAAGTTCAGAAATTCTTCTGTTCAATGAAGTATCATGCATGGCATTTTCAATTTTTTTTTCCAGATATTTGTTGTCTTTTCTTATTTTAGAAAAATTTTCAACCAACTCAGCATATGCATCTTGCCAATCTTCAATAGAGTATTATTCAAAGGAAGTACCTACCTTTCCATCACTGTTGTTGGCCATAAAACATAGCTCCTCATTCCCTGAACTTGTGGACTTTTCTTCTTCATCCTCACTTTGGTCATCATCTGACCAAGTTGCTATCATAGCTTTAGGCTTCTTCATTTTGTTGATCTTTTTGTACTTGTCCTTTTTATTCTCAGGACATTCCCCTTTCATATGTCCTGCCTTGTTGCACCTGTAGCAAATAATAGTCTCATCAGTTTTTTGAATTCTATTAGAATTAACATTTGAAAAAGAAATATTCCTTTTGCTAGAAGAAAATTTCTTCTTTCCAGTGAATCTTCCTTTTCTTGATTTTAGAAATTTTCTGAATTACCTAGTTATGAGGGCAAGTTCATCCTCATTGGACTCAGACTCTTCAGAACTTGATTTCTCTTGACTTTTCTCTTTGTTACTTGATGAGGCTTTAAGTGCTACTGTTTTGGTCTTAATCATATGCTCTTCATTTCTTTTCAATTTATTTCATATGTCATTAAAGATCCTATGAGTTCATCCAAAGAGATTTTGGACAAATCCTTAGAATCTTCAATCACAGTGGCCTTAGTATGCCAGATAGATGAGAGAGAACGCAAAATCTTTCATACCAAATCAGCATCAGTATACTCTTTACCTAGTGACTTCAGTCCATTGACAATTGTCATAAACCTAGCAAACATTTTAGAAATTGATTCATCAGATTTCATCATGAATAATTCATATTCAGAAACAAGTATGTTTGCTTTAGTTTCCCTAACTTGAGATGTTCCCTCATACATTAATTCAAGTTTATCCCACATCACTTTAGCAGATTTACGCATGGATATTCTTGAATATTCTTTAGGGTGGACTGCACACTGAAGCATGTTCATGGCACTGTAGTTAAGAGTGGCCCTCCTAATCTGTTCTCTAGTCCAATTCTCCTCATCTCCTTGATTTACATAAGGACCCACTTCAACTACCTTCCAGATTTCATAGTTTTGAGCCCTAAGAAAAACTTGCATGCGATTTTTCCAATAGGAGTAATCAGACCCATTGAAAAATGGTGGCCTATTAATGGAATGACCTTCAGCAACAAAACCTCGAGAATCCATTAAGTAGAAAGCAAACAAAAACAAGACATTCAACCAATTCAAGCAAGTGCCACACAAAAAGCAAACAAAAACACACAAATTAGATCAGAACAATTGTGAACCCGCTCTGATACCAATTGTAGGATCGAGTGATTAGGTGAAGCAGATCTAGAAGGGGGGTGAATAGATCTGTTGCCAATTTTTGCAGAAGCTTAGGAAAATTAAAAACTACTTTGACTCAAAGATCTAATCAAAACAATAATTTCCAAATCTGATATGTGAGTGTGTAAGAGGAGGTGTGAGTCAATTAGGCAATTAGTGTGAAATCGCAATCCTATGTAATCGTCTATCCCAGATCAACAATTCAAACCATTGCAGATAGGATTTTTTTAAGTGGTTCGAAAATCACACTTGTGATCCCTACGTCCACCCCTCACACAATGAGGACACACTACTCAAAATTTGAGTACAACTCACACTGGAGGACGATGACTCCAACAACTTGCACACAAATTCTAGAGCACACCCGCTCTAGAAACTGAGCACACTTGCTCAACCACACACTGAGTAGACAACTCACACAAACTGAGCTCAATAGCTCACAAAACACAAGCTAGATCAAGACCAAGACAAATCAAATTCTCTAACAAAGGTCTGATTCAAGACAAATTCATTCATAGAAACTTGTACAACACTTCATGCACAAATCCCATGGGTGAATTAGGAGAACAACTTCAGAAATGATAGGAATAGATACAATATTTGTATTCTCCGATGGAGATTCCGTTGCAGAAGGTTGAATTGAAGAGATTCGTTGATGCTTTCAATCACATGGCGATGCTCTACTTCAGTAGCCTTTGGATCACCAGAAATTCCCTTCAATTTCTTGCTTCTGCTGGATCTGCTCCTTTGAGAAGTGCTTCAGCTCCTTCTCCAGAGCTCTCCTTTGATCCCTTGTGCTGTGCAAGGATGTAGATGAATCACCACAGCAACGAGATGAACGAGAGCGGGAGATTCCCCTTTTTGCCGCCAAAAGCTTTTTCTGGAATATTTTGGAGGTCTCCTCTTTTTTTTTGGGGGGGGGGGGGCGATAATTGGGGGTATATATAGCCCCATAAGTCCAATTGTACCCTTGGGGTGCGTGGGCACAAGATCCAAGGCAAGTCCCCTTGAACCCCAAGTGGCCACATGTCCAGAGGAATTAGATGAGAAGACTTCAGCCAGAGTGTGTCGACACCCCTACTGAGTGTGTCGACACACTGTCCCAGACGGGCAAAATCATCTTCTGGAAACTGGGTCTAGTGTCGACACCACTATTGAGTGTGTCGACACACTGTCCCAATCAGACAAAAGGGTCTCCTGGAATACGGAACTAGTGTCGACACCACCATTGAGTGTGTCGACACACTTTGACCCTATCTTCAAATATGGCTCAGGGACAGTGACTAGTGTCGACACCACCAAGGGATCTGTCGACACCACCATGACAAAAACTATATGGCCCTGAAAATTTAACATATAAACTATTAGCACAATACATTATCATCAAAGTATGAAGTGTTAAATGTTCAAACCATGTTGGTTGGGCATTATTATTCTATGAAGGAGGTATGTACCATGTTCAACCCCAAAGCACAAAATCACATGATGTCATCATCAAAACTAGAGAGAGAGAGAGAGGGAGATTAGTTAAAAATTTGTAGAACCACACTCAACCCAACAAAGGGATCACCATTCCATTGGCTTATCAACTTCAGTTCCCTACCACCAACAACATTTCCGTGTATGAGGCTCTCCTTGCTGTCTAAAACATGCCTATCTCTTAGGCGCGCGTCATCTCAAGATCATAGGAGACTCTCAGCTTGTCCTTCGGGATGTCCTTTCTACCTATCGCACTCTCCAAGCCTAGCAATTCCGTAAGCTCATCTATATTCACATTCCTCGCTCTCAGAACATCTTAGCTGATGCCCAAGCATCTCTGGCCTCATCTCTCTACTTCCCTCTCAGCCGCAGTGCTGAGACTATCATTGTTCAGAGATTAGAATCACCTTCTACTCAGGACCCTCGGTTTGATAGCCTCAGGAATTCTTTAGTTGTGAAGGCAGAGAGAAGAGAAGTGAAGGAAGTGATGCTTATGGAACTAGGAGAAATGATGGAAGAAGAAGGCCATGGTACCATGAGATCGAGCAATATTGCAAGGATGGTACCTCCCCAGAAGAAGCTGAAGCTGAAGATAGGAGAGCCATCTGTAGAGCGGCACTAAGATACACCATTGTTGGAGAAGTGCTGTATAGACGCGCTCTAAATGGGATACTCCTCAGATGCTTGTCAGACGAAGAAACATGGAAGGTAGTAGGCGGAGCCCAGCCAAGTGAGTCTGAAGGGCATGTGAATAGCCAGATGTTAGCTAAGAAAATCCTTAGGCTATTACTGGCCAACCCTAGAAGAAGACAGTGCCATCTACGTCAGTAGGTGTGTCAAGTGCCAGCTTCATGCTGATAAAATCCATGCTCCATCTTCCTCCCTACATCCACTGTCTTCCTCTTGGCCATTCTCCATGTGGGACTTTGATATCATTGGAGCTCTTGGTGACCCTAATGCTCAAATCAAACAAAAACATTCATTCTCACTGCTACTGAGTACTTCACCAAGTGGGCCAAAGTAGAGGCATTTGCAGAGATCAAAGGTTCAACCGTGTGCTATTTCATCATGAAGAACATCATCTCGCGGTTTGGAGTGCCAAGCGGCATCGTCACCGACAATGGACCCCAGTTCATATCTCAAGAGCTTCAAGACCTATGTAAGAAATTCAACATTTCTCTGCATCATTCATCTCCGTACTATCCATAGGGCAACGGCCAAGCCGAAGCCACAAACAAAACACTTTTAAAATTTTTAAAGTAAACTTGTGAGTCTCATAAAATTGCTGATTGGTTCGAGAAATTGATCAAGGCTCTATGGGCCTACCATACCTTCGTTCGTATGCCCACTGGGCAAACCCCCTTTTCACTTATGGGATGGAGGCGGTATGTCCACATGATATCCTCATTCCTTCGCTAAGGGTGCAGCTGGACAAAGAACATAACCTTGATGAACGTCGAGAGGCGTTACTTACATAGTTGAAACTCCTAGACGGGCAGTGCCTGGCTGAAGCCGACCATGTGCTTTCATATCAAAATAGACTCTCAATATCTTTTCAAAAGAAAGTGATTGAACGTAAATTCCAAGAAGGAGACATGGTCTTGAAACAAATTTTCATAAAACCTGGAGGTCCTAGGTCAAAACTGCAACTATTGGGAGGGTCGTACGTCATCAAGGAAGCGTACCCTGGGAATGCATATAGGCTTGTAAATGCCGAAGGTGAGGAGCTCTCTCACCCGTGGAATGGGTTTACCTTAAAAGATTCTACCCTTAATAAAAGATTTTCAATAGTGGCGCCATTTTGCAATGGAATGGTAGCTATTGTGAGCCTCACATCTGTTTTATTGCTGTTAGGTAACCCCTGGGTTTAGTCAACTCACACAACACGGCAACCCGCGGCCAATTTCCCTTAGTCAAAGGTGTTCCTATTTAGCCCTAGTGTAGGAGAGCGAAGGTCTATTCTCTTCTTGTTCGGACAAGGTTTAGGGGCAAAAGGACACTGACTTATAGACAAATGAGGATGTAGATCATATGTGTATGAAATCTCAAAGAGAGACAGTCAATTCTAAAGAAAAGAAATAACCAAAAGAACAATAAATGAAACAAAAAAAAAAGAATGAGAATAGGGGCATGACAAAGAGTGGAAAAGTCCCCGTGGACGAAAATGAGCCCGGACATATGCATGCACCAAACAGAAGTAATGACCACGAAGTCTCTGGACAACAGACGGAATCCATGTAAGATACACCCTCGTGAGTCAAACAAGTCCGTGTCCCAAGCACCGACGCCAAGTCTTATCCCCCTAAGTCTTCCTATCCCTTTTAATGACCGAATGCACGCCACACTTGGTCTGTGTAGGAACACTAGCGACTAGGGGCAATCAACATAGGAAGCCAAAAACAAAAAACAAATGCACACTGCACCTAGGGGATATTTGACAGTGTAAGACGGAAGGTGAGGTTCACAACTAATTGGTCAAGTGCAGACCAAAAAAATCCTAAAAGCCAAAAAAATCAGAAAAACACAAAAATAAAAAAATCAGAATCCAAAAATCTTAAAAAAATAGAAAAACACAAAAATAAAAAAATCAGAAAATCCAAAAATCTTAAAAAAATAGAAAAACACAAAAATACAAAAAAAATCAGAAAATCCAAAAGACCAAAAAAATTAGAAAAAATCCCAAAAAAAAAAAAAAAAATCAGAAAATCCAAAAGTCCAAAAAATCAGAAAATTTCAAAAATAAAAAAATAGAAAATCTAAAAAATAATTTATTAGATATACATATCGTTTTCTTTTAGCATATATTATTTCTTTTTACGTTCCGCCTATTTAATAAGGCTCAGCCCCTTGACTATTATGACGTTAAAGTCAGTCCTTACTTAATGGAAGGGGCTGAGCCAAATAGCAGATCTAACTTGTTTTGCTAAGTGTGTAGGGGCAAGAAACTCTGAAACAGTGCAACGATGTACTCAGTTTCCTCTCTTCCTCTCTCTCGGATCTCGTTTCACACTCGTGTCAATCACAATTCATCCTAATCACAAACATTGGCACAAGAGATAAAAGATCGAATAAAGAAAAGCATCATGTACTAGGATAAGGGGGGACGTGGTTCACAAGCTCCTCACCTCTCCACCACACTCTCCACAGATCCCTCCTGCTTATCGGGTGGGGGTAGCATCTCACCACCACTCCTAGCACTCCTAGCACTCGTCTCTCCTGCTAGGCATCTCTTGTAACGTCGTGTGTTTTTGGATCCTTACGGATCATGTGTGTAATGGTTGTGAAGGCCATTGTGAGGCCAGTGTGGTGTAGACGTGTGGTGTGTGCAGGTCTGGTGCAGGTTAGGTCCTGAAATAAAATAGGACCTGCTGCAGTTGAGTAGGAGTTGGCGGCCAGGTGTGGCCGTTGACTTGTAGGCATCCATATGTGTTGACGTTTACTCTATGAACTTGGTGACAAGGGATATGGACGTCTAGCCTTAGCGGTCTGATTGGCGACATCCATGTTGACTCCAACCTGTGCAACCTGCAGAATATAGGTCTGCCCGAGGACAATTTCCTCAGCCCATTTCTCCCTCTCCCTTGTCTGGATTTCATGCCCTTGCTTTCCCAATGCTTCCAATGGCTGTAAAAGGATAATTGGAGGATCGTGGAACGTGTGGCGGTGATCAATTGTGCCAGGAAATGCTGGAACGTGGTGTAATTGTCGTAGGAGCTCGCGGGGAGTTTGGTGAGAATCGGAAAAGTTTAAGAGGTTTAAGTGTATTCTAAGGTAGGGAACGAACCTTGTTAACTCCTTAGGACCATTATAACACGACTTAACCACGTAAATTAGCATGTTTAATGCATTTTCTGGTTACGTTGCACCATGTGGGGATAATGGGTGGTTTGAGTAATTTAAAGAATGAAACCTGTTACTTTTGCATGATTTAGTTGCATGCATGTTAGAGGAGGTGTTTCCTCATGTTTTTCGTGGTTTTTAGGGCTGAGGTTTCTGGTATAATCGGCCTAGGGTTTCTGTGAGACTAATGGCCGAGGAACTCAGCGTCAACATCGATTGATGCCAGGTTCTTCAGCCAGGAGATAAATGGCCAGATAACTTGCCGTTTACTAACCCTTAGCGGCAATCGATGTGAACGCTAGCATGCTACTATTTAAATATTGCATATTTGGTATTTAACAATATCAAGTGGTGCGTTGGCACCTATTGTGCAGTCGGTGCACGAGGTTTCTGTGGCTAGCGTACAAGGTACGCAGTTAGTCAGTTTTTTATGTGTTTACGTGATGTTCATGTGTAGTGGACTATCAGTGCACGAGGTTTGTGCGAGATTTCACATGGTTTGTGTGTAACGTGCACGTGGTTTTGTGTACGTGGCAAGTAGTACGATGCCTACCGTGGTTACCTCTCCAGTTGGGTGCCCCAGGTTCTTTGTGAGCGAGGCTGTTAGCTCGGGGCTTTGTCCCGGTACTTGTGTTGTATCGTCGAGGTCTGTGTCGTCTGACCTGGACACCCTCACTCCTGTGTTTGAGTTGTACGTCCGGCTGAGGGAAAGACGACAGTGGGACAGTGACACTTGTGTTTGTCTTTAGTCACTTGTAGCGCGCTCGTAGTTGGGGGTACGGAGACCAGTAGTCGACACTGGTCTCCAGCTAGTCTCTTTCCAGTGCCTCATTCTAGCGAGCCCGGGCCAGGGTCTCTGGATGTGCCAGGCATGGGCCTGCGACCGTGTGGTCCGCAGGTGGTAGTGTTTAGTTGGTCTCCACAGTTGCTTAACCTTTTCATGTGGAGCGGCAGCTGGACCTTTCGTCCGTGGCTGCGAGACTGAGAGGTAGACCTGTGTTAGCTTGTCCGAGTCAGTCTCTGGTGTCGTGAACCAGTTCACGTGGCTCGTGTTTGGCTGTCTCTACTTTAGCTTCTACACCTGTACTGGTTTGCTTTTTAATTATTACAGAAGTTTTTCGTAGTTGATAGACGGTGAGTACTTTTACAGCTTTTATATCCTGCTTAGTTGTTCTATAAATTGTTGGTACTGTTTACCGCTTTTGTACTGTGGTTTTGGTTTGCTCGGTGTTGGGGGAGCTCCCTACTGATCCAGTGACTAGCGAGGCTCACCCCTGCCCCCACAGGTGAGAGCGAGGAGGACATTTCTCGACCGTCGTCCAGTTCAGAGCCGCGCCGTAGCGGTGCAGGGTCGGTACCTCCAGCTGTGTAGTAGCAGCTCCAACAGTGTAGTGTAGCTAGTTAGTTACTTGTTTCAGTTGTACCTTGGGGTATGCCCCAGGCTCTTATACTTTCTTTTCAGTTGTTGTAGAAATATGGCTATGTAAACTTGTAAAATATAAATATAAAATGATGTGTTCCTTTGTGTTTACACGGACTGTTGTTGGTATCCCTTGCGAGGCTTCGGCCCGTTCGCGGGAGGCAGATTCGGATCAAGTACGTTATCAGTTTAATGGGCTTGGCCGAGGTGTTCCGCCACAGTTGGTATCAGAGCAAGGTCCGTGTTAATATAAGGGAACTAGAAAGATACATAGCCTTATTTCGGTCTTTGTACACTGCTGGTAGGGACCCTGGTTTCTGATAATTTGTTGTTTTGATTTTTGCTTGGTGTTTTGTTTATGTAGAAATTTGAAATGGCTGATAAAAGAGATTGGGGTGGTGGAGGAGATGATTCGGAGGAAAGTACTCAGCGTACGATAGAGAGGATCTGGGAGAGCCTCACTGATATTCGCGCTAGGATGGATCAGCAGGCGCCGATACCACGGTTGCAGTGCCACCTGGGGATGGAGAGGCTGTACCTGTAGCTCCAGTTCCGCCAGGAGTAGAGGTGCCTTTTGTAGCACCTGTGCCACCACCACCACCAGTGTTATTAGCAGAGGAACCAGTGATGCAAGTTGAGAAGTTTCTGAGATTGCAGCCGCCTACTTATTCAGGAGGGCCGAATCCAGATACAGCGGAACATTGGGTCCATGAATTGAAAGGGTCTTTGCGACCATGAGATGTCCGGCAGCAGATAAAGTCGTGTTAGCTGCTTATCAGTTGTAGTGTTTTGCATTGGAATGGTGGCGACTGAGGATGCAGACCACCTTTGCAGGCAGGACAGAAGAGGCTATCACTTGGTCGGAATTTCTTGATGTATTTAACGATACATTCTTTCCGATTCAAGTGCAGCAAGTGAAGAGGGAACAGTTTCGGACACTCCAGCAAGGTAACTCTTCAGTTCTAGAGTACCAGATGAGGTTTATGGCACTTAGCCGTTATGCACCTTATGTAGTATCAGATAATAATATGATGGTTGAGTATTTCATTAGAGGTTTGAGAGTGGAGTTGCAGGATGCCACAGTACCTCTCATGTGTAAGACAGTGGAAGAAGCAGCTCAGATGGCAACTACGTTAGAGAGGTCTATTCGGACTCGTCAGGTGGGCGAGTCAGGTTCAGGTAGTTTTCGGCTACCGCAACAGTTAGTGGGTGCAAGTAAGGGTAAAGCACCAGCAGGACCTTCTTCATCAGGCTTTGGTAAATGGGGACAGAAATTGAAGCAAGCATTTAAAGGAAAAGCAAGAGGATGGGGAGGTCGTCAGCAATTTCAGTAAGGTCGTGGTAGACCAGAGGTCGAGGAGCCACAACAGAGTACTGCTAGGCAGCCCATTACTCCACCAGGATATAGATGTTATAATTGCAATCAGCCGGAGCATTTGATCCGCAATTGCCCCTATCCGAGAGAGTATAGCTATGGAAGAGGTGTGCAGCAGCAGCAGCAGCCTCAGCAGTTTCAGCAGCCATAGGCAAGTCATGGTAGGGGAGCACCGCAGCAGCAAAAAAGAGGTCGGGTTATGGCTATCACCCGAGCCCAGGGAGGCATCGAATACGATAGAAGGTACTTTACCTCTTTATGATTATTCAACAGAGTTTTATTTGATTCGGGTGCCTCTCATTCTTCATTTCCGAAGAATTCTGGATTGTTTAGCTCATCCTTTAGAAGAAAAGTCTTGTGAGTTAGTAGTGGAGGTTCCCTCGGGTGTGTTCCTGCTTACTTCGAGCTATATAGATGAAGCTCCTGTCATGATTGAAGGGAACCAGATGCAGGGTCGGTTGTATGCCCTGCAGTTGACAGATTATGATATTATTTTTGGTATGGATTGGCTTGAGACTTATGGAGCAATGTTAGATTGCAGAAAGAAAAAGATCAGGTTTTGTCATCCTAATGGTGCATATTTGAATATCAAGGTATGCCTTTTATACCTTTAAGTTTCTAATTTCTGCAATTAAAGCTAGAAAGTTGATAAATGCTGGGTGTGTGGCTTATTTAGCCTCGGTAAGTCTGGTAGAAGCTAGTCAGTCAGTGGAAGCAGTTCCCGTGGTTAGGGAATTTGCTGATGTTTTCCTGAGGATTTGCCGTTTAGCTCCACAGAGAGAGGTGGACTTTACCATTGAGTTGCTGCCAGGTACCATGCCGATCTGTAAAGCCCCATATCGGATGGCACCAGCAGAACTTAAATAATTGAAAATGCCATTAGAAGAGCTGTTGCAGAAAGGGTTTATTAGACCGAGTCATTCTTCGTGGGGAGCGACGGTATTATTGTGAAAAAGAAAGATGGAAGCATTCGTATGTGTATTGATTATAGAAAGTTGAATGATGTGACCATTAAGAATAAGTACCCGTTACCGAGAATAGATGATCTGTTTGATCAGTTGCAATCAGTAAAAGTATTTTCTAAAATTGATTTGAGGTCCGGATACCATCAGTTGAGAATTAAGAGGAGGATATAGATAAAACAACTTTCAGAACCAGATATGGTCACTATGAGTTTGTGGTTATGCCATTTGGACTGACTAATGCTTTTGCAGGTTTTATGGATCTGATGAATAGAATTTTTCATCCGTATGTGGACCAATTCATTGTGTCTTTATTGATGATGTTCTAATTTATTCAGCATCTGAAGAGGAGCATGCAGCTCATTTGAGGTTTACCCTATATGTTAAGGGATAACCAGTTGTTTGCTAAATCAATAAGTGTGAATTTTGGCTGAAAGAAATTCAGTTTCTAGGCCATGTCATCTCAGCTAAAGGAGTAGCAGTGGACCCAAGTTAAGTGGAAGCAGTGATGAGATGGGAAGTGCCTTAGACAATAACTGAGATTAGAAGTTTTCTGGGATTAGCAGGTTATTATAACCACTTTATTCAAGATTTTTCTAAGATTGCGGCACCTATGACTAAATTGACCAGGAAAGGTGTGCCTTTTGTGTGGTCCGGTGAATGTCAGAAAAGTTTATGGAATTGAAGAAAAGACTTACAACAGCACCCATATTGACATTACCGGTAGGGAGTGGTGGTTTTGGGTTGTATACTGATGCTTCTAGGAGAGGACTTGGAGCATGCTTATGCAGCATGGCAAAGTGATAGCGTATGCATCCAGGCAATTGAAGCTGGCAAAAGAGAATTACCCCACTCATGATTGGAATTGCAGCAGTGTGTTTGCCTTAATAATGTGGAGGCATTATCTGTATGGCGAGAGATTTGAGATCTTTACAGATCATAAAAGTTTGAAGTATATCTTCTCACAGAAAGATATAAATCTTCGTCAGCGCAGATGGATCTAATATTGAAAGATTATGATTTTAGTTTGGCTTACCATCCGGGTAAGGCCAATGTTGTAGCAGATGCCTTGAGCAGAAAGGCATATATGAATCTAATGATGATTAAAGAGTGGAAGCTGTATGAAGAGATAGTAGAGAACTCCTTGTATGTGCCCAGTAGTCAGCGACGGGCAGTCCTAGCTGCTAGTGCTGTAGAGCTGTCCTTGTATTGGCAGATTGTTGAAGCTCAAAGAGCAGATGTAAATTTGGCTGAAATTGTGAAAATGGAAGGCGTTACCATTGATGATAATTATGTGGTTAGGCTCAGAGGTAGGTTGTTTGTTCCAGCTGAAAGAGAAGTAAAGCAACGAGTGTTGGAGGAGGCCCATAAATCTAGGTACACTATCCACCCGGGTAGTACTAAAATGTACCATGATTTGAGGAAGCATTTCTGGTGGCCTCATATGAAAAAGGAAATAGTAGAGTTTGTTGCAAGGTGTGCTATCTGTCAGCAAATTAAAGCAGAACATCAGAAGCCTGGAGGTCTATTGCAACCGTTGCCCATTCCACAGTGGAAGTGGGATGATATTGCCATGGACTTTGTGGCAGGTTTACCAAGATCGGGTTTCGGGCATAATGGAATATGGTATTTGTTGATAGATTAACTAAAGTGTGCAGATTAGTGGCAGTAAGTATGTCTTGGATAGTGGATAGACTAGCAAAGATTAATGTTGAAAGAATTGTTCCATTGCATGGTATTCCAAAGACTATTGTGTCTGATAGAGATCCAAGATTTACTTCTGGTTTTTGGAGGAGTCAGTAGAAAGTAATTGGCACTGAGCTGAGATATAGCTCTGCTTATCATCCCCAGACAGATGGTCAGACAGAGAGGACTATCCAGACGATTGAAGATATGTTGCGAGCATGTTCTTTAGTTTGGGGAGGTAATTGGGAACATCATTTGGGAATGGTTGAGTTTTCCTATAATAATAGTTATCATACCAGTCTTGGAATGACACCGTATGAAGCTTTATATGGAAGGCCATGTAGAACCCCGTTGAACTGTCATGAAGTGGGAGAAAGGCAATTAGTGGGTTCTGAATTGATTCAGCAAACCACAGAAGTGGTGAAGCTTATTAAGGAAACATTACAGACAGTTCAAAGCAGGAAAGAGTTATGCAGATAATCAGAGGAGACCACTTCAGTTTGAAGTGGGAGATTGGTTTTCTTGAGAGTTTCCCTGAGTAAAGGTATTATGAGATTTGGCAAGACAGGAAAATTGAGCCCAAGATATGGGGACCTTTCCAGGTAATTGAAAGGATTGGGGAAATAGCTTATAGACTGGATTTGCCAGCAGATTTTGTGGATGTTCATGATATATTTCATGTTTCTATGTAAGAAAGTGTATTGAAAAACCAAATCAGATAATCAGTTATCAAGGTGGTGACTTGAGACCGGATATGACTATGCAGAGTATCCGGTGCAGATCACGGATCGAAAGATAAAGAAATTGAGAAATAAAGAAATTGAGCTAGTCAAAGTAAGATGGGAAAATAGGTTAGGTGGTGAGGATACCTGGGAGTTAGCCAAAGAGATGGCTAAAGGGTATCCCTATCTGTTGAAAAAGCTTTTGTATTTCTTTTTAGATGATAATACTTGTAAAGGTGTGTATGTTTAAGTTGTTTAAGTTTGAGTTGTGTTTGAATTTGAGGTTGAAATTTTATTTTTAGATGATAGTAATGTAACGTCGTGTGTTTTCGGATCCTAACGGATCATGTGTGTAATGGTTGTGAAGGCCATTGTAGGGCTAGTGTGGTGTAGACGTGTGGTGTGTGCAGGTGTGGTGCAGGTTGGGTCCTGAAATAAAATAGGACCTGCTGCAGTTGAGTAGGAGTTGGCGGCCAGGTGTGGCCGTTGACTTGTAGGTGTCCATATGTGTTGACGTTTACTCTATGAACTTGGCGACAAGGGATATGGACGTCTAGCCTTAGCGGTCTGATTGGCGACATCCATGTTGACGCCAACCTGTGCAACCTACAGAATATAGGTCTGCCCGAGGATAGTTTCCTCAGCCCATTTCTCCCTCTCCCTTGTCTCGATTTCATGCCCTTGCTTTCCCAATGCTTCCAACGGCTGTAAAAGGATAATTGGAGGATCGTGGAACGTGTGGCGGTGATCAATTGTGCCAGGAAACGCCGAAACGTGGTGTAATTGCCGTAGGAGCTCACGGGGAGTTTGGTGAGAATCAGAGGAGTTTAGGAGGTTTAAGTGCCTTCTAAGGTAGGGAACGAACTCTGTTAACTCCTTAGGATCATTATAACACGACTTAACCACGTAAATTAGCATGTTTAATGCAT
This sequence comes from Colocasia esculenta, assembly GCA_014218235.1. Taxonomy (NCBI): domain Eukaryota; kingdom Viridiplantae; phylum Streptophyta; class Magnoliopsida; order Alismatales; family Araceae; genus Colocasia; species Colocasia esculenta. Next base: position 34,421,774 of record CM024760.1, on the reverse strand, counting down.
TTTCGGGTTAAGTTGCACCATGTGGGGATAATGGGTGGTTGAGTAATTTAAGGAATGAAACATGTTGCTTTTGCATGATTTAGTTGCATGCATGTTAGAGGAGGTGTTCCTCATGTTTTCCGTGGTTTTTAGGGCCGAGGTTTCTGGTATAATCGGCCTAGGGTTTCTGTGAGACTAATGGCTGAGGAACTCAGCGTCAACATCGATTGATGCCAGGTTCTTTAGCCAAGAGATAAACGGCCAGATAACTTGCCGTTTACTCCCTTAGCGGCAATCGATGTGGACGCTAGCATGCTACTGTTTAAATATTGCATATTCGGTATTTAACAATATCAAGTGGTGCGTTGGCACCTATTGTGCACTCGGTGCACGAGGTTTCTATGGCTAGCGTACAAGGTATGTAGTTAGTCAGTTCTTCATGTGTAGTGGACTATCAGTGCACGAGGTTTGTGCGAGATTTCACATGGTTTGTGTGTGACGTGCATGTGGTTTTGTGTATGTGGCAAGTAGTATGACGCCTACCGTGGTTACCTCTCCAGTTGGGTGCCCCAGGTTCTTTGTGAGCCAGGTTGTTAGCTCGGGGCTTTGTCTCGGTACTTGTCTTGTACCGTCGAGGTCTGTGTCGTCTGACCTGGACACCCTCACTCCTGTGTTTGAGTTGTACGTCCGGCTGAGGGAAAGATGACAGTGGGATAGTGACACTTGTGTTTGTCTTTAGTCAGTTGTAGCGCGCTCGTAGTTGGGGGTACGGACACCAGTAGTCGACACTGGTCCCCAACTAGTCCTTTTCCAGTGCCTCACTCTAGCGAGCCCAGGCCAGGGTCTCTGGAGGTGCCAAGCATGGGCCTGCGACGTGTGGTCCGCAGGTGTGGTGTTTAGTTGGTCTCCACAGTTGCTTGACCTTTTCACGTGGAGCGGAAACTGGACCTTCGTCCGTGGCTGCGAGACTGAGAGGTAGACCTGTGTTAGCTTGTCCGAGTCAGTCTCTGGTGTCGCGAACCAGTTCACGTGGCTCGTGTTTAGATGTCTCTACTTTAGCTTGTACACCTGTTGTAACGTCGCATGCTTTTCGGATCCATGCGGATCATGTGTGTTGTGGATGTGGCGGCCGTTGTGAGGCCAGTCTGAGTTGGTTGTGTGAAATGTGTGGTTTGTTTAGGTGAGGTGCAGGTTTGGTCCTAAAATGGAATAGGACCTGCTGCAGTTGAGTTAGAGTTCGCGGCCAGGTGTGGTCGTTGACTTGTTGGCGTCCAGGTGAGTGGCCGTTGACTGCATGAATTTAACGGCAATCTTGATGGACGTTTAGCCTTGGTGGTCTGATTGGCGACACTAGGGTTGACGCCAATCTGTATGACTTGCAGAATATAGTCTACCCGAGAGCAGTCTCCTCAGCCCAATCCCCCTCTCCCTTGCCTGGATTTCATGTCTTTTGCTTTCCCAATGCTTCCAATTGTTGTAAAAGAATAATTAAAGAAATGTGGAACGTGTGGCGGTGATGAATCGCGCGAGGAAACTCCGGTGCAAGGAGTGATTACCGTGGGAGCTCGTGGAGGGTTCGGCGTGGATTGGAAGAATTCAGAAGATTTAAGTGTGCGTTGAGGTAGGGAATGACCCTTGTAGTACCTATAGGTTGTAATAAAATAAATAGAAAGCATGAAACTGCATGAAAATTGCAATTTCGGGTCATGGTATCCATGCGGGGTTCTAAGGGTGGTTTGATGGAATTTAATGGTTAATTCATGTAGTTTAAATCTTGAATGATGCATGTTTCACTTGGAAAATGGTTTCCTCAGGTTTTCTCGCTGTTTTGATGGTTGTAAAACCTGTAGAATCGATTTAGGGTTTCTGTAGGAACAGTGGCTGAAGAGCTTGGCGTCAACATCGACTGTCGCCAAGTTCATCAGCCAGGATATAGACGGCCAGATCCATTGCCGTCTACTTCCTGTAAGTGGCAGTCGATGTGGCGCCTACTTGTATATAAGTAGAAAAGACTATTTGAGGTATTTGTCGATAATGAATGGTGCGTTGGCACCTATGGTGCACTGATGCACATAGTTTCCGTGTTAGCATACAAGGTATGCAGTTAGTTACTTACTTTCGAGGCTGCATGTTGTTCACGGGAGTCCAGATGGGTTCACGTGTGGTGGATCGTTGTTACTTGTGGTTTACGTGAGGTTTCACGTGGTTTGTGTGTGACGTGCACATGGTTTTGTGTACGTGGCGAGTAGTACGACGCCTACTGTGGTTACCTCTCAGTTGGGTGCCCCAGGTTCTTTGTGAGCCAGGCTGTTAGCTCGGGGCTTTGTCCCGGTACTTGTGTTGTACCGTCGAGGTCTGTGTCGTCTGACCTGGACACCCTCCTCCTGTGTTTGAGTTGTACGTCCGGCTGAGGGAAAGACGACAGTGGGATAGTGACACTGTGTTTGTCTTTAGTCAGTTGTAGCGCGCTCGTAGTTGGGGGTACGGACACCAGTAGTCGACACTGGTCCCCAACTAGTCCTTTTCCAGTGCCTCACTCTAGCGAGCCCAGGCCAGGTCTCTGGAGGTGCCAAGCATGGGCTTGCGACCGTGTGGTCCGCAGGTGGTGGTGTTTAGTTGGTCTCCACAGTTGCTTGACCTTTTCATGTGGAGCGGCAGCTGCACCTTTCGTCCGTGGCTGCGAGACTGAGAGGTAGACCTGTGTTAGCTTGTCCGAGTCAGTTTCTGGTGTCGCGAACCAGTTCACGTGGCTCGTGTTTGGCTGTCTCTACTTTAGCTTGTACATCTGTACTGGTTTGCCATTTAATTATTACAGTTGTTTCTCGTGGTCGGCAGACGGTGAGTACTTTTACAGCATTCATATCTTACATAGCTGTTCTATAAATTGTTGGTACTGTTTACTACTTTCGTACCTGTGGTTTCGGTTTGCTCGGTGTTGGGGGAGTTCCTACTGCGCCAGTGACTAGCGAGGCTCACCCCTACCCCCACAGGTGAGAGCGAGGAGGACTTTTCATGACCGTCGTCCAGTTCAGAGCTGTGCCGCAATGGTGCAGGGTCGGTACCTCCAGCTATGTAGTAGCTGCTCCAGCAGTGTAGTGTAGTTAGTTTGTTTATTTTCCTCAGTTGTACCTCGGGGTATGCCCCCGACTCTTGTACTTCTTCTCAGTTTTGTGGAAATTTGGCTATGTAACTTGTGAAATATATATTAAATGTGGTGTGTTCCTTTGTGCTTACACAGACTGTGGTTTGGTATCCCTTGCGAGGCTTCGGCCCGTTCGCGGGAGGCGGACTCGGATCAAGTATGTTATTGGTTTAACGAGCTTGGCCGAGGTGTACCGCCACAGTTGGTATCAGAGCAAGGTCCGTGTTAATATAAGGGAATTAGAAAGATACATAGCCTTATTTCGGTCTTTGTACACTGCTGGTAGGGACCCTGGTTTTTGATAATTTGTTGTTTGATTTTTGTTTGGTGTTTTGTTTATGTAGAAATTTCTGGTATGGCTGATAGAAGAGATTGGGGTGGTGGAGGAGATGATCCGGAGGAAAGTACCCAGCGTATGATAGAAAGAATTTGGGAGAGCCTCACGGATATTCGGGCGAGAATGGAACAGCAGGCGCCAGTACCACCAGTTGCAGTGCCACCTGGGGATGTAGCTGTTGCTCCAGTCCCGCCAAGAGTAGAGGTGCCTTTTGCAGCACCTGTGCCACCACCACCACCAGTGCTGATAGCAGAAGAACCAGTGATGCAGGTGGAAAGTTTCTGAGATTGCAGCCGCCTACTTATTAAGGAGGGCCGAATCCAGATACAGCGGAGCACTGGGTTCATGGAATCGAAAGAGTTTTTGCAACTATGAGGTGTCCGGCAGTAGATAGAGTTGTGTTAGCTGCTTATTAGTTGAGAGGTTTTGCCTTGGAATGGTGGCGACTGAAGATATAGACCACCTTTGCAGGCAGGACAGAGGAGGCTATTACTTGGTCAGAATTTCTCGATGTATTTAAGATACATCTTGTAAGGCCCTCAAATTTTCGTCGCATTAATTGTATTTGTGTGTGTATATTTGTGCTTGTGTATGTATATACATATTTACGTACGTATTAATTAGTACAATACGTATGCATGTGTTTATGCTAGATGTAAATAATGCATGTATTGAATGGTGATAGTATGGATACATTGCCATATACATATTGCATGTATATATGCATGGCATGCATAGTTTTCTGCATGTTTTAGAGTTCTGGCCGAAGGTCAGATTGGCGTCAACCCCTAGCCGTTGAGGTGGTGTCAGCGTCCACCCATGGACGCCAACACTAATCCTGGGTCTAACGATGTGGACGCCTATTTCTCTGACCTACATGCGTTGCAGAGCCAGAAATTCCGGAAACAAGGAAGCTCACCCATTGGGCAGCTGTCCCCAACGGCTCTGAGAGCCATCTTGTCACCTTGTGAGTGGGAGAGAGGCCTCTCCCATATGTTGAACCCGGATCTGCCTTCCCCAACCCTCTCTTCATCCTTTGCAAGAGAGAAACAAGAGGAGAAAAACCCTAGAGGAAGCTGTGAGAAAACCCCCACTTTGCACCCAAAGATCTGACCCTCTGAAGCTGAATCCAGCCATCTTCCACGACAAGAAGCTAGCTGGAGTGAAGGAGAAGACTTCCCCGGCCGTACCTTGGAGACATCTTCATCCAGGAGCCCGGAGGAAGGAGATCTTGGAGGACTATTTGCAACTTCTTGGGACTTCCCAAGGAGGGCTTCTCCGAGCATTTAGATCCATTGGAGAAATTTCTAAAAGGCAAGTGACCCTACCATAAGGTTCCCGTATGAGTCTAGGATGGTTTTTCAATTTTTATGAATTTTCCCTCGAGTCCTAGACCCTTAGATTCACCCTATCTTGAGAGCTTGGGTCTGTGTTCTGCACAGACCTGCATTAACGGCAAGGTCCCTGGACGCTGAGATCATGATTGGCGTCCATCGACCATGCCGCTGACACTGAGTTAGTGGCCAGAGACCGCCGCCGAGTTCATCTGGACAGAATAGTAAACTATTCTGCCCTCTTATACGATTATTTTCGATGGGTTTTCCATGATGAGGATATATGGTAACCCTATACACTATGTATATTGGTAAATGTAGGTGTGGATGTGTTATGATGTGTGGTGGTGAATGTTAGAGATTTTTATCCCATGAAATTTCAAGCATGAATTGTTGATGATTCTTGCTAATCCATGTTTATGATTAGGACTAGTCTGAGTGTCCTAGGTTCTGTCAGATCATGAAGTTAGTGGATTAGGATATGTGTGCTCAAACTTTGATAAATTGTCCATGCTTGCATAAATTGCTATTAATTTCAGTTCGGTAAATAAAAAGGCATGCAAGAAAGAATTGTTGTGATCGATCTATGGTTGTATGATTTAGGGAAATTCTGTGTTTTCAGATCATGCATATAACAGTAGTCTCTGTTCAGACAGTAAGTGGCAAAAATGTATGATGGTGTTAAACTCCATGTCAACTTAAATTATGAATGGCATGCTAAATAGGTGTTTTATTTTCTGTAAATTCCATTTAGCTCAGAAAAATCTGAAAAATTGATTGTATGATTTTGAACCCGAAAATAGTGTGGGTTAAAATTTCAGGTCATTTGGACCAGTGTATCCTTAGTTATGCACTTTCCATGAGAAATGTAAAAATCTATGCATGTCACCGTAAAGTGATTAGATATCATTTAAACCCAACCTGATTGGTGAATTTGCTGTGTGTTAAACTCTTGAAATCTGTAGTGTCATGTCAGGAAAAACAGAGATATGCATGTGAGTGAGAAAGTGAAGGAGATGAAAAGTGATATGTGTAAAACTATGTGTAAAATCAGTAAAATGTGTAAATGTGTAACTGTGCCAATGTGACACTGCTTCCGTAGAGGGCAGTGGAACTGTATCAGGGAAAAGTCTCCCTGAGAAAGTTCAATGTGTAAGTGACCCTAAGGGCATTAGGGGGAAATCCTGGAGGTGGACAAGTACCACTAGTTAGGGTGGAGACTTGTTCTCCCGGTCTGCGCAGTCCAAGAGTCGCCATTGAAATGCCTAGATGGCGTCTATGTGTAATGTGATGTGTATATGTCCTTCTTTGGTGGTTTGGACTATGTGTCACGGCACCTAAAATGTGTAATGTGTAATGTGTAATGTGTATGTGTAAGTGAACAATGTGAAATGTGTATGTGTAAAGTGCAACCATGTGAATTGGAAACTTGTGTAAAGAAAATGTGCAACTAAAAATGTGAGAATATGACATTGAGATTCATGTGAAACAAAACTGAAACCATGTGAAATTAGTAATTTCATATTGTTATCATCATGTTTATATGTGCGAAAATGTCTAGAATCCATGTTAGGGATAATTGATGAGCATGCGTACAAAGTAGCATGATTGGTTGTTCACATGGTATGGTTTAAACAACATTATAGCTCTCATGTGTAAGTTTACAGCCATTAAACCATGTGAAACCAGCAACATAAAGCATGTGAAAATGTCTATGTATGTGTTTAAAAACATGTAAGATCCATACTACTTGTCTTTTCCCTTCATATATGCACAATGTTCATGTTGGTAGCTCTCATGTCTTGGTTCTTTAAAGGCAAAATGTCACGAGTAAATTGAATAGAGAGCATGTGATAGGTAAGTTTTATTCCTAGAAATCTGAAAGCATGATCCATGTATTAAATTGTAGAACCTTCATGATAGGTTGCAACTTTCAAATGACTAACATGCCATACGTTGAATTTGTGAATGTGCATGTAGAAACCGCTATGACTTATACGTGTATGTTATGAGTAGTATTGCTTACTGAGTCTTTAAGACTCACTCCTTGCTTCGGCGTACAGGTATAGACGGTGACGAGACTCTCGTGGAGGAGACGGTAGAGACGGACTCCGAGCACGCAGTTTAGATTGTTGGAGCAGTGTACCCCTTTTGTTCTTTCATAGTATGTAAAAGTGACATTTTATTTGAAATCATGAGAAGATTGTATAAGTGTGGACATTGTGTACTTAATTTTCAGCAATTTAAATTATGTGAACTTTAAGTTCTTTAATGTTAATTGCAAATTTCATGTATGTTAAATGTGGATGATGAATGAATGAAGACAGTTGTCTTTTACTTCCGCTACTTTGTCGTATATTCGCGTGTATCTCAGCTGTTTGTATCGTTTGGGTAAATGTCCCACTGTGAGGACTCTCGCTATACCGACGTGGGTTGGTATAACCGTACCGGTATAATGAGGGCCGTCACAGAGATTGGTATCAAAGCGACCGGTTGAGATTGCACATGAATATACCTAAGTCATCATCCCCATTGCATGCTAAGTATGTCCACATGTGTAGAAAACACTAATAAGAAGTGAAAGATAGATAAGAAAATGGTTAGAAAACTTAGTAACCTCTAATGGTGGCTGAAATTTTATTACAGCCATGGCTTCGAGAGGTAGGCGTGGTGGAGCGTCGGCCCGTGAGGACGAGCCGCGACGTGACGAGCGGACAGAGCAGCAGGCCCCGGCACCGCCAGGTCCTGTACTTCCCCCACCGCCGCCTGTGGATTACGGAGTATTCATGCAAGGTCTGGTGCAAGCCATGCAGACGCAGGCTCATACCCAAGCAGCACTCCAGGCACAGTTGGAGGCCCAGGTAGAATAATGAAACAACTAGTAGTTTGCTATTTAAATTCCATGATATTGTGTTTATTGTGTATTGCCTATTGTTTAATGTAGCAGGCTCAGGCACCAGCTCAGGACCATGGTGGACCTCCCATCATAGAGCGATTCAAGAGGATGACCCCACCCTCTTTTAAGGGGGAGAGTGATCCATTAATGGCAGAAAGTAGGTTAAGGGAGACAGAGAAAATCTTCCGAGCCATCAGGTGCCCTGATGAGGATAAGGTGACATTAGACACCTACAAGCTACAGGTAGACTTTTAATTTTGTATGTTTGAATATTCTGCTTAATTTAGAATTTGTTAGTTGGTGCTTATGAAGGTGTATTGCAGGAGAGAGTGGATGTATGGTGGTCCTCCTACTACGTACACGCTTTGAGGACGGAGCAGTAGACGTGGCGTGGGACGCGTTCGTGAGGCTCTTTCGAGCCAAGTTTTTCCCAGAGCATATGCAGGACAAAATGGAGCAGGAATTTCTCTCCCTGATGCAAGGCTCCATGACCGTGCTGGAATACGAGGCAAGGTTTTCTGAACTTTCTAAGTATGCACTGCATATCGTAGATGATGAGCGCAGGAAGACGAAGAATTCGTGTGGGACTCAAGCCATCACTGCGGACGAGACCTGTGGCGTTTGACCACCGTACATTGGACGAGGCCCTCAGTGCTGTCTGCAGGCAGGAGGGAGAAATGGAGCAATATCTGAAGGCAAAGAAGGCTTCAGAAGAGGCCGGCAGCGACGTTCCAGTGGCAGGAAGAAGAAAATGGTGTACCAGACACCGCAGCGATCCGTGACAGTCAACAACTCTCAGGTACCTTCTGTACGTTCCCCTGGTGTGAAGAAAGAGTGTCCCCATTGCGGGAAGACACATGGTGGTTCCGAGTGTTGGTTGGTAGCGGGTAGATGCTTGAAGTGCGGAAGCAGCGACCACAAGATCAAAGACTGCCCAAGACTTCAACAAGGAGCTCAGCGTGGAGTGCCAGCCCCAGCAGTAGCGGAAGCTGCGCCACTACGGGAAGACCAGGAAGGCCTCGAGCCCCAGCTCGAGTGTTTGCTTTAGCTTGCGAGGACGCCGAGCAGGTAGAGCATGTCACCGAAGGTACGGTTTTGCTTTTAGGTGTGCACGCTCAGGTTTTGTTTGATACGGGTGCTACTCACTCTTTCATTTCCGAGCGGATCGCTAGGCAGTTAGCCCTAGAGTCAGGCGTAGGGTCTGAGGATTTAGAGGTCCCCTTGTCTGTGCACACCCCTGCGAGTACGGTATCGACTAGGAAGTGCATTCCGTCGTTACCTGTGTGCTTTGAGGATAGAATCCTAGATGGGTGTTTCTTCTTGCTAAAGATGAAGGACTATGATGCTATTCTTGGTCTGGATTTGCTAGAGGAGCACTATGCATTAATGGATTGTCGTCGGAAGAGGATTGTTTTCCGCATCCCTAGTGAGGACGAGTTCTCTCATCCCTTGCAAGGAACTTGGCTGAAAAGTTGGTCATCTCCGCCATGAAGGCGATGCGCATGGTGAACAAGGGTTGTGACGCTTTTCTTGCCAGCATGGTATTAGTACCAGAGGCTGATGAGTCACCTACTCTTGCGGATATTGAGGTAGTGCAGAATTTTTTCCTGATGACTTGTCTGGATTGCCACCGGATAGAGAGATAGAGTTTACTACAGAGTTGCTTCCGGGCACCTCTCCTATCTCGAAGGCTCCATATCGGACGGCACCTGCGGAGTTAGCCGAGTTGAGGAGGCAGTTGCAGGAGTTGCTTGATAAGAGATTTATTCGCCCTAGTGTTTCCCCTTGGGACGCACCTATATTATTCGTCAAGAAGAAAGACGGGTCACTTAGGTTGTTTATTGACTATAGGAAGTTGAACCGACTGTGAAGAACAGGTATCCCTTACCTCGTATTAATGACTTGTTTGACCAGTTGCGAGATGCATCAGTCTTTTCTAAGATTGACTTGCGATCTGGTTATCTTCAGTTGAGGATTCGGAGTGAGGATGTGTCCAAGACGGCATTTAGAACCCGTTATGGACATTATGAGTTCTTGGTTCTTCCTTTCGTATTGACCACGCCCCTGCAGCGTTCATGGATCTCATGAACGGGTGTTTAGGCCGTATTTAGATAGCTTTGTCGTAGTGTTTATTGACGATGTGTTGGTCTATTCTCCGGATGAGGCCACCCACCGTCAGCATCTGAGGTTAGTGTTAGAGGTTCTTCGTGAGCACAAGCTGTATGCAAAATTCAGCAAGTGCGATTTTTGTTTGTGCGAGGTTCATTTCCTCGGGCATGTTATCTCTGGCGCTTTGAGGACGGAGCAGTAGACGTGGCGTGGGACGCGTTCGTGAGGCTCTTTCGAGCCAAGTTCGTCCCAGAGCATATCCAGGACAAAATGGAGCAGGAATTTCTCTCCTGACGCAAGGCTCCATGACCGTGCTGGAATACGAGGCAAGGTTTTCTGAACTTTCTAAGTGTGCACCGCATATCGTAGAGGATGAGCGCAAGAAGACGAAGAAATTTGTATTGGGACTCAAGCCATCACTGCGGACGAGACCCGTGGCATTTGACTACCATACATTGGACGAGGCCCTCAGTGCTGTCTGCAGGCAGGAGGGAGAAATGGAGCAATATCTGGAGGCAAAGAAGGTTCACAGAAGAGGCCGACAGCGACATTCCAACGGCAGGATAAGAAGAAAATTGTTTACCAGACACCGCAGCGATCCGTGACAGTCACACAAATCTCAGGTACCTTCTGTATGTTCCCCTGGTGTGAAGAAAGAGTGTCCCCATTGCGGGAAGACACATGGTGGTTCTGAGTGTTGGTTGGTAGCGGGTAGATGCTTGAAGTGCAGAAGCAGCGACCACAAGATCAAAGACTGCCCAAGACTTCAACAAGGAGCTCAGCGTGGAGCGCCAGCCCCAATAGTAGCGGAAGCCGCGCCAGATACGAGAAGACCAGGAAGGCCTCGAGCCCCAGCTCGAGTGTTTGCTTTAGCTTGCGAGGACGCCGAGCAGGCGGAGCATGTCACCGAAGGTACGGTTTTGCTTTTAGGTGTGCACGCTCGGTTTTGTTTGATACGGGTGCTACTCACTCGTTCATTTCCGAGCGGATCGCTAGGCAGTTAGCCCTAGAGTCAGGCGTAGAGTCTGAGGATTTAGAGGTCCCCTTGTCTGTGCACCCCTGCAGGTACGGTATCGACTAGGAAGTGCATTCCGTCGTTACCTGTGTGCTTTGAGGATAGAATCCTAGATGGGTGTTCTTCTTGCTAAAGATGAAGGACTATGATGCTATTCTTGTCTAGATTGGCTAGAGGAGCACTATGCATTAGTGGATTGTCGTCGGAAGAGGATTGTTTTCCGCATCCCTAGTGAGGATGAGTTCTCTCATCCCTTGCCAAAGAACTTGGCTGAAAAGTTGGTCATCTCCGCCATGAAGGCGATGCGCATGGTGAACAAGGGTTGTGACGCTTTTCTTACCAGCGTGGTATTAGTACCAGAGGCTGATGAGTCACCTACTCTTGCGGAGATTGAGGTAGTGCAGGATTTTATCATGATGACTTGTCTGGATTGCCACCGGATAGAGAGATAGAGTTTACTACAGAGTTGCTTCCGGGCACCTCTCCTATCTCGAAGGCTCCATATCGGATAGCACCTGCGGAGTTAGCCGAGTTGAGGAGGCAGTTGCAGGAGTTGCTTGATAAGAGATTTATTCGCCCTAGTGTTTCCCCTTGGGGCGCACCTGTATTATTCGTCAATAGAAAGACGGGTCACTTAGGTTGTGTATTGACTATAGGAAGTTGAACCGACTGTGAAGAACAGGTATCTCTTAACCTCGTATTGATGACTTGTTGACCAGTTGCGAGATGCATCAGTCTTTTCTAAGATTGACTTGCGATCTGGTTATCTTCAGTTGAGGATTCGGAGTGAGGATGTGTCCAAGACGGCATTTAGAACCCGTTATGGACATTATGAGTTCTTGGTTCTTCCTTTCGGATTGACTAACGCCCCTGCAGCGTTCATGGATCTCATGAACCGGGTGTTTGCCGTATTTAGATAGCTGTAGTGTATTGTTTTGATGATGTGTTGGTCTATTCTCCGGATGAGGCCACCCATCGTCAGCATCTGAGGTTAGTGTTAGAGGTTCGTCGTGAGCACAAGCTGTATGCAAAATTCAGCAAGTGCGATTTTTGTTGTGCGAGGTTCATTTCCTCGGGCATGTTATCTCCGGCGCTGGTGTTGCAGTTGATCCAGCGAAGGTCCAGGCAGTTATGGATTGGGAGGTTCCTAAGACCCCTTCGGAGATTCGTAGTTTTATTGGGTTAGCTGGTTACTATCGGCGATTCATTAAGGGTTTCTCATCCATCGCCGCCCCCTTGACAAAGCTGACCAGGAAGGGTGAGAGGTTCGTATGGTCTGAGGCATGTGAGCGTAGCTTCCAGCTATTGAAGGCTAAGCTTACTTCTGCTCCGATATTGGTATTGCCTAGTGGTCTAGAGGGCTTTGCCATTTATACAGATGCATCTCAGATTGGTTTAGGTTGTGTGCTCATGCAGCAAGACAGGGTAGTGGCTTATGCTTCTCGTCAGTTAAAGGAGCATGAGAAGAACTATCCAATCATGATTTGGAGCTCGCAGCAGTGGTTCATGTACTAAAGATCTGGAGGCACTATCTTTATGTGTTGGATTGAGGTGTTTACCGACCACAAGAGCTTGAAGTATCTTTTCTCCAAAGGGAATTAAACCTGAGGCAGAGAAGATTTACTAATTATCCTGCTTCAAGGGGTTAATGAAAAGCTTTTTACATGGAAATATACGTTTAACAGATGCCAATATTTCTAGTTACTCAGTTAACATTGATCTTTAATATTTTTGATTTGACCCCTCAGAACAGAGATAACATGAGACCTCATGACATACATAGCTCTTCACCTTTTGTGAATGTGTGCAGTTTCTCAGTGTACATGCCATTACTCTATCAGAAAAATAACTTGTTTATGAACATCAAGAAGTTGACACAATTTTAACTTTCATCAAACTGAAAAGAAATGTGTAGATCAATACTAAATTAAACATTTTTCAACCAAAGAAATTAGATTACTTTAGTATTTCAGAGAGCAAAAGAATGTTGACTTGAAGAATATGTTAAGACAATTAAGAATTCAATCCTTATTGTCTTGAGAAGGGTTAATGATCATTTCATGAATTACATATTCATCAAATCACTAAATTAGTTTTGGTTTGATGAGAGAAAAAACAATGAAGCCTTTAGCTCCCCCTAAATTATTGATCTTATCAATTTTTATCAAAAATAAAGAAAATCCTTCTTCAATCATAGAATTTAAAAGATAGTCAAATGAAATGGATGTGATTCAGATTGAAAGATTTAGAATAGCACTAAATAGATGTGTTGACATAGAAGTGGACATGTGTTGACACAGAATCTATGAAGAGATTACTTACAGCTCAAAAACAAGGTCTAGTGTTGACACTGCACTGGATGGGTGTCGACCTAACAGCATTGCATAAACTCACATTTCCTTAACAAATCTGATCAATCACATCAGCTTTTCTCAAGTACTTCAAGTGCAAATCTGATACCTTTGAAACCATCTTTCATAACCACTTTCACTTCTCAGAAATAATGCTCTCCCTCAACATGTGCATTAATGAAACTATGACATTCAAATCATACACATGAATCTCAGCATTCAATTTCAGCAAGCAAACAAGCATGTTTCAAACACAACCAATTTTTTAATTAGTTTTTTTGTAAAATTAATGATTCTTACACAATGTAGATCATTAGTACTTGGCGGAGGATTTTCCTCAACACATAGTGATAGCTTTCAGACAAGCATAACTTGTCCCTCCACAAATCACCATTTGATGTACTACATAATCTTTGCATAAGAAATCAAATTGATTTTCAGTTTTTATTCCATGTTGTATATTCCAAGTTCTCTTATCATGGATGTGAATCTATCTTCAGCCAATGGTTTTGTAAAAATGTCAGCAATTTGTTTTTCAGTACGAATAAATTCCAGTTCAATGTTCTTGTTTGCAACTTCATCCTAAGAAAATGATGTCTAATTTCAATATGTTTTGTCTTAGAATGTTGAATTGGGTTTTTGGAGAGATTAATAGCACCAGTATTGTCACACATGATAGATGAACATCCAATATCAATATTGTAGTCAAGTAATTGACTTTTAATCCACAACACTTGAGCTGCACAACTCCTTGCAGCACATATTCTGCTTCTGCAGTAGAGAGTGCAACTAAGTGTTGCTTTTTGGATGTCCATGTTATCATGCAATTTCCTAAGAATTGACAATACCCACTAGTACTCTTCCAATCATGTTTACACCCAGCATAATCAGCATCAGAATATGAAATTAAATCAGCATGACCCAGCTGGATACCATAAGCCGAATTCAAAAGTACCACAAAGATATCTAAAAATTCTCTTAACTACAAGCAAGTGACTTTCCTTTGGACTAGACTGAAATCTAGCACAAAGACACACACTGAATTGAATATATGGCATACTTGCAATAAGATATAAGAGAGATGCAGTCATACCTCTGTATTGCTTTGCATCAACCAATTTACCTTTTTCATCATTGTCCAACTTGATGTTTGTGCTCCTAGGAGTGGATGCTGGCTTGGCTTGTTCAAATTGGAATTTTTTTAGCAACACTTTGACATATTTGGCTTGATTAATAAAGAATCCATCCTCAAGTTGTTTAACTTTCAAACCAAGGAGAAACTGTAACTCTTCCACAAAACTCATTTCAAACTCACTGTGCATGTGATTTGAAAACTCTTCACACAGTGAAGGATTGGTGGAACCAAAAATAATATCATCCACATATACCTGAACTACAATGATATGATTGTGGACAAATTTTGTAAAAAGAGTTTGATCCACCTTACCTCTGGAATAATTTTTACTAACAGAAAACTACTCAGCCTGTCATACCATGCTCTTGGAGCCTATTTCAATCCATACAAAGCTTTGTGCAGTTTATAAACATGGTTAGATTTATCATGGTCTTCAAATCCAGGTGGTTCAGCAACAAATACTTCCTCTTTAATATAACTATTTAAAAAGGCAGTTTTCACATCCATTCGAAACAATTAAAAAATTTCGAACATGCATATGCCAATAAAATTCTTACAACTTCTAACCTAGCTACTGGTGCAAAGGAATCTTCAAAGTCAACCCCAAATTCCTAATTGTATCCTTTTGCGACCAGTCTAGCTTTATTCCTTACAACTTTTCCTTCCTCATTCAATTTTTTCCTATACCCATCTAGTTCCAATTATTGAGTTTTCAGGATTATTGGGAACTAAACTCCAAACTTATTCCTTTCGAATTGATTTAGTTCATCATGCATTGCTTCTACCCAAGAATCATCTTTCAAGGCTTTTTCAATATTTTTAGGTTCCACTTGAGATATGAAAGCCATTTGGTCTTGTTCAATGATATTTTTAAAATGAGACCTAGTATGAACTCTATCATGAACATTACCTACAACATTCTCAAGTGGATGACCTTTGGAATAATTAAAATTACCTCTTGTCACTAGACTTACTTGCTCTGGTGTCGACCTGATGCTATGTTGTGTCGACACATCCTCATGTTCAGCAACTTCATCATTCTCTAGTGGTTGATCTGATTCTTTCAAAAGAATATCAACATCTTCTTCTTAGTTCCTGCAAGAATTATGGTCATTAGGTTTTTCACAATTTTCATCAAAAATGACATGTGGAGTTTCTTCCATAGTTCTTGATTCATAATTAAATACCCTATATGACCATGAATTTTAGAATACCCTATAAAAATGCCACATCACTCTTCTTTTCAAATTTATCTAGATCATGTTTATCATTATTGTGAATGAAGACTTTACTTCCAAAGACCCTGAAATAAGCAATGTGAGGTTTCTTACCTTTCAAAAGTTCATAGGAAGTTTTCTTAAGGACAGGTCTTGTTGGGTTTTCCATATATCATGTTTTTGATGATCGCATTAATATCCTTGAACATTGATTAATGCAAAATTGATGTGCTAACTAACATGAAAACCACCATGAAAGTAATTGAGTTAAACATTGCTAAATCATACAATGTATATCACTAACAATGTATTTGCATGTAGGTGCACAAGCATGAAAGATGGAGCATTGAAGAGATGAGCAAATAGCACAAAACTGTCAAAGAGGTATATCTATCGACAGGCTCAGGGCATGTGTCGACAGATTCACACAGTCATTCCAAGACAGAACTCAGGTTTGCATCTCTGAGTGCACCTGTCGACAGATGCAAATCGCCTGTCGACAGATACACTCAGAAATTTAGATTTTCTGAAACCCAGTTCTCAGCCTGAGTGCCTGTCGACAGATGCAAGTGCACCTGTCGACAGACGATGGAAACATGAGATTTAGAGTTTCCAAATCCGGCCCCACTTGGGTGTTTCCTTCCTCCACGACCCCCACATTTACCTAACACTATATAAGCATCCTTTTGGAGCCAAATTCGCAGAGAGCAGCCTCCCAACCAAGAGCCTCCAAGGGACCAAGAGGAAAAACCCCAAATTGTTGCTATGCTTTAACTTTCTGCCCAGATCGTTGTGGAATCGCCATCCATGCGAAGTTTAAGCCGGATCGTCATCAATTCAACCTTCTACATCGATCAATCTACATCCAATCGAAGTTTGAAGAGTGTTTGGATGATCCACGAGAAGAATTCCAACTGGATTTGTTCCCCAACTCTAAATTCTTCTCCATTTCACAATTTCCATCCCATCGTGTGTGTGTGTGGTTGTGTTTCGAGCATCCCTTGTGCTTGATTCACGAATTTGTGGTTGTTCTGATTGTGGTTCATCAAACAACGTGTGTGTGGTTGAGTTGTTGTGTTGAACTCGCTCATAAGCAGTCGTTTCTGCGTGTGTGTGTGGACGGTGGATGTAGGATACACGAGTTGTGTACTCCGAACCACCTTAAATCATCGTGTTCTGTGGTTTGTTCGCGTTTTGCGATAGATGATTGGTAGGCACGGTGTTCATACGCACGTTTGATACCCTGTTCTCAATATATCAACTCAAGCTTTCTTCATCTCAATCAAATTCTAATCAAGTTTCATTAATATTGTTGTAGCACCGAAAAGAAGCGATCAGTAATTAGAATTTGCCGTAATCTATTCAACCCCCCCCTTCTAGATTACCATATCGTGTTATTCCGCATAACTCTTCAATTGGTATCAGAGCGGGTTTCCGATTTACAGTTTTCGTAATTTGATCTAGCGATCAGGAGATTCTCGATCTTATGGATTCTAGCAAAGGGTATATGGCCAAGGGACATTCAGTAACCAGGCCACCCTATTTTGATGGCACTGACTATTCTTTGGAAAAATCGTATGCAGGTATTTTTGAGAGCTCAAAATTACGAGCTGTGGAAGATAGTCAGCAAGGGACCATATGTGTTGCTCGAGGACAAAGACACCTGGACGAAAGACCAAATAGCTAAAGGAACTCTCAACTGGAGCGCACTAAACATGATGCAATGTGCGGTGCATCTAAAGGAGTTCTCAAGAGTCTCCACATGCTCAACAGCAAAAGAGATGTGGGACAAACTTGAACTCATTTACGAAGGTACGTCCGAGGTAAGGGAAACTAAAGTTAGCATGTTAGTGTCTGAATATGAAATGTTCAAGATGAAAACTGATGAAAACATATCAGACATGTTTGCAAGATTCATGCTAATAGTTAACGGGCTAAAAGGTCTTAAGAAGGAATACTCTGAAAGTGACTTAGTAAGAAAGATACTTCGATCTCTTACTTCATCTTGGAATACTAAGGCCACTGTCATTGAGGATTCCAAAAACCTTTCCAAAATGAAATTGGATGAACTAATTGGCTCCTTAATGACATATGAAATCAACATCAAAAGAAAAGAATTAGAAGAAAATCCTAGGAAGTCAATTGCTCTAAAAGCATCCAACAAAACATCAACAAGCTCCAAGAAATCCATTCAACAAGATAGTGATGAGCAAAAACATCTAGTGAGAGTGATAATGGTGAAATGGCAATGCTCACTAGACAATTCAAGAAATTTCTGAAGTTCAAAAGGAGAGACACAGGTAACTCTAAACCTTTCAAAGAAACATTTTTCACAGAAATATGAGTCCAACAAAAAATCTGATATTGTTGGTATGAATGCAAGAAACAAGGGCACATGAGAGGAGAATGCCCGAAACTCAAGAAGAAGCTGAAGAAGGAAAAATTCACCTCCAAGAAAGCCAAAGCAATGTTGGCCACCTGGAGTGATGAAGATGAAGATGAAGATGCACAAGAAACATCCGATGATGAAGAAGTGCAATGCTTAATGGCAAGGAGTGATGACTCCACCGAGGTAAACTTCTCATTTAATGATTTCACTGCAATGAATGGGAGGAAGCATACACTACTCTATTTGAAAAATTTTGTGAATATAGATCTGAAAATAAAGCATTAAAAAAGAAATGCAACTCCCTTGTGCATGATAAAAACAATAATGAACGAATTGCATTCCTAACAAAAGAAATAGAAATGATGAAAGTTGATGAAAGGACTGATAAGAAGAGATGGATTGCTTGAAAATGAGATTGCAAGAAACACAAAAAGAAAAAGACTGTTTAAGCCATTCTCTTGAATTCCTTCAAGAAGAACAATTAGAAACAAAGAAAAAGTTGGAATAAACTGAAAAGGAATTGAAAGAAAAATCTGAGGACTTAATGAAATTTGTAAAAGGGAAGCAAAATCTAGATGCCGTTTTGGGTGCTAAAATACATGTAACCAAGCATGGGTTAGGATATCAACCTGTCAAACAAAAGAAAATAGGAGAGTCATTGATCACTTCCTTTGATGATCCTAGCCCAAGCACAAGCAAGCATGTTCCCAAAAAGCATAACTCAAGGCAGTCTCAGACCAAGGCAATGCAACCCAAACAAAATGTTCCCAACAAACAAAAGAAAAAGCCACCTGTCGACCGATGCAATGGTGCCTGTCGACAGACAAGAACAACTTCAACTAATAAACAGTCTATCAAGCAAAAAAAATTGAAAAGAAAATTCCTTTATGCAATGTGTATAAAAAGATTGGTCTTGATGAAAAACAATGCTGGAATAATCCAAAGAAACAAAAATTCAAACAAGTTTGGATTCCTAAACATCTACTTTGTTGCATGAATGAAATTTTGGGACCCAAAATAATTTGGGTACCAAAACCTCTTCTCTGATCCACATATGCAGGAATGCCTAGCAGCCCAACATCAAAACAAATGGTACTTGGATAGCGGCTGTTCGAGGCACATGACGGGCAACAAAGCTAAATTCTGTTTCCTAGTGGAGAAAGACGGAGGACAAGTCATCTTTAGAGGTAACAACAAAGGCCAAATAATTGGCACAGGTAATGTTAGTAAGTGTCCCTCCAATTCAATTGAGAATGTACTGTTGGTTGATGGCCTTAATCACAACTTGCTTAGCATAAGTCAATTGTGTGATAGAGGTCACAACGTCATGTTTGAATCAAATCATTTCTTAAGAGATGAAGTTGCCAATAAAACCTTGAAACTTAATTCATTCCCACAGAAAAACAATTGGCTGATATTTTCACCAAACCCTTATCTGAAGATAGATTCACATCCTAAGAAGAGAGATTGGGTTTGTGTAAAATGCAATGAAACTGACAAACCATATTGGAGTACATGCTCTTTATGTGTGAATGACTATGTGGTATATCAAATGATGAACTGTGGAAGAACAAGTTCGGCTTGTTTGAAAACTATCATCATGCGTGAGAAAATATTCTCCGCCAAGTATCAATAGTCCCATTTCATAAAAAGGGCCTGTACTTCACATAGGATTTTTAGTTTCCTTACATTTTATCATGTTAACTCCATGAAACAATGCTTTTTTGTGATCATGTGCTTGTGTATGACTTTCTTTAAATGATCATGTTTGTCTTGTATCAAATGCTTGTGTGAATCCTTGTATAGATGTTGTGTCAACACGTACACACACTATGGGGAGTAAGTGAAGGTAGATGAGTTCTTGTTTCTTGAGAAAACTCTTCCTACATCTCCTTGTTGAATTCTCATTTCCTTGAACTCAATGTGCAATCAATCTAAAACCAGAAAAATCCAATCTGTTCATATCTGTCGACAGTCTCACTCCATCTATCGACAGGTACACTTAGTTTTGTTCTGACTGAAACTTCAATTCATCAGTCTGTGTGCATCTGTCGACAGACAGATTCCTTCTGTCGACAGATTCCTTCTGTCGACAGATACACACATTCTTCTTTATTTTTCAATTCCTTCTTCATACATCTCAAGAAAGTGTTCCTTACTTGATTTAAAGGTAAACATTGGTTTGTTTGTGTGCAATATAACCTTTTCATATCCACTTCATGTCAAAGTCGTGAACCAAGTCTAAATGATGTTTGATGCAACACTTGATTGAGATCTATTTAGATCATTTTGAACACAATAAGCAAACCAAATGATTTTTAAACATCTCCTTTGATTAACTCCCTGGTCGTTAAACATGAATCTAAAATGATTTGAAAAAATCAGAAGATTCTTGAATTTGATGTTCTACATTATAACTTGCCTAAAGAAATCTCATGTACTTGACGAAAAGCAAAAATAAAATAAAAAAAAGGAGAAAAGCTACCTATTTCTTCGGTTCAATCAACAAATTTATCTTTCATTTATGGGATGGAGGTAGAGCAATGATGAAAATCACTAAGTAACGGGGACATGGGCATCACCAATGTCGGTCTTCGCGTCAAAAGGTTGTTTCATTATCTCTATACAATGGCTTGATGGACACACACATTGAGTAACTGGGGGTATTGGCATCACAAATGTCTACCTTCACATGAAAAAGTGAAAGTGCTCCTCATTTCCACTCTTTTCCATCTTCGTTGTTTAAAGATTCTAAAGTCATACCAGAAATAGAGTGAAGCCTCCGAAAACTTTTTATGTCAAGTCCAATGTGCTTCTTATAGGTAAGATGTTCTTGTGGCCATATAATTCAAATGTCATCTAACTATCATCTCTATTTAGATGCATGTTTTTCTTCAACAGCCTTAATCAAAAGAGTTATTTAATTTTCACTGGCTATTGTGAAATGTGTTCTTCATGATCTAATTAAAGAACTTATCTGTTTTAATTCAAACTCATTTTAGAATTGTGTCATGTCTTCATCATAATGGATATGCTTTTTTATCTTGTACATACACCTATTTTACCTTAAAACACCAAATGAACACTTGTCCCTTTGAAAAATCTTATTAGAAATCAAGTTTTAGCCAAAATAAAAGAAAATTGTTATCTGTCGACAGATAGATTGTCGTCTGTCGACAGTCGGCGGCCCAAATCTGTTTTTGAAGCCAACCCTCGCGCCGGTTCAAGTCCTTTTTGTGGGGCCTCTCTTTTAAAACCCTTCTAAACCTATTCTAAGGCATCCCACGACCACTTCTCACCCTTCCCCTCTCATTTCCTCCTCCTCTTCTCCAAACCCCTCTCTTCCCCCTTCCGGGCTCAAGATCCGCTCCGTCTCCGACGATCCTGCTGCTCCTCGTCTGGGAGCCCTCCACTCTCCCTTCCCAAACGCCATTCTCACCCTCCTTCCTGAGATGGCACCCAAATCAAAGCTTCTCTCTCACCGTCGTCGTGCTTCGACGGACGCCGGAGAGAGTTCCAGGGCTCCTTCCAAACGTCGCAGCAAGCATCGCGAGGATCGGTTGCCAGAACTCCATGTTCCTCAAGGTCTCCATCTTATCCGGCCCAACGACACCTTCAAGAAACTCATCCAATCCCGGTATGTGGACTTCGAGTACTTCGAGTCCTTAGCACCGATGTTCCCCTCACTCCTACCCTACTTTGACACTCAAGGGTGGACATCCTTTTTGTACTCACACTTGCAATACTCTCCAACTGCGGTCACAGAGTTTTTCAATAACCTAGGGCTTTCCGATCAGGGAGATCTCTTCTCTTCAGTGAAAGGCACACGTTTTCACCTCACCGCCAATCTTATCTTGACAGCCCTTGAAATTCCAAACTCAGGAGTTGCAATCTTCAACTACACTCCTTCCGCTTCTGAGTACTATGAACTTCCCACGTTGCAACCTTATGACTCCACTAAGGAAATTGCTCGTCTAAATGCCAACTCCTTTCCTCCTTTGATCCGGATGATCCATCACATCTTCACTACCTTGATCGTCCCAAAGGATGGAAGCCGAGAATTAGTCACCGAGGTCCACAAGTCTTTGTTCATATTCTTCCTCAAGTGTCAACAAATCAATCTGCCTGAACTCATGATAAGCCTCATCCGTCGGTGTTTCTCAAACACCAAAAGATTAATGCCATACGCTTGCCCCATCACCTCTCTTCTCATTTTCACTGGCATTCCTATCGCTTCAAGTGAGCTCATCTCCTTGAAATCCCGCAGTGCTTTTGACCTCACTGATGCTAACCGAATGGGCTACAAGATTGTAGACGGTGTAGTCACAAGGACTCTCAAAGGAAAGGAACCACAAGGAGTTGAAGAGTCATCTGCTGAAGAAGACAATGAAGCCGATGAAGCTAATGAAGGCAGTGATGAAGACTCTCAGGATGAGCAAATGCCTGATCAACCTCAAGAATTTGATGATGTACATGTGCCTCAAGAACAATCTCTTCGTGATTACTTGGCACAAATGCATCAACAAATGATCTCAGGTTTTGCTCAGATGAATTCTAGATTTGATCAAGTGGACGCTCGCTTCAACTCACTGGATGAGTCTCACGTGCAAATCCGAGACCGGCTTGATTTCCTCTACTCCGAGAGAGATGGATCCCGTCATCCTCCACCTGCTAGACATGACAATGAATAGAGGGTCTCAGGGTCATTAGAGGTCATTAAGAGTCTTAGCTGGGAGTTAGTCTCACTTGTCCAGTCATCTTTTGCTTGTTCATGTTATTTCCCTCTCTTTTGATTTTTATTGAGTCATGTAATGATTGTCTCTTGTACTGTGAAATTTGAATGATCAATCAATGAAAACTCACAGTTCATGTTTATTTGTCTCCTAATGTGCATGACTTGACATTTTGTATGTTGTCAAAAAGGGGGAGAACATCAATATGCATCAATTGAATGTTTTTG
Organism: Colocasia esculenta; assembly: GCA_014218235.1. Classification (NCBI taxonomy): domain Eukaryota; kingdom Viridiplantae; phylum Streptophyta; class Magnoliopsida; order Alismatales; family Araceae; genus Colocasia; species Colocasia esculenta. The sequence continues at coordinate 34,398,910 of CM024760.1, read as the reverse complement.
TCATCATCAAAAAGGGGGAGATGTTGGGTTTTCCATATATCATGTTTTTGATGATCACATTAATATCCTTGAACATTGATTTAATGCAAAATTGATGTGCTAACTAACATGAAAAACACCATGAAAGTGATTGAGTTAAACATTGCTAAATCATACAATGTATATCACTAACAATGTATTTGAATGTAGGTGCACATGCATGAAAGATGGAGCATTGAAGAGATGAGCAAATAGCACAAAAAACTGTCAAAGAGGTGTATCTGTCGACAGGCTCAGGGCATGTGTCGACAGATTCACACAGTCATTCCAAGACAGAACTCAGGTTTGCATCTCTGACTGCACCTGTCGACAGATGCAAATCGCCTGTCGATAGATACACTCAGAAATTCAGATTTTCTGAAACCCAGTTCTCAGCCTGAGTGCGCCTGTCGACAGATGCAAGTGCACCTGTCGAAAGACGACGGAAACATGAGATTTAGAGTTTCCAAATCCGGCCCCACTTGGGTGTTTCCTTCCTCCACGACCCCCACCTTTACCTAACACTATATAAGCATCCTTTTGGAGCCAAATTCGCAGAGAGCAGCCTCCCAACCAAGAGCCTCCAAGGGACCAAGAGAAAAAGCCCCAAATTGCTGCTCTGCTTCAACTTTCTGCCCAAATCGTTGTGGAATCGCCATCCATGCGAAGTTGAAGCCAGATCATCATCAATTCAACCTTCTACATCGATCAATCTGCATCCAATCGAAGTTTGAAGAGCGTTTGGACGATCCACGAGAAGAATTCCAACTGGATTTGTTCCCCAACTCTAAATTCTTCTCCATTTCACAATTTCCATTCCATCGTGTGTGTGTGTGGTTGTGTTTCGAGCATCCCTTGTGCTTGATTCCCGAATTTGTGGTTGTTCTGATCGTGGTTCATCAGACAACGTGTGTGTGGTTGAGTTGTTGTGTTGAACTCGCTCATAAGCAGTCGTTTCTGCGTGTGTGTGTGGACGGTGGATGTAGGATACACGAGTTGTGTACTCCGAACCACCTTAAATCATCGTGTTCTGTGGTTTGTTCGCGTTTTGCGATAGATGATTGGTAGGCACGGTGTTCATACGCACGTTTGATACCCTGTTCTCAATATATCAACTCAAGCTTTCTTAATCTCAATCAAATTCTAATCAAGTTTCATTAAGATTGCTGTAGCACTGAAAAGAAGCCATCAGTAATTAGAATTTGTCGTAATCTATTCAACCCCCCCCCCCTTCTAGATTACCATATCGTGTTATTTCGCATAACTCTTCAGGTCTTACCATAACTTTGTTGAGAACATAGCATGAAGTACTGATAGCTTCTGCCCAAAAGATCCTTGAAAGCTGACTTTGAATCAACAAAGTTCGGGCCATCTCGACCAATGTCTTATTCTTCCTTTCAACAATTCCATTATGTTCAGGAGTCCTTGGGGAAGCAAAATTGTGATCAATTCCTTTATTTTTGCAAAAAAAAAAAATTAAAATTATTGTCAAATTATCCTCCATGATTAGTAAGAATGGAGCAGATTTTATTTATTTTATCATTTTCAATTTTATTAACAAAATTCTGAAAGTTTTCAATTGTGTCACTCTTGTGAGACAAAAAGAATACCCAGGTAAACCTAGAAAAATCATCAACAATCACAAACCCAAATCTATGTCCACTAAGACTGAGTGTCCTAGTAGGACCAAATAAATCCATATGCAACAATTCAAAGGGTATGGAAGTTATTAAAGGTGCAACAGACTTGAATGATTTTCTAGTTTGTTTACCTTGAGCACATGTAGAACAAACAATTTCATTTTTAGTTTTCTTCATTTTGGGCAAACCATTCACAAGAGTATGTCTCATTAATTTATTCAAAACATTCTCACTAGCATGACCTAACCTTCGATGCCACAATTGAAATAAATCATGCTAGCTAGCAACTAAACAAAGATTATCATGTTGATGCTCATTCAGGTCAACTAAATAAACATTGTTAATTCTTTGACCAAGAAATTTTATTTTTCCAGAATCCTTTTCAACAATTTCACATGATTCAGAATTGAAAATTACCTTAAGGCCTTTGTCACAAAGTTGACTGATGCTCAATAGGTTATGATCTAGGCCTTCAACTAGCAAGACATTTTCAATAGAGCTTGAATGGTTCTTACCAATTTTTCCAGTTCCAATGATTTGACCCTTGTTTTTACCTCCAAAGATCACTTCTCCACCATCTTTTTAAGTTAATGAATAAAATTTCCCTTTATCTCCAGTCATATGTCTTCAACAACCACTGTCAAGATACCATTTGTCTTTCTTATGGGCTGTAAGACATTTCTACATAAAGATTTAGAAAGAGGATTTTGGTACCCAAATTGCTTTAGGTCCCATCAGTTTTCTCAATTCAATAGCAAATTGTTTTGGAATCCATATTTGTTTCATTCTACACATATTTACATTTGATTTGCATTTGTCATCAGTATGTCCAGATTTCTTGCAAATAGTGCATGTCATGATTCTTTGTGGTGTGAATTTTTTTTTGCTTTTGAAGTAAGAGTTAGATCCAACTGTGAAATTTTTGTTGTTTTTCTGATATGAAATAGATCTAACACTTGGCCTCAGATTTTATTGATTTTACCTTGAGTTCTTTCATGTGTGGATTGTATTTTAGAATTTTTAAATAGATTTTGATTTTTGGGTTTTGAGTTCATTGGTGGTTTTCCCTGAGTGTTATTTTCTGATTGACTGTAAGATGTGGATCCTTCAACAAATGATGTTATCAGGGTTTGTCCAATTTTCTTCTTGTTTTCAGCCTGAAAACCTAAACCATGCTTAGTAGTGTTCATCCAAACTCCTAATATAGCATCTAGGTTTTGTTTCCCTTTAACAAATTTGGACAATGTTTCTTTCTTGTCATTTAGCTCCTTTTGAACAGTTTTAAGTTCTTCTTGTATCACCTCTTTTTCTTTCTTAAGTTTTTTATTTTCATCTAGTAGAATTTATTTTTCCTTTTTAGTGCTTTGACATCTTTCTTTGACATGATCAAGCTGTTCATTTAAACCTTCTTGCTCCTTTTTCAAGCTAACAATCTCAACATTCAGAAGATTTATTTGTTTATATTCTTGAGAATTATGCAATATGTTGTGGATCTTCTTTTTTAATGATTTATTTTTAGATTTTAGTTCACACAATTTTTCAAATAATCTAGCATATGCTTCTTCCCAATCATCAGTTGAGAAGTTTTCAAATGAAGAACTTACCTCATTGCTTTCTTCATTTATGGCCATAAGACAAGTCACTTCTTCTTCATCAGATCCACTTTCTTCCTGCTCTTCTTCATCTTCATCACTCCATGTGGCCAGCATGGCTCTTGTCTTCTTGAACATTTGATTCTTGAATTTTTTCTGCAAGTTAGGACACTCTCCTCTCATGTGTCCTAGTTTCCTGCATTCATAACAAATTACATCAGTTTTCTTGTTTGTCTCAAATTTTTTACTGAAGTCATTTTTCTTTGAAAAATCTTTCTTGTTATAAGGCTTGAACTTACCTTTCCCTTTCTTCCTCAAGATTTTTTTGAATTGCCTTGTCAATAAGGCCAATTCATCATCATTATCTTCATCAGATGATTCATCAGTTTCATCAGATTTTTAAATTACATTCTTCGAACTAGATGATGCTTTGAAAGTAATAGGTTTCTTAGATGTAATGACAGATGCATTTCTTTTCAAATTAATCTCATATGTCATTAATGAACCTATCAACTCATCTAATTACATGGTTGATAAATTCATTGAATCCTCAATAACAGTGGCCTTTGTGTGCCACACTGATGGAAGAGACCTAAGTACCTTCCTAACAAGATCAATGTTAGAATAATCTTTTCCTAGACCTCTAAGACCATTTACAATAAGCATGAACCTAACAAACATTTCAGAAATGGTCTCATCACTCTTCATTCTGAACATTCCATACTCTGAGACTAGGATACTTGCCTTTGTTTCCCTTACCTCAGATGTTCCCTTATAGATTAGCTGGAGTTTATCCCACATCTCCTTTGCAGACTTACATGATGATACTCTGGAGTACTCTTGGGATGTATTGTGCACTGCATCATGTTCATAGCACACCAGTTGAGTGTGGACTTCTTGATTTGCTCCTTGATCCATAGATCTTCATCTTCTGGCAGTTCAGTAAGTCCTTTATCAACAATCTTCTAGAGTTCATAGTCCTGAGCTCTTAAGAATACCTGCATCCTATTTTTCCAATAAGAATAGTAAGATCCATCAAAAAATGGAGGCCTAGAAACTGAATGACCCTCAGCCATAAATCCCTTAGTGATTTCCATAGCAAAAACTCTTGATCGTTAGATCAAACACTTAGAAGTGCAATGAGAACCTCTCTCTGATACCAAATGAAACGTTGAGGAAAAACAACTATAATGAAATCTAGAGGGGGGGGTTGAATAAATTTCATTGAATTTGAAATTCACTCTATTAGAAGCTAAGAGAAATTGATATAAAACTCAAATCTAAAGATCAATCACAATTCTGAACAGTTCAGATGGATCAGATGATGTAACAACAATGAGCCTACCAAGCATCTAGCACACAGGCAATCAAACCACATAGATACAATGATTTAGGGTGGTTCAGATTACACAATTGTGTATCATACATCCACCATCCACACACGCACACAATGTGGCTTATATTGGCAGTTTGGAATAGATTACAAATCAACACACACAATATGAGAAAATTGAGATCTCAGATCTAAACACACACACTTGAAATTGGGCATAAGGATTGCTCCAATCTCACAAACCACACACTATGACTTGAGTTTAAAGTGAAGAACTAGACAAGACACTTGAATTGTAAACTGGAGTGGTCTGGTTTGAATCCCCCTATTCTGCTTCCAGGTGGGAGATCAGATCTTGTGCTTCAACTCTAGGAAGAAGACTTTGAAATCCAGAAATTCCTCTTGAGATGGATCAACCAAGTCCTTGGAGCTTCAAATTCTTCAGATTAGGATGCAGATCTTTGGGATGAAGCTTTTCTCTGAAATCGCCTACTACTTCTTGTTGGTTGAGTGTGTTTTGGAATTTCTTAAAGTTGTACTTTAATGATTACCAAGAAACATCACTCATACTTTGATTTTGATGATGACATATTGTGATTTTAATGATGACATGTTGTGATTAAAATGCTTAATGGGTGAAACATGTTAATTTTCAAACAACATGTTTTTTATGTTTAATATCTCATATTTTAATGATAATATCTTGTACTAATGATTAATGTGTTAATTTTGCAGGTGTATATAGATTTTGCCTTCGTAGTGTCAACACACCCCTTACTGGTGTCGACACAGTGTTTCAAACCCTAAGGCAAAATGAGGAAGAAAAAGTCAAGTGTGTCGACACAGCCTCAAGTGGTGTCGACACTAGTCCCAGCTCCAAGAGATCCCAGTTGATAGGTCTGCATGGTAGTGTCGACACTAGATCCAGTTCCCAGAAGACCTGTTTGGCAGTTCTGGACAGTGTGTCGACACTGCCTGAAGTAGTGTCGACACTAGTGACTCTTCCCAGAGAACTAATTATGCCAGTTTGGGATAGTGTGTCAACACACTCTGAAGTAGTGTCGACACACTCCGGCTAAAACATAAAATTGGGAATTCCATCTGGACATGTGGCCGCTTGGGGTTCAAGGGAATCTACCAAGGTTTTTGTGCCCACATACCCTAAGGGCTTTTATGGTCATATGGGAGTATAAATACTCATGTCCTTGGCACTCCAAAGCATCCATGAAAGAGAAAGCCAAGACCATTCTGGAAAAAGGAGATTTGAGTGGGAAAAGGGCATCTACATCTAGAGGAGCAGAGCAGCGCCGCCAAGGGAAGAAGAAGGAGAAGAAGAGGAGGAGCTCGTGATTGCAGCAGTGCTGATCAAGAGGGAGATCCAGCCGAGTCTGTAATTGGTCATAGTCTTGAATTCTCTGGGAATCTGTGTATGTGTTCTACATAGATCTCCCAATTCTACTTGTCTCTACCATTTTCATTGTATTGAGATAGATCGTGCTAGAGGATCTATTCTTTAAGTGTGCTTGGTCTAGCAGAACTTGGATCCATTGTGGTCCAGAGGGTTGGGTACGTTGTACTCTATTTTAGAGCCCTAGTGCTCTGGGTTGGAGCCGTTGTGCTCTGGTGCTTGAGACGTGGTGCTCAAGGGCTTGTGAATTTGCTGAATTCACAAGTGGTCTGTGGAGTAGGTTGTCATGCCTAACTCCTGGGTTTCGTTGAGTTGTTGAACTCAAAGAGGTTAGAGTCGTCGTGCTCTAGTTTGTACTGCACTTGTGTTAGTGGTTCCTCCATTGTGAGGAGGTGGACGTAGGACACAAGTTGTGTTCTCCGAACCACCTTAAAATCTTCAGTGCACTGTGGTTTGATGTGTGGTTTGTTGTTCTTATTCACTATACTCACACCCCACACTGGATCTGATCGAATTGTGTGATTTACTCATTTTAATTCCACTGCCATACACACAATTTCTTAGTTCGTTTACCAAAGTCACCTATCCGATTCCCAACACTTCTTGGAGTGAGAGGGCTGAAGTGTGTGTCCCCCAAGAGATGAGTGGATGATGGGCATTTATAGTCCCATGAGTCCACGAAATGCCTTGGAATTTGGGGGCAAAAATTTCCTGCTCAAAGCCATCAACCTGAATCATCCATGAGTCCTTACATTTCAGATCTTGAAAAATCAGTCAAGTGTGTCACACACATGAGACATGTGTCGACACATGTTCTTGGCTTTAAGTCCTCGGAGCTATGTCTATTGAGATGTGTCGACACACTTTGCAGCTGTGTCGACACACATTCCACTGGCAACAAAAGAAGGTTCTGGGAGGGACAGTGAGTGTCGACACATAAGCATCCTTTGTCGACACCACTAGCCATTGGTTGCAGAACAAGCTTCTAGGAGGGATAGTATGTGTCGACACACAAGCATCCTGTGTTGACACCACTGGCACTTTCATACTTCACTGTCTGCTAGATGCATGAGATGTGTTGACACCACTGATGTTGTGTCGACGTTGTGTCGACACAACTGCTTGCTTTCTTGATTATTTGCACTGGATTGCATCATGTGTCGACACACTATCTGAATTGTGTCGACACTGCTGTGTCATCATATGAACATCTCTATGAGCTACACTTGGAAAATAGTGTTAGATATAATTGATGCATGATTTCCACATTTGTATATATCATAGTTGAACATCATTAAACAAGAGATCCAACACCTTTTACATTTTCTACCTACTCTCAAGCACCCGGTGCAGCCTCAGACCCTACAGGTATAAATGGTAGGACCCTCTTCAATGCCCGTTGATACTCGGGTTTCACATCTTCATCCTCCACCACTTCCACTGAGATGAGGGCTGTGGCACACCGCTCCCAATGGACGATGGCACTCCTCACGTCTCGTTCATCCTGTTCATCATTCATCTTTCGTGTTTGGATTGGCGGTTAGCGGGAGAGAGTTGGCACAACCGTGCATGTGGCACCATGCTAAAGGTAGCACCGATCGGGGTTGTAGAGAACGAGTGCTTCATTTCCAATCAGTCTCAAGTCCAGACCAGCACGCTGACGAAGGCGGATCACCTTGTTGTGGAGAAAGGTCGGGCGCATCTCGAACCGCTCCACGGTCAATGTCTTCAGGTAAATCCTCCACTCTTTCAATCCCTTGATCATTGCTGTCACGCACCATGCCTGAGTAGTCATGAGGAGTGGAGCGCCGACGAAGGCAAGCGGGTGATGGAGCATGCTCATGCACTTCATGGAGGGATCATCAATCACCTTGAAGTGTGCATGCCCATCCAGCACTCAAGGGCAACCACGGAGCCGAAGAAGGACCGCCAGTAGTTGCAGAAGATAATCCAGCGTAGAGGTAACCAAGGATAGCTTGGAGATGCTCATACCATCCCATGCACAGGCGATGATGCTTAGGTTGGATACGGAGAGGAGATGGTCCTTTACGGGGAAGAGAATGACACCGCATATGCAAATAGTAGCTGCCTTGGCGATGGCAAGGTAGTTTCCAGTCTTCCTCTTGCATTGAGACATGATCCACTGGGAGAGAGGAAGAAGATGGACATAGCCCGGATTGGTCATGGTGCTCAGGTCCACGAACTTGGTGGTGATCTCTCGAAGGATGGCCCAGGAGTTGATGGGAGCCACGGTGAGCATGATGTGATATTCCTCTCCTTTCGTTTCTTTGGAAGCCCAAGCATGAGCTCTAGCACCTTCAACAGAATTGTGGCCTCAAGGAGGGGACATGAAGGTGTGGGTATGTGGATGCCACAACTCCGCCAGTGCTGTAAGATTGTCCCACATATGCACTATTTTGTGATAGTTCATGGCTAATGTGATCACAATGGTGAGTTTCCATTCGCGCAGCAGATTGGTAGATGCCACAGGAGTGCATTGACCATGGGCTCTAGCCATGGGATTTTGGAATAACGCCTATTGCCTGGAGGATCTAGAAGAAGAAGAAAATAGAGGGTTAGAAGGAGAAGAGAGGAAGAAGAAGAAGGAGAAAATAAGAGAGAGAAAATCAAAAGGTAGAGAGAGAAAACACTCACTTGAAATCCGATCTTGCGCTAATGTGGCCGGGCACATAAGAGAGGTGGAGAAGCTCTGCATGGGCCGCCCTCGCTGCCTTGGGGCCGCCGCCATAAGGGGTTGGATCTGACTTGGAGGGAGGAGAGAGTTCTCTTCATGGATTGAGGAGAGAAAACCAAGAGAGAAGAAGAGAGAGAGATTGTACTCCGATTTCAGACCCCTACACACCTATTTATAGAGCTCTAGGTGGCCTAATCCCATTCCAACTCGTCTATAGGAGTCAGAGTGGTCATAGGTTTGGTTTAGGAGTCCTACAGATAGTGAGATTAGCCTTAGGATAAGGATATGGCTCGGTTTTGGTGTTTATTGTGCAGAATGATGTCGCGACACCCCGATCTGGCGCGTTAAGGTCGCGACCACATTTGGCGTCGCGACAATGTCTCGACCACCAGAGGTGTCGCGTTTAGATGTTCTGTACTTTCTTGTGTTTGTGCATAGTTTGTTTTGTGTTTACTGTGTATGTATATATTGTCTTCGTTATTTGTCAGTTATTGCTTTGTTTATTTATCAGAAAATCATAAAAAAATCCAAAAATAAAAAATTCAGAATAATGGAGCTTCACAGGTAAGTCAAGTAAGTATTTATATCCTTACTCCTTTCATTACTATATGATAACCTACTTATTATATTGTTTCAAAGACCGACTGGTTCTCAATGTGCTCTAGGATCTGAGTTCCCCTTCAACAAAATAGTGATGATCTAGGTGCGCGTTGTTAATCGCCGGATAGGCCGTTAAGTTGGGAAGGTTTGGGGATGATGGACTCTGTCTTGCACAGCTTGTTGAAGGAAGACTTTCGACCCATTCTTGTCCGTTTAGCAATATTATCCTTGATATATTTTCTATTTTCTCTTTTCTTTGCATTTGATTTACTGATTTTTTTCTTTTAGCCCAACATGCATCTTGTAGGACTTTGAGCTATCATGACTCATTCCTGGCTAATGGTGAGCTCTTGTTGAGTGGCTAACTATTCTTCATATTCAGAATAAGAAATCATATTCCACTCTGAATAGGAGGTCTGTCTCCGAGAGCGAGTTTTTCTTACCAGTTCGTCAAGAATTTCCCTGCCTGGATTCTCTATACAATTTTCATCCTTATTCCTTTTGATCAATTTTGGTTGCGAACTGCTCCCAGGACAGAGTCTGTGTTACCTGGCTGGCACGCACATGTCCCTCCAAAGTGAAACCTGCAGGCCAATCGGCTAGGGTACCTCTCAATCGAGGGTTTGATCATCCTTTTCATTCTCCTTCTTGTCCGAACTTGTGTTTTCCTTACATTCTGCTTGAGCAGCTAACTCGGGGCTTTCCAGAAGATTCTAATTGCTTGTTGGTCAGATCAGGTGTCTCTTTGCCTTGGTTCCCATCTGTTCAGTCCAGTCCATGTCATTTCCGCTTCATCGTCATTTCATGACACCTCTGCTACACTTCTGCTACGCTACCTTGCAAAGTGGAAGCCAAGGAGGGACAATCTGTAGACACCCGATTCTGGCCGATGAGGTGAACCATATTTCTTGTTCTCTAAATGAGCCCCCAGTTGTCAGTCACCTTGAGCCCATCCCTTAGCCTTGTTGTGAGCCCATTAAAATCCCAATTTTCACAACATTCCGTCCAATTATCTTCTTATCAGTCCTTATTGATTATTCTTCCAAATAATTGATCAATAATTCAAGAATAATCGGTTTTCCTTAACGCGATGGGTCGTTGCGTCGCGTTATCCTTGTCGTACCCCTCATGGCCATCGCGACAGCCCATGCATATCCATGCACATGCCCTTAGGGTCGCGACCATCCCGGCCATCGCGACTATCCTTGTCACACCCCTACGACCTGTCGTGACATGATCCGCATGCGCTGGCCTCCGCAACCACCTCCTATTTATCCTCTCATGGCCTTATCTCTATCTCTAACCACCCCCCACAACCCTCATGTGCGGTTTGAGGTTCATGGAACCTTGGGGCCTTCCTAGGACTCTCCCCCACGATTTTACTAGGATTTATCTCAATATTTTGGGTGACTATCACTTGAGGATGAGATTATTCTCACTCCTCTCTATATAAGGGACCCTTCATTATCAGAGGGAGGAGAGCCCTGTTTTTGTTACGAAGTGCTGCCAAATTTCACTAGCCTTGACACTTAGCTCGTGGCTCACCCATTCCACCTCATCTCCTCCTATCCACTTCACCAAGTGCTGGCTCTTTCTTCATCCTCCATGGAGCTTGGTGGCTGAGGAGGTGACTTCCAAGGCTTTTGCACCAACCAAAGACACCACACCATAGCCAGGGAGTCGCCCCATTGGGGCTCTTTCCTCCCTTTCTCTCCTCATTCTTCATGCATGCATTTTCTTATTTCTTTTAGATAGGAACACATTTCATTCTCTTTGTATGTTTTTAACCACCCAAGGGGTTTAAACCACCCCCCAGGTTCGTCCCTTCCATGCTTTCCCCTTTACTTTAATTTGAATATGTGCTACAATTAAATATGTTCTAACAGGGTTTATTTTGTTGTTTTCTTCATTTTGGAAGGCACATAAACAAGGTTTGACGAGGAGCTCTTGTCCTCTGGCCGACCGGATGGTAGGAAGAAGGTCCACCAACCATCCTCCCGCATTGCAGAGAACGCTATAGATCTCGGATCTCGTCTTAAAGAAGACTCGATTGCTCTACAAAGAAAATAATGAAAGGGATAGGATATGGAACTAAAAATAACGGGCGAGGCACAACTCCTAAAATATGAAAAGAAAAGATGACCGTGATCGTCAGGTACGCGAGGGTACCGAAGGGGGTGCACAACGACGATGCAAATGAAAAAGTTGATCGCGTGTGTACCTTTGAAGGGGAGGGAGATTGCGCGGGGACGTGGTTCCTCTTCTTCTATGAGCATGGTCGGCCGTGGTAGAAGGCGCATTTCACTTGATTACACTTACAAACGGACAAAACAAAGGATTAGCCAATAATCTGTGTAGCATCGAATCCCAAATGAATAAATGAAATGAATAAAATGGGGAGAACTCACCACGTGGTGGTTTTTAAACCCCTAGGAAAGGTAGGTGTATGTGTGTATGCATGCATGTGTGTGTGTATACTAAAAAAAGGAGGAATGGAAATGAAAAGATCCTCATGGGGCTCGAAGGAGTTGATATAGACAAGAAAAAGGAGAATAGATGCTTCCCCAAATATCGGATGGCGCAGTAGCCACTGCTGGATGGTATGGAGGAAGAAGGGGAAGAAGCTTCCCGCGTCCCGCTCTGATGCCGCGAAGAAGGTGACAATGTCGGGCTCCGAGGAGTGAGCAGATTGGCATGGAATGGGGGCACTCCTCCTTGGCTCGAAGTCGAGTCGCCGATCCGGCAGAGCTTCGCGTGAATGGGCCACCCCCCTTACAAATGACCCTGGGGGGTCTATTTATAGAGGTAATAGGCTTGAATCACGTCGGGGACTGCCACATCGACTATGAATTGAAAACACATCGGGTATGAGCGCCGCGATTCAAAAGTCAATTTGATGGGACAGTCGCATGATGATCGTAGCCCAACTACACTTGGAATCACATCGGGCAGGGCCGCCGCAACTTGAAATCACGGCGGTCCTCGCGGACGCGATTTCAATTGGGTAATGATTCGAAACATGGGCTCATAAATGCGTTGGTCCTAGCTAGAGACTTTAGGTTTTGACCTTTAAAACCGCGGTAGCTGAGGAGGATGTGATTCAAAGATCCGCCATGATTTGATGCATGGGCGCCCTTGAGTGCGATGACTTTAGGTCCAGTGCCTAATCGCGGCAGCCATGGTGGACGCGATTCCAATTGGAGCATGTGCCAAAAGGCTGATAACGCGAGCATAATCGCATCCACCAGACCGGATGAATTTCGGCTGCCTTCATAAGCGCGTCTGCCATACCCAACGTGACTTGAAAATGATGCCCACGTTGCCTAGCGAGCCTTGGAAATGGAGGGGAAGCACCGTGGAGGAATGAGGTGATCCAAGAATGATTGGGAAACTACTCTTTGCAAAGCAAAGGAGGGCCATTTATGTCATTAGGGCGCAATATGAAATTGCCCACGGTGGAGTCAAAATCACGTGTCTGCAGCTGCCATGCCTTGGCGTCTGCTTTGCAGGGGAGCGAAGCGAAGGGACATGAAGTGCAGTGCAATGGAGTGAAATGAAATGAAAGAAATGAAGTGTAGCAAAGTGGAGTGCAGTGGAGCGGACTGAAAAGTAGACGTCAAGGTGAAAAATAGACACGCATGACAATTGGTGACTACCACCTGATAAGAGTCTTTTACCAACACCCAAGGAAGTCAACCCCAGAGAAAGACCACAAGAAGCAAATGTTTGGATTGGAAGAAAGGGCTTATGGGTGCACAAAGGGCACAACTGGAGTTGTGTACATGGAACGCGAAGTAAAGGAGCCACGTGGGGCACGAAAGGAGAGATCAACTTCCAGTGAAGGGGAAGTACCTAAGGACCCAATCCTTAGGTTGCACCGTTGGGGCGTCTGCCACTGCCTTAAGTGGATCTCTGGGAGTAAGGATGAAATGTAGAGGGACAAATCCAAACAAGGGTTCTTAAGGAAATCAGTCCGGAGGCGACAACAAAGGGAGTTGGGTACTTGACCCGGATTGGAATATTTCAAATTGCTTTGGATTTGGAGCGAGAATGGCTCTCAAATGCATTGGAAGAGTGGTTTTCCATAGTGATTTCAATATGCATGTATGTTGGGCTAAAAGAAAAATAGGTTAGAAGGAGTAGAAAATAATCAAGGATATTATTGTTACGATGGCATTGAGTCAGGACCAATTTTTAATGCATGGGTCCGTCGTCCTCATGTGCCAAGCATGACAGCCTATCCCCGTGGCTAAGGATCCTCTGGATAATCATTGTTTTTGTTAAAGGGGAACTCAAATCCCAGATTCCTCAGAGCCACAAGGTCCTTGACATGTTCTAAGGGTAACATATAGTAAATGTAGATTGTTGATGGTGAAGGCAGCAATTGCAGCTGATGTAGCGCTAGATGAGGTAACTCAAATCCTGCACTCAAAAAATCATTAGCCAAGATAACACATATCATGGAATAACACATTTATAACATGGAGCATGGATAAAATAGTCAACAACAGACACAACTCAAACAATTTTGTTTGTTAACCCATGAGGATGAGTGATCTTTGGCCAAAGAGATTGGAGTTCAAGATGGGAGGAACTAATGATTGGATGAATTGGCTTGATCTGGCACGAAGAGGTACAATGCACTTGCCATGTGCAGCACCATCATGAATGTTTTTGGATTTTTGTAGAGGTATTTGAATTTTGTTGGATTTTAAAAATATTTGAAATTTTGTTGATTTTTTGAAATATTTGATTTTTTTGGAAATTTTGGAAATATTCAAAATTTTATGGGATTTTTGACAATAATTGATTTTCGAATTTTTATGGGATTTTTGGAAATATTCGAATTTTATATGGGATTTTTGAAAATATTCGATTTTATATTAGATTTTTGAAAGTATTTGATTTTTTTTGGATTTTGAAATATTGCCATGCCATGATAGCATTAGGGATATAAAAATTGACTGGCGATGGGTCCTCGTTACCTCCTGTGTCATTAAAGGATGCCCAGAGTAAGGCGTGCTTTTATAGTGGTGCCCTAGGCTAATTGCACTTGGTTAATGGTGGCACCACCACAGCCATGCCTGAAAAGATGACTAAGTTAGGCAGGGAGAAGGGAAGATGTTTTTGGAGATAAGCTTGGTATGGGTGTTTGAAGAGTTAGGGTTTGACTTCCTCCCGCGGCACAACCGTCAGGAGATTCAGTCTAATTTAAGCATTTGGGACTTTTGGAATTAGTTTGATGACCATCTTATTTGTAGGGACATGCATACGACCGGGTCCGTTTGGATCTCCGCAGGGACTTTGCCATGCCCTATTATAGTGATTGGTTGATTTTGATTTTCACATGCATACGTTCAGGTCCATTTGGATCTCTGTGGGGACTTTGCCGCTCTTCACATGCATTTGACTTGATTTTTCATTGGTCATTTTTTGCCCTTTTTTTTAGACATCCTCTCATCAGGGAGTGTTTCAGGTTGGTTGCCTTGCCCAGACTACCTCTACTACCCATACTTTGGCCAAGCTATAGGAGAAATACACATTCGTGCCTTTCAGGCATGGTTGCGACAGTGACGGTGTCTTCTGGGAGCAACCGGCTTGGGGCGTCGTGCAGTGTGTGTAAGTGCCCATGCTAGGGGCAAACCGTAATGACCCGGGAAGGAATTTTGGACTCCTCGCGCGGAGTTCTCGTAACAGGAGTGCTGCGATAGCATGGCAATATTGAAATATTCATCTTTTTATGGATTTTTTTTTTGATCTGTCGCGCACCTTCTCTCCTGGTAGATTGTGCAAAGGCCTTGACTCTTTCTTGCCTATGTTGGAGCGTCACCTCACCTTCGATCTCCTCCGGTCACATGTATGGACGGCTGTAAATCTCTACGAGATCTTCCTTTTCCAGTCTAGAAAAATGCCACATCCGCTAGTGGGTGCTAGGGTGCGTAGTAGGTAATGTTTGGATGAGATGCTGACAAAACATGCAGGTTTTTCAGTTCAGTTCAGTTTTGCATCGGGTCATCTTATGGAAACAGAACCATACTCCTTTGCTCCCTTTTCTTTTCTTTTATTTTCAAAAATAAGAGTTCAAAGGATAACAGGAGGACGAATGCCCTGTGCTAGGGCGAGACTCAGAGATTATGAAGAATGCATAGAATTATTTTGAATTAAAAGATAAGTGGGGGCTAAAACCCCGAAAACAGTGAGAGAAAGGTCGGATGACCAGATTAAAAATGGATAGGAGAGAATTGCGGAAAGAATTTGGAGACTACGGCGGGACCGAGGGAGTAGAAGAAGAAGGAGGGCGCAGTGCCCGGAAGAGAAAATCTGGATGGCCCGAAAGAAAGCAAGGAAAAGGTAGGCCGCGAGGGGCGAAGAAGAGGTGCGCCGCATGGGGCGTGAAAGGGAAAGGCGCTGTGTGGGGCACAAGATGTAGATGTGCCATGTGGGGCACAGGATGGATGTGCCATGTGGGGCATGGGATGGAGATGTGCGTCGTGGGGCACGGGATGGAGATGTGCCTCGTGGGGCACGGAGGGGAGAGTAAGGATTACAAACTGGGGACGTGATGCCCAGTACAGAGGATGAATTGTAAAAAAGATGGAAATAAAAGGCCTCTCAGGGGAGGGAATGCAGAGACCCACAGGAAGGTGCTAAGTAGCACAAAAGATGATTGAAACGGAAGTGGAAAGCATGGAGGCCTCTGGTCTTTTGCCTTGCTAGGCGCTTATGTTTCCACTTGGGAATCCGCTTTCTGACTCTCAAGTACTTCCTCACATATTTTACACAGCGGTGGGGGGTCTAGCTCTTGTCGGAGGATTTGTGTGGCTCTCAATGATTGGGGATTGTTGACTTCCGTCGAGCTTCAAGCAACAGTGGCAACTCCCTCGGAATGTAATTTAAGGAAAAGGTGGGAGTTCCACTGGTGGAGTTGGAAGCAACAATGAGGGGACCGTGCCCAAAGATTGTATAGCATGTGATACGGAAAGGGGCACATCTCCTTGAGCAATTTATTGTGCTAAGGATTTGGCCTTCGAATGGGTGAGCACATTCGGATAGTTGACCCCTTCACTGGCGTGGGGAGGTCACAACAACAGTGTGAGGGGTCATGAGATCTTGGAGGGGGAGATTCCCTATGAGTATTTCAAATTGAAGTTGGTTGGCAACTGGAATCATTGGCATCTTTTTAGAAGGCCTCTTGATGGCCATGAATGGGGGGAGGACTTCCACTCAGTGAAAATGCTCGGTATAGAAACAATGACCGGCATGCGAGGGATGTAATCTTGGATTTTGAATAGCATGCTGAGTCTCGGGGCTTCCTTCTTTTGTTGCGCCTACGGCTCGTCAAGGGAATGCACCTGCTCCGTTGGACGGGGGCGGATGTGGATGGAGTGGAAGGTTGTATGGCCAGTGGAGGTGTAATGGGCATGATGGGAGATTTTGCTCGGGTTTAGTTGCCAAAGTGTTGGCGCAGTGGGAGGTATAATGGTCGGTGGAGGTTTGATGGTGGAGGGTTAATAGAGGAAGGTTTGGTAAATGTGTATGGTAGTGTAGGAGGCGTAGGTAAATGGCGTACGAACATGACCTCGGAAGGTTCATCGTCGTAGCACCAAGTGGTTTCGTGGATAGGTTGGGCATTGGAAACTTTGGCCCGAGCAACAGGCATGATGGAGATGAAGATTGTTGTGGGGGTATGGGAGCTGGCATGGATGCCGGAGAGTGCAACATATGGCACATGAGCTTCTTCATGCATGGGGCGTCATAGGGCCCATTTGGAGGTGTCTGGGTCTGAGGAGGACGAATCAGTGGACACCTGGGTGGAGGCATCGGAGTTTGCGGAGGTGTATATGATGTGGATGTTGTAAGGTGGCGAGGTGGATGGCGTCCACTGATCCGTTCTTTCGAAGATTAATTTGATTGAATAAGTCTACGTCAGGGGAGTACATGAAATGGGTTTGAATATAATGTCCCCACTCGTAGAGCTCTTCCATTGAAGTGATTTGGTTCAAGGCCAGAATATGCTTGAACCTCGGAGTGGAGTTTGAAATAATGACTTTAATTTGCTCTGATTCCGAGAGCACATGTTGCAAGCAGGTGGCCATTAACCTCTAACAGTCAGCAAATTGTACAAATTCCTTGTTATCTCTCATCTTCTCGGATGCTAGATTCGTGATAGAGAGATAAGGACTGACGCGGTCTTCGTACCTATGAAGGAATTTTTTATGTAGAGGGCGGAAGTCTCTTGCCTCACTTGGCTCTAAGGAGTAGAACCATTCAAGTGCAGGGCCATCAAGAGACTTTCTAAAAAGATATGCAAGAGCGATGGGATCTTGTTGCCAATGAGAGGACTCCTAGAGAAACTCCTTGACATGAGGTACGGATTACCCATGACATTGTACAGTCGGTACGTTGGCATCTCCGAAGGATGTATGTAGATATTTGAGGGAGAGCCAGCATGGCGCCGACGGGGTCACCCGTGGGATTGGAAAGCTTGTTTTTGATTCTCCAATTGTTCAATTGTGGAGAAGAGCATTTTGAAGTGGAGTAGTGGATTTCCACTGGCAAGTGAGGGAGTACATGGAGTGACCTTGAATGAATGGGCATTCCCAAGGGTTGGTCCGTTCGGACTGGAGCACTGGGGTCCAATGGCCACGGGCCGGGGTGATGAAGAATGTACAGGGAGATGTGGCGAAGTCGCCGAAATATACAAAGGTGGGTGCCTAGGGGAAGGAGAGGAGGAGGAGTCACACTCAACCAAAGATTGGATTAAATTGAGCTGTTGAGGGGTGAGCTGATCTATTGCATGCAGGACAATTTATACATTACGATCATGGCAGGGGAAAGGCTCTCACCGGGTTTTGATTGGAGTTAGATGTGAGGGAACATCAAATTGGTTAGTGCGCGGTGTGCACACGTAACAATAGGAATTAGAAGGTTGTCCCTCACGGTGGTGAGATGGCGGACATGGGACTGAAGGATGGAGATCTAACATTATCCTCATAGTCCATATTGAAATTATCATGATAGTATTGGTCCATTTTAGAAATCAAGCAAACACAAGTTTGACCAAAGATATTAATCAATCAATATGTTCAAACAAGTTGTGATGCTTAACGCTTGTTTTAGGAGTTTCACAATTATTTAATGGATTGGAAATGTTGTGTCACTCCAGGTGAGATCCTAGTTGGGTAGAGTATGAGGATACTTCGGGTACAACTAAGCTCACCCCTCACCACACAATGGGATATCGAACCCGGGTCAACGGAGGGGTACAACCAGCTCTGTCCGCCGTGAGGGAATCCACAGGGTACGAAGACTTACGACGTTCCGGGAGAAGGTTTGCTAGTTCAAAGGGACGGAATGCCCAATGGATAGCTTGCCTTCACCGGAAGGGTGTGAGAAGCCTAGGATATGAGGGAAGGAGGTCCCCCGACCGATGCAAAATTCCGTGTATGCAGCAGTTTATAGCAGAGATGGCAGTTGTGGTGGCTATTTCTAGCCACCTTCGTGCGCTAGGCCCATCATGGCCCAGCTCAATTCAACAGACAAACATGGTCATTCCGCATGGCACCACGTCTTTTCAAGAACATGTTCAAGGTCCCGAGGCCGGTCCCTGCATTCAGGTACCAGCGGGACCCAAGAGCCGCCTCCGGATACCTTATAGCCTGTTCTGCCCAAGGCCTTCTCTTCCAAGCAACGTCTGCTCGGCGTGTGCCAAAACCTTTTCGGCACGAGCAACACTTCCTTGCATCAGACATCCAGCAGCAAGCCATGCCTCCGGGCACCAGGTACCGAATAGTGGGCTCGACTACCGAACAGCGGGCTCGACTACCGTACAGTAGGTCTGGCTCACCGAGCTGGCTATCTGCTCAATACCTTCCGCCCAGGAGAATCCAAGCAGCCCTTCATTCCCTCGTGGTGGTTATAACGGCTACCCCACACGCGCCCCACGATGAAGTGGTGCACTAACTGTAGAGCTTCTCAACGGACGCCTCAACGTGTAACCCTCCGCTAAGGACGCTAACAGGCGTGCCCTTTGCGGCATTGATCAGGGACATCCCGTCCCTCTCCCTCAGCACTTCTGCCTATAAAAGGCACCGGCAGGCCTCCATGCAGAGGTACGCAATCTAAGACACATCGCTCCTGCACAACACTGAACCTTCTTCTTCCAAGCCTTTGAGTCCATCTCTAACTTAGGCATCGGAGGATTCTCCCCAGTTCTTCAACCGGGCCCCCCTAATCCCGTTTTGGTTTTGCAGGCATCCGTCCGCTACCGGTGGTCTTCTTCCCTTTATTTAAGTGTAGGCCCTCTTGGATCCGACCCAAGTAGGAAGTCACCTCCCAGCAGCAAAGGGGCACGTTTCTGACAGTCAGTCAAATCACGTCCGCTACAGACGGCCGCTATTTGACTTAATCGCGTCTAGTCACCTGGCCGCGGATCTGAAAGCCTAAAAAGGCTGTCAGCACTGCGATTGGTCCTTGTGGATGGTCTGTTAGACAGAAATGCGTCGGCTTTAGCTGCCGCGACAAGAAAGTGAAACGCGTTCGGTTAGGCGGACGCGTTACCAAAACACTGAATCGCGTCCTTTGCGTTGGATGTGATTCCAAACAGGCATCCGAGAACAAAAAGGAAGCAGGAAACAAGGAAGATGTGCAGAAAATAAAAATTAAGAAACAGGGGACGCGTCGGACCTAGCCGCCGTGACACAAAATCGAAACGCTTCGGCTTTAGCTGACGCAACAACAAAGTGAAACGCGTCCGACTAGGCGGACGCGTTACTAAACACTGAATCGCGTCCTCTGTGTGGAACGCGATTCCAAACAGGCACCCCCGAGAAACGAAAAAAAAAAAAAATGCAGGAAGGAACAGTAGGATATGTGTATAGAAAAAGAAAGAAAAAACTAAAAATAAAATGAAACACACAGCATGCTTGCAGGGTATAAGTAAATGTAAAAGGAGAGTGCCAGTGGGGCACGACGGAGGGGGGGGTATCAAAAGGAAAGCGTGAAAAGATGTCCCACCGTGATCGCCAATTTGTAAATACCACCGAGGGACGACGCGACGTGTAGTCTACAAAGAGGGATATGGGGGTGAGATGGAAATGTGATCGCCAGGTACGCGAGGGTACCGAATGGAGAATGCACGTGCGAAGGGGTGCGAATGGAAGAAGTGATCGCGTGGAATACCTGTTGGAGCGTGGGAGGTTGCACGGGGTGTGGGTTCCTCTTCTTCTATGAGCATGGCCGGCCATGGTAGGAGGTGTTTCCTTTGATGATTACCCTAAAAAATAATACAAATAAAAGAAGGGGATTAGCCACATGTGTAGTATACAATCCTAAATAAATGAAACTGAACGAATGAATAGCATGGGGGAACGACTCATCGTGTGGTGGCTTTTAAACCCCTAAAGAATGTGGGTGTGTGTGTTATTCATGCATGTCTGTGTGTATGAAAAAGGGAAAATGAAATGAAAAGAGCCATGTGGGGCTCGGAGGGAGGTATAAACGAAAAGGGGGGAGAGGGGGAGGTGCTTCCCTATGGACGGATGTCACGACGGCGCGGCTGGAATGGGCGAAGGCTGAGGATGACGTGGAAGAAGCCCGCACTCCTCCTGCCTTACACCGATAGGATGGAGGGGAAGCTCGGACAGCGGGAAGGCCTCCTACATTCGGAAGTCGAGGCGTCAATCTGGCAGGGCTCCGCCGCTATGAATGGGCCCCTTCTACAAATGACCCTCGGGGGTCTATTTATAGAGGTGAAAGGCTTGAATCGCGTCGAGCACAGCTGCCGCGACTATGAATTGAAACGCGTCGGGTATGAGCGCCGCGATTCAAAAGTCAGTTTGATGGGACAGTGCCCATGATGATCGTAGCCCACAGCTAGGCTTGGAATCGTGTCAGGTCGGGCCGCCGCGACTTGAAATGCGGCAGCCTTAGCGGACGCGTTTCCAATTGGGCAATGATTTGAAGCATGGGGCTCATAAATGCGCTGTCCTCAGCTATAGGCTTTAGGGTTGACTTTTAAATTGCAGTGACCTTGGTGGACGCGACTCAAAGATCCACCATGACTCGACGTATGGGCGCTCTTGAGTGCGGCGACTTTAGGTCCAAGGCCTAATCGCGGTGGCCATGGTGGACGTGATTCCAATGGAGCATGTGCCAAAAGGCGGATAAATGAGCATAATCACATCCACCAGACCGGACGCATTTTGGCTGCCTTGATAAATGCGTCCGCAATACCCAACGTGACTGAAAATGATGCCCACGTTGCCGACGAGCCATGGAAATGAAGGGGAAGCACCGGGGAGGAATGAGGTGATCCAAGAATGATTGGGAAAACTACTCTTGCAAGGAAAAAGGAGGGCCATTTGTAGCATTATGGCGCAATATGAAATTTTCCCACGGTGGAGTCGAATTTGCGTGTCTACAGGTGGTTACAGCGTCGCCTCCTCACGATGGAGCAACATGAACGTTTTACTGTGTAAGGAAAGGTTTGTGGAAACAAGGCAGTGGCTATAGGAAGACTAGAGAAGCATGGTATGCACAGCATAGTGGAAGCCATTCAGAGGATGAAGTGGACAAAAGTGTGTACTATTTTGAAACTAAGTTATCTAGACTTGCGAAAGCTTTCTATACTTGTCTGAAATTTGAAGAAGATGGGTCTCTCTCTTCCACAGTCAAAGGTACACCCATTCATATCACTCATGATCTTTTGGAAAGATTATTTGGAGTTTCTGCAGTCGAACACAGTTTGGTGGATTCAGTGGACATTCATGCCAAGGGGCTAGGAATCATTGGAACAGAGTTCAAATGATGGATGGGAAGATCGACATCAACCAGCTTAATATTTTAATAGAATATTACACTTCATAGTTTGTAGATTTGGTGCCGAGAAGTGCTACTTTTCAACTTGCCCAAAGGGAGATTCTGATTGATGTTCTGGCCATCCAAGGTCAAGATATCAACATGGCTCAAGTTATAATAGAGAGGATTAAAGTCTGCTGTAGAGATGATTTGGGATAAGAAGAATAAAATGGCCGTATCACTACCCTATGCTTATTGCTTACCAGAATTTTCATGCACTATGAAATTGATCTAAAGGGAGAAGTGATGGAGAAGATGGGCCAGCCTATTCGGTCCAGAAATTTAAAGAAGAGTGGTTTTCTCTTGTGGGGAATGTTGGACAAAGACTTCGGGGCAGAAGGAGAAACCATCATTGGTGAAGCTTCTGAAATCCCTATAGTCCAAGAGGCAGAGGCAGATGTCAGAGTTGAAGAACCTCCTGCACCGTAAGGAGGATTGAGGATATAGCACCGACACACATTGAGCTGTTGGGCAATCATCTGAAGTTGTGATCCCCTTTATAGTCCCTGCACCTGATATGAAGAATCTTTAGAGATGTTGCTCACACTGAGGGGGAGCAGGAAGATACTCACATGAAGACATCCCTGGAGTTCCTGCTGCAGATGGTTTTATGGAAGTTAATTTGGAAGAAGTCATTTGGAAGCTGTGGCACCAGGCACAATGAAGACATTCAGATGGAAGATGCTCCAGCTCAGGGGGAGCCAAAGATCAGGGGGAGCACACTGCTAGTGCTCCTGCAGACCAGTTCCAGGAAGGTGTTGTTGAAGACACCTCCGATGAGGATGTTGAACAATTATTAGCTCGATAGAAAGGGTAAGAGTGTTGTCTCAAGAATTTCTTTACTCACTAGGAAGGCACACCACAGATCCAAGAGGAGGAAGATTCATGTGCACTTGAAGCAAGTCATTAATAGACTGAATGCACAGGGGAGATTTTTGCTCTTTTCAATATTGAAGTTACATCCATTTTTCTTAGTCAGAGTACTGAACCAAGGAATTGGAGCAGTTAAGACTGAGCTCTAGGAGATGAGAAGTGAGTGGGTAGTTTGAAGCAACTAGTGTCAGATCTTTCAGATTTTGTGAGGGTGCAATTGTCTGTTCCTGCCCCTCCTGCTCCCACTCAATTTGTACCAGAAGCACAAGTTGCTGGGCCATCCGGGCCAATTATTGAAGAGGAAGTAAGGCCACCAGGGCCTTCTGAAGAGAAGTCAGGCCACCAGGGCTTCTGAAGAGGAGTCCGGCCACCAGGGGCATCAGTTGCAGAGTCTAGGCCATCAGGGTCAATTGAAGTTGAAGATGTTGGTACTGGGCCATCAGGGCCAGTGGAGTCAGTAGTGGAGCCAATCAGGTCTCAAGCATCGGTAGAAGTTGTTGTTGTCCCCCCAGAGCCTTCTGTCCCTTTAAATCATCAGACTCCAACCCCTTCTTCTCCACCTACATTGGTAAGACCCGAGAACCGACCCTCGGCCCACGCCAAGGACCCGATTTTCGCGGTCCCGCCACCCACGGATCCAAGGACCCGGAAGGGCTATAATCTACGTCTAACAGGATATGTAAGGGGAGTGAACGTCAACTGCTAAACAGAAGCGTACAGGTGGAGATAGAAAAGAGAGCGAGACGCTGTGTGCCGCTCTAAGTATAGTCCCAACGTACGCACGCTAGTACAAGTAAAAGGCAGGGGAAGAACAAGTCCCTTAGGGGCATACCCTGAGGGTGACGTACACTGAATAAGGGGAACCACTGCTAGCTATCGGGGATTCCGACTACCGCCCCATCTCCTCCGCCCGGCGCGCACCCTGCCGCTGCTGAGAAATCTCACCTGGGAAAAGGAGGGATGAGATTCACAACAGAAGCTCAGTAGGGACTACCAATCTCCTACTGGCTCTAAACATGCAGGAGAATATAAATAATAAAAGAATGACAACAGTTTATATCTTCTACTTACAGACGGAAGTGCGGAAACGAAACTACAACTAGCACGGTACGGAAAGTACACGCGGTCGGAAACTCCGTACGACTGCTCGTCGTGACTACCACAAGGCTAGCAAACACAGAAGGAGGGAACTCCGCCGGACAAGGAACACTAGCTACGGAAGCACTACCACTAGTCACGGTCAGGTTTGTCCACCGACGTCTTATCCTCGACCGGGTCCTGACCCTCACATCTCGTCAGAGCGAGGTAGGACACAAGTAACACAACAGTAACCGCCGTAGTCTGGCTGGACTACGGTCCACGCCTCCTGACCTCTCCAAATGGTTTTGGGGCCGTAAGGAGCGAGGCAGTGAGAAGAAGGACTGGATGGCCTGTGCAGGGTAGAACTCCTAACTGTCCTCGGCGTCCCAGACCACCCACGAGACCTCTGCAAGTGACTCACATGCCACTGTCTTAACCACCGTTTTCCCCTAAGCACCAGAGTTCGCCTGGTGGCTGCCAACTCGAGCACACTCGTAGCCCAGAGTACTCCCTCCGGGAACCACCCCAAAAATGTGGAACAAACACACAAGGGGAGGGTTCACAGAAAGAGGGGGGGGGGGGGGTTCTGAAGCACCCCTCCGGGAACCACCCCAAAAAATGGGGAACAATCACACAAGGGGAGGGGATCATGCTCAACATGCAAGAAAGCCATTAAGGCACCCAAACCACCCTTAAAAAACCCCACGAACATGGATCTACACTCGAAGGGAAATCTCAGTCAACCTCGAGCATGGAGTTCTCACACTCCCAAGCCCCAAACCACAGAAGAAACACGATGTAGAGGGGGAAGGGAGCATGTTTAGGGTGAGAGGATCAAGTGTCCCTACCTCCACATGAAGAACGAACCCGTTAGGGCCTTTCGTAGGAAAGGACACCCCTCCTCGCTCCAACGGCACGAACACGTCCCCTGCACGAGCGGGACAACACCACCTCAGCACGGACGCTCAAGCACCGCGATCCAACAAAAACCACACGAGAAACTCGAGAGGGAAAGGAGAGGGGAGAAAGGAGAGCTGAGAGGGCGAGAGGAGAGGAAAAATGGGGCGCGGCCTTGGGTTTAACCCGGCGGCCCCCAGAACGCGACGCCGCGACATGTCGCGATAAGACTCTAGTCGCCGCCCCTAGGCGTCTCGACCTTATCGCGACGGTCGCCTCTATCGCAACCCCAAAAAGCGGGTCAAAACCTCGAAGACCGGGAAGGCGATAGCGACGGGCACCCACGTCGCGTTCACGCACGTGCGCCTGACACCGATAGAGACCGTTCTGACAGAAAGGACACCGGTCACGTCTGTCAGAAGGGCCGTCGCGACGTCTGACCACGACCAAAACGCGACAGCCCTGGTCGTCGCGACTCAAACCTTGTCGCGACGGCCTCCCTGTCGCGATCACGTCGCGACCAGGGGGCATGTCGCGACCCTGATGATGGGGCCACAGGGCCCAAGGGGGCCGGGTCTTACATCCCACCCACCTTAAGACATTTCACCCTCGAAATGAAGACAACTCGGTCTCAACCCGGAAGATAGCGAAGGGGAGATAACAACATACCGATCAATCAACAAATAAGGGAACTGCTCCTGCATCTCATCCTCGCGCTCCCAGGTGGCCTCGCCACCGACGCGGTTCTGCCAAACGACCTTCACCAGCAGAATCTGCTTCCTGCGCAATTGCTAAACTCTGCGGTCGACAACACTGACCGGGTACTCTGGCACTGACAAGTCTGGCGCTACCTCCAGCTGCGAGTAGTCCAACACATGCGAAGGATCTGCGACACTTCCTGAGCTATGAAACGTGAAACACACTGTGCACACCTGCTGGCTCTGCGGAAGACTCAATCTATAAGCCACCTCGCCGACCCTCTCGGAGATAGGGAAAGGCCCTACGTACCTCGGACTGAGCTTTCCCTTTCTGCCAAACCTCATGACGCCTTGGTCGGCGAGACTCGCAAGAAAACAAGGTCACCAACACTGAATTCTAACGGTCTCCTGCGGACGTCTATGTAACTCTTCTGTCTGCTTTGTGCTGCCCGAAGCCTCTGTCTGATCAGACTGACCATGTCTGCACACTGCTGCACTAACTCTGGCCCCAAAAGCTGCCTCTCACCAACCTCGAACCAGTGAAGAGGTGTCCTGCACGGGAGACCATACAAAGCCTCGTATGGTGCCATTCCGATGCTCGATTGATAACTGTTGTTATACGTGAACTCCACCATCGGAAGGTGCGACTCCCACGTGCGCTCCAGTCTAAGCAGCACGCTCTCAGTATGTCCTCCAGTGTCTGAATGGTCCGCTCTGACTGTCCATCTGTCTGAGGGTGGTACGCTGTGCTGACCTCAACTCTGTACCAGTGCTCTCTGAAGACTGTGCCAAAACCCTGACGTGAACCTCGGATCTCTGTCGAAGACGACTGAAACTGGGATCCCGTGCAACGAAACAACTCTGTCCATGTACAGCCTGGCTAACCTGTCCACTGACCATGACATCCTGATCGGAAGAAAGTGCACTGCCTTGGTCAAACGATCCACAATCACCAAGATACCATCGTGCCTCTGCGGGGTGCGGGGCAAACCAACCACAAAGTCCATGGTGATGTCGTCCCACTTCCACTCGGGAATGGGCAACGGCTAAGCTCACCACCAGGACGCTGATGCTCGGCCTTCACCTGTTGACAGGTAAGGCGCCGAGCAACAAACTCTGCCACCCCTCTTCATCCCTGGCCAACAGAAGGACCTCCTTAAGCAATGGTACATCTTGGTGGAGCCAGGATGAACAACATACCTCGATCTGTGAGCCTCTGACAAAACTACCTGGTGCACCTCCCAAGAACGTACAAGCGGCCTCTGAATCTACCTCGCTATCCTCGTTGAGCTCAACAAGGCATGCAATGCAAAATGTCTGCCAACTGAGGGTCTGCCTGCTGGCCTGCAACACCTGCCTGAACACTGACGGCCGAACTAACAAACTGCTGCCACTGCACGGTCTCTGGTCCTCGACGGAACGAACACTCCCTGGGACAGCTCCTCGAACAGCCTCCACTCTTGACCATCAGCGAACTCAAGTGCACACGCCTACTCAAAGCATCGGCTACGACGTTAGCCCTTCCTGGGTGATAGGAGAGGGTTAGGTCGTAGTCTTTCAAATACTCCATCCATCGGCGCTGCCTCAAGTTCAGATCCCTCTGGGTGAAAATATACTGCAAGCTCTGGTGATCGGTGAAGATCTGAAAAGCCTCGCCATACAGGTAGTGCCTCCACAACTTGAGAGCGAACACCACTGCTGCCAGCTCCAAGTTGGGTGGGGTAGTTCTCCTCATGCTTCTTGAGCTGCCGAGAAGCATAGGCAACAACCCCACCGTGCTGCATCAGCACGGCACCCAAACCTGACCTCGACGCATCGATATAGACCACAAAACCACCGCTGCCCGACGGCAAGACTAACACTGGCGCTGAAGTCAACCTCACCTTCAGCTCTCGAAAAACCTGCTCAC
This sequence comes from Colocasia esculenta, assembly GCA_014218235.1. Taxonomy (NCBI): domain Eukaryota; kingdom Viridiplantae; phylum Streptophyta; class Magnoliopsida; order Alismatales; family Araceae; genus Colocasia; species Colocasia esculenta. The sequence continues at coordinate 34,371,309 of CM024760.1, read as the reverse complement.
AGTCCTCTGACCAAACAAACCTGACGTCCTGCCTAGTCAACCTGGTCAACGCACTGCTAACTTGGAAAATCCTGAATGAACCTCGGTAGTAACCGGCCAAACCCAGAAAACTGCGACCTCTGACACCGATGTGGGCTACTCCCACGACAACACGGCCTCCACCTTGGCAGGGTCCACTGCCACACCAGAACCTGAGATCACGTGCCTGAGAAAGTGCACCTCCCTCAGCCAAAATTCACTTGTCGAACTTGGCATAAAGGTGGTGACTCCGCAGGGTCTCCAGCACGATCCTCAGGTGCTCCTCGTGCTCCTCCTCAGAAGCCGAGTAGACCAAAATATCATCAACAAAAACAACCACAAAACGATCTAGGTACTCACTGAACACCCTATGCATCAGATCCATGAATGTTGCGGGTGCGTTCGTCAGCCCAAATGGCATACGACGAACTCAAAGTGACCGTACCTAGAACGGAAAGCCGTCAAACCGACACTGACTCTCTGATCCGCATCTGATAGTACCGGATCTCAAGTCAATCTTCGAGAAAACTCGGGCCGACTGCAACTGATCAAACAAATCATCGATCCTCAGCAACGGGTACCTGTTCTTCACAGTAACCTGGTTCAACTGCCGATAATCGATGCACAAACGAAGATTGTCATCCTTCTTTCTCACAAAAAAATAGGCGCGCCCCATGGCGAACGACTCGTGCGAATGAAGCCCAGCTCAAGAAGCTCCTGCAACTGGCGCTTCAATTCACACAGCTCCGCCGGGGCCATCCGGTAGGGTGCCTTGGACAAAGGCATCGTACCGGGCAAAAGCTTAATGGAGAACTCTACCTCCCGCTCAGGCGGAAAACCAGGTAGATCCTCCGAAAGACGTCGGAGAACTCAGAAACAACTGGCACGTCAAAAACTGAAGATCCGCTAGGCTCCAAAGAACAAACCGAAGCAAGGTACGCCACACAGCCATCGCGGATCAAACGGCGAGCTCTACACAAAGAAATAAATGGCCGACTGGTAGACCGGATACCTCGGAAGCAGAGGACGGGCTCTCCAGGTATCCTAAACCGAACGGTCTTCCGCTGGCAATCAACACGGCTGAGTGAGCCTCCAACCAGTCCATGCCCAGGATGACGTCAAAGTCGCAAAGCTGCAGTGCGTACAACCTGGCCGGCAACTGGTGCCCCTCAACCTCGACTGCCACACCCTCCAGATAACCAAAAGAACGCATATAGTCACCAGACGGAGATCGACCATCACGTCACACTGCCTCTCAGGAGCGTGACAAGCAAGGGACTCATAGAATTCCTCGGAAGCAAAACACAAAGAAGCACCGGGGTCGACCAAAACACGAGCAGCTCTGCCAAGGATAGGTAGAGTACCTATAACAAGGTTTGACGCCTCTGCCTGCTCCCGGGCGAGCGCCATCACGCGACCACGACCACGCCCACGATGCGGCGGCTGCTGGGCTTGCTGCTGCTGCGGCGGCTGCTGAGGGTACTGCACTGGCTGCTGCTGGTACGGCTGGTACTGCTGCGGCTGTGGAAACTGCTGAGCCTGCTGCTGGTACTGCCCTCGCTGCTGCTGACGCGCCTGCTGCTGGGGAGGGTACTGGTACTGAGGCGGCTGCTGAGCATACTGCACTGGCTGCTGCTGCTGCGGGGCTTGCCCCATGGGGCAATCCCTCCTGAAGTGGCCCGGTAAGCCACAAGTGTAGCAAACTGCCTCCTGACCACCCTGCTCAGCTCCCTGGACAACTGACTGCTCTGCAAACCTGGACTGGCGCTTCTGCTGCCGGCTCCGACCGCCCCCGCGAGTAGACAACTTCCTAAACTGCGAGCGAATCCTGGCGCTGCCGGAACTGCCCGAGCCGGAGGAAGAGGAAGTCGCACTACCGCGGCTACCCGCTGGACGCTGGTAAGGCGAGGACCTGGAAGAGGCTCCTCCCTGCTGCTGCTGCTGCTGCTGAGGCTGCCAGGTCTCTCTGTCCAAGGCAGTGGCCTTCGCCACAACCTCTCCCAAGGTAGTACACATGTGTGCCGTCACACCCCACCTCAGGTCTGGTCTCAGTCCTGCTATGAACCTCTCTGCACACGCCTGATCGCTGCCTGTGACATGAGGCACATGCCTCAACAACCGGACAAACCTCTGGTGGTACTGCGAAACTGTGAGGTCGCCCTGAACCAACGCGTGGAACTGGTCCCGTCTCTCACGTCGAGCGTAGTCGGGGAAGTACTCGTCGTGGAAGACCGCCGAAAACTGCTGCCAAGTGATATGATCCAACCTCTGCCCCTGGAAGTGTGTGTATCTCTGAACTCTCCACCACTCATGGGCTGCTCCCTTGAGCTGGTACACTGCCAGTTGAACCTGGTCCTCCTCAGCGCACTCCATAGTCTCGAAGATGCGCTCCTACTCATGGGTCCAACTCTCTGCCTTGTTTGGATCATACTCACTGTGGAACATCGGTGGCCGAAGGCCCAGGAACCTCTCAAGGAGAGCAGTCCTATCCTCCATAACCACCGTCCTCCGCCGCCCGGCCCGGGTACTCCCAGTGCCCGGCCGCTGCTGACGCTCTGGCTGCTCCACCTCTGGCTCTACCTGCTGCTGCTCCGGTACCACTGGAGGAGGTACCGGAAACTGAACACTTACTGCTGCCTGCCCGGGCTGGTATGCTCCCTAGTACAAGTTCCTAAAGAACTGCTCTGCTAGGGGAAACCAGTCTGCGTACTACAGCGGCTGAGGCTGGTACTCCTGCTGCTGCTGCCCACCTGCTGCTGCTGCTACTGCTGCAGCCTGAGGCTGTGCCACTGACTCGTCTGCCAACACCTCCTCCTGGACCTGCCCCTGCGCGGGCATCTCAGACTCATCCTGCTGCTCAATCAACTGCCTAGCCTGACTGCGCCTATGCGGAGCCATATCCTACATGACACACAACCAACAAGGGTTAACAATACCACTCGGGCGGCAAGCAGTGTACTTGTACTACTGTTGGGACTTCCTGTTGCAGTTCAAATCCATTACAAGTCCTGTCAGACTCTCGCTCTGATACCAACTGTAACGACCCGAGAACCCGACCCTTGGCCCACGCCGAGGACCCAATTTTCGCGGTCGCCGCCCAAAGATCCAAGGACCTGGAAGGGCTATAATCTACGTCTAACAGGATATGTAACGGGAGTGAACGTCAACTGCTAAACTAGAAGCATACAGGCGGAAACAGAAAAGAGAGCGAGACCGTTGTGTGCCGCTATAAGTACAGTCCCAACATACGCACGCTAGTACAAGTAAAAGGCAGGGGAAGAACAAGTCCCTTAGGGGCATACCCCGAGGGTGACGTACACTGAATAAGGGGAACCACTGCTAGCTACGGGGACTCCGACTACCGCCCCGTCTCCTCCGCCCGGCGCGCGCCCTGCCGCTGCTGAGAAGTCTCACCTGGGAAAAGGAGGGATGAGCTTCACAACAGAAGCTCAGTAGGGACTACCAATCTCCTACTGGCTCTAAACAGGCAGGAGAATATAAACAACAAAAGAATGACAGTAGTTTATATCTTCTACCTACAGACGGAAGTGCGGAAGCGAAACTACAACTAGCACGGTACGGAAAGTACACGCGGTCAAAAACTCCATACGACTGCTCGTCGTGACTACCACAAGGCTAGCAAACACAGAAGGAGGGAACTCCGCCTGGACAAGGAACACTAGCTACGGAAGCACTACCACTACTCACGGTCAGGTTTGTCCACCGACGTCTTATCCTCGACCCGGGTCCTGACCCTCACGTCTCGTCAGAGCGAGGTAGGACACAAGTAACACAACAGTAACCGCCGTAGTCTGGCTGGACTACGGTCCCACGCCTGACCTCTCCAAATGGTTTCGGGGCCGTAAGGAGCGAGGCAGTGAGAAGAAGGACTGGCTGGCCTGCACAGGGTAGAACTCCTAACTGTCCTCGGCATCCCAGACCACCCACGAGAGCTCTGCAAGTGACTCACATGCCACTGTCCTAACCACCATTTTCCCCTAAGCTCTAGAGTCTGTCTGGTGGCTGCCAACTCGAGCACACTCGTAGCCCGGAGTACTCCCTCGAAAGACTCCCGAGGATGGGGGTCCCAGGTAACGGTAACAACATCTCTCATGGGACAAGCCCTCAAGTGCCGAGCACCGGGCGAAAGACTAATGTAGACCGTACTAGGGAACTAGCACAGGTTCCACGGGTACAGTAAAAGAAGCGGAAACGGCGAAAACCAGGATCCTGTCTCACGGTTGGGGTCGCGACGTATCGGACCGTCGTGACCAGGTCGCGACACCAAAGAGCATCGCGATCTCGTCACGACGTCGCGACCAGATCGCGACCTCTACAAGCGTCGCGATCTCGTCGCGACCGGCCAGGCCGTCGCAACCAGATCGTGACCTCCACGAGCGTCGCGATCTCGTCGCGACCGGCCTGGCCGTTGTGACCAGATCGCGACCTCTACGAGCGTCGTGATCTCATTGCGACCGGCCAGGCCGTCGCGACTAGATCGTGACCTCCACGAGCGTCGCGTTCACAGAAAGAGTAGGGGGGGGTTCCGGAGCACCCCTCCGGGAACCACCCCAAAAATGGGGAACAACCACACAAGGGGGACGGGATCATGCTCAACATGCAAGAAAGCCATTAAGGAACCCAAACCACCCTTAAAAACCCCACGAACATGGATTTACACTCGAAGGGAAACCTCACTCAACCTCGAGCATGGAGTTCTCACACTCCCAAGCCCCAAACCACAGAAGAAACACGATGTAGAGGGGGAAGGGAGCATGTTTAGGGCGAGAGGATCAAGGGTCCCTACCTCCACACAAAGAATGAACCCGTTAGGGCCTTCTCGTAGGAAAGGACACCTCCTCCTCGCTCCAAACGACACGAACACGTCCCCTGCACGAGCGGGACAACACCACCTCAGCACGGATGCCTCAAGCACCACGATCCACCAAAAACCGCATGAGAAACTCGAGAGGGGAAGGAGAGGGGAGAAAGAGAGCTGAGAGGGTGAGAGGGGAAAATGGGGCGCGGCCTTGGGTTTTAACCCGGCGGCCCCCGGAACACGACGGCAGGACATGTCGCAATAAGACTCTCATCGCAATGCCCCTAGGCGTCGCGACCTTATCGCGACGGTCGCCTCTGCCGCGAACCCAAAAAGCGGGTCAAAACCTCGAAACCGGGAAAGCGATCGCGACGGGTGCCCACGTCGCGTTCACGCACGTGCGCCTGACACCGACAGAGCCATTCTGACAGAAAGGACACCGGTCACGTCTGTCAGAAGGGCCGTCGCGACGCCATCGGACGTCGCGACCATGACCAAAACGCGACAGCCCTGGTCGTCGTGACTCAACCTTGTCGCGACGGCCTCCCTAACACGACCACGTCGCGACCAGGGGGCATGTCGCGACCCTGAGGACGGGGCCACAGGGCCCAAGGGGGCCGGGTCTTACATACATCCTTCTCTACCCCTCCTGCACCTAAACCTTCCAAGAAACCACTTCCAAAGCATATCTCTTCTCCTACACCTTTTCCTGCTACCTCCTCTTCTTCACCTATTTCTTCTACTGCCATTCCTCCTCCCACATCTGAGGAACCTCCAACATCATCTTCTGCTGGTCCCTCCTCTGCTGGTCCCTCTTCTGCTGGACCATCTGCACCATCTCCTCCTACTTCATTCACCTCTCTTCATCCACCCACTCCACCATCCTTCATCACCATTATTCCAGAGAGTGCTCGTGTTCAAGGCCATGTCATTCAGGACATTAAAGATGAGTTGAAGAAGCAATTCTTCGCTTAATTTTGTTTGTCTCCTCTCATGTTCACAGGACAAGTTCTCCTAGTCCTGCCCCCAAAAAGAGAAGAGTTTCTAAGGAGCTTGCTCTCTCCTCTGAACCTCGATTCCCTCCTCTTGGTTCTCTCTTTCTGTTGTAAATAGAAAGAGATCTCTATACTGTGAATACTTACAAAAATGCACATTTGCTGCATTTTTTGGCCTTCCTCACCTTAATCTCATAGATCATCTGCATATTATTCTTCCTCTCTCTCCTTTATCCAAAGCTGATCAGTCCAAATTCTTCTCCTCAGCTAAGTCTAAGATTGAAGACCAGTGGGCTCGGGGCAATTAATCTCTCTACAGGAAGTTTGTGCTTACCAAATCTGAACGGTTCCCACCCTCTAACCACCCTCTCACACTGACTGAATGGTTTGTACTCCACCATAGAAATACTTGGGGTCCCTTCATCTAGAGGAAAATCAAGTTAATCCGGCACTTCAAGATCTTCAATGATTATCGTTTTGTCAATAAACTTTCAGAAGTTCAGCTTGGCCAATTCAGGGCAGCCATTGCTCAGCTCAAAACTGAAAATCCAGTCAACACTTCTCTTCATGTGGATTTTGCTACACTTAAGCTGCCAGAGATTGTGTTTCTCCCTAAGCTACATTCCTTGCTCATGGACTCTGCTGTGGGTCCTACTATCTTTGAAAGGTTTTCTAGAGTCATGGCCAGAATCACAATTCAGCAGGAAGCTCCTCTGCTTTCCACCGGTTTCTGTTCAGAGAATATCACAGGGGTTCTATCAAGTTCGAGGTCTTAGCTCCTCTCTTTTCTGAGTGTGAAAGACACTTCCCCTCTGACTGGGAGAAGCACTATCACCTAGTTGCTCAGCAGTTGATCAATCTGAACCTCTCCCTATCCAGATCCAACAAACCCACTCTATCTGCTGGAGAATTCTTGGATCTCAACTCCATTAATTTGGTTTAGGATCCTTTTGCCATTTGGGTTGAGCGGTACAAAATCTATGTACCCCTAAAGAGGGAACTGTTACAGCACAAAATTTTCTACCTTCTATCCATTGATAAGTTTCTGCTAGTTTTGGTACTACTAGCTTCTTTCAGACATCTCTTGGCAAAGATGAGTATGCCAACATTATTGAAGCTCAAAGGTAGCTCCACATCCAGAGACTTCTTCTAGATATGGGGCCTTCTTACAACATCAGTTAGGGTGCTTTTAAGAATTTCTTTGAAGAGCAGGAACTCCAGGCTTGGCTAATCATTACTCGCCATGCCTCTCTTTTGTCTCCTGCCTTCTATATTTCTGACCCCCATTAAGTAATCGAATATACTGATTTGGCTCTCATTTATCTTGTCTCTTCTCTTCTATCTTTCTTTGGCTCCTTGTATTTATTTTTGCTTAATGACAAAAAGGGGGAGAAAATATTCTGAAATACATACTTTAAAATTTTCCAGCAAATTTATTTCAGCACCTTTACACTTGCATATCATTATGTTTTGTCATCACCAAAAGGGGGAGATTGATAATCAGTCCATCTCCATAAATAAATATCTTTCATTATATGAATTTTTGGTGATTAACAAAACCATTGAAAATATTATCTAACATCTTTCTCTGAAGTTTATTAATAGGCATCAAGTCAATGAAAATTAGTAAATTATCCACACACACTGTTATTCGATTTCCATCACACAATGATTTCATAAGTAAAACAATGATTTTCATCGCACAACGATTTCATAAGTAAAACAACGATTTCCATCGCACAACGATTTCATAAGTAAAACAACGATTTCTATCGCACAACGATTTCATAAGTAAAACAACGATTTCGGTCTCACAACGATTTCATAAGTAAAACAACGATTTTCGTCTCACAACGATTTCATAAGTAAAACAACGATTCCATCGCAGAACAATTTCATAAGTAAAAAAATGATTTCCATCGCACAATGATTTCATAAGTAAAACAACGATTTCGGTCTCACAACGATTTTATAAGTAAAACAACGATTTCCATCTCACAACGATTTCATAAGTAAATCACGATTTCGTTGATACATCGATTTCAATATCACTTAAACATCGATTTTGGTAATACAACAATTTCATCATAAAAACAATGATTTGGTCGCTACAACGATTCTCGTTCACTTAAATAACGATTTAGTCGCTTTAACAGTTCTATTTCACTTAAAGAACGATTTGGTCGCTACAACGATTCTATTTCACTCAAAAAATGATTTGGTCACTACAATGATTCTATTTCACTTAAGAACGATTTGGTCGCTACAATGATTCTATTTCACTTAAAGAACGATTGGTCGCTACAACGATTCTGTTTCACTTAAACAACGACTTGGTCGCTATAACGATTTGAGTGTTGCTACAACGATTTCATCTCTACAATGACTCTCTATGAAACAACGATTTTACTTAAACAACGATTTCGTCTGTACATCAAATTCATTCATATAACGATTGTGTACAGAACAACGATTTCACTATATTTGTACATGGATTATGGTCACATCGACTCTACTTCCACATAGATTTCATTTATATATTTATGAGAACGATTTTATGAATTCATCAACTCTTTTCACAACGATTATAGTTTAAATAAATTGACATATACTTTAATTATCTTTTCAGATAATCTTGAAAATAATTGTCCTTCATGATATTCAAATGTATTCTTTTTGAATCTCTGTGGAGTTCAAGTCTTCCCGCGTATAACACTGTATCTTGTGCTCTTGAGCATTTATTGTGTTAGTACATATCTCTGCACGAAATATATCTGTGTGCTTTCTACATCTGTGTTCTTAAGCAAAAGCTTTACAAGGTGACAGAATGGCATTTCCTTTTTGGTGTATTTTCTTATTGCATGCCATCTAATGTTGACTGATAGCTTAGAGACAGTTGAGCTGTCTATGTTTCAGTATTTATTGTGCGCAGATTTCTTCTAGAATCACACCCTACAACGTTGGACAAATAAGAAGCAAAAGATATCTGGATGATCCTTCTCTGTGTGCGTGTCTCTCTGGGCATTTAATGGTTTCAGGTATTCCTGGTACCCACGTTGGACCATACTCAACTTGCATGCCTCAGACATAGAGACAACGGATACTTCAACGGCTATATTCTCAAGAGAAGATATATAGAAGACCGACGACTCCATGCAAATTCAACTGGTTATCCTTTGGAGCACTTGGTAGAAGAGCTTGTTCATTCAGGGAATCAGTCTTTAGCTCTTAAGCTCTCCACGCCATTTGCTTAGTCTTTTGAGAGCTTGTGTAAGATTTGAGAGAATCCACCATTGCCAATCTTTGTCTCTTAGACCTCGCCTTAGATCAAGCAATCCTATAAGGTTGGTCTAGGGGCCATTCACTCTTTACTCATTCTTCTTGAGTGCTCTTCTTCGGTTGTGAAGAGAAGACCTGTTGTTGAACAGGTGGTTGTTTCCCTTTGGTGAGAAGGAAGACCTGTTGCATCAGGTGTTGGTTGTACCTCTTCGGGTAGAGAAGAGAAGGCCAGCTGTTGCTGGATGTGTAAGAGTCCTTAAGGGGGACCGTACCCTTGTTTAGTAAAATCCCAAGTTGTTGCTTGGGGACTGGACGTAGGACTCCTTGGGATAGGAGATCTGAACCAGGATAAAATTTCATGTTGTCTATGTGTGCTTGCTTGTTTGTCATTATTCCACACTAACTCTAACTGTCAAACTTAGTATTTTCTGTCAAGCGTTTTATTTAAAGTATTATTCGAAAAGAATTTTTAGCAATCCATTCACTCCCCCTCTGGGCATGCTATCTAGGCAACAGGGAGGAGCACTCTTCTTCCACTCGGCCATTCCAATAGCGGGCTATCATCGCCTTCTTCTCTCCCTCTTTTCATTTCATTTTTACTTTATTATTTAGCATACTTATCACTACATATCACAACATACAATACATCATTTCATTCTTCCCCACGCCTACACTTTTAGGGGTTTAACACCATTCCACGAGGTGTGTTAACGCCCATGCTATCATTTTCCATTTCATTTCATTCGATTTTGATACCACACTTCATAGTCTAACCTTCTCCTTCATATGTTTGGTGTCTTTCTTGCAAGGTAACTGCCTGAGCTAAAATCTTCTTCGTCGGTCGGCCAGTGGAAGGAGTAGGAGTCAACCCGCAGTCACACTCCCACGATCCTCGGGTGAAGGTAAGTCATCTTCCTCCTCGCCCGTCTCCTTCGGTACCCTCGCGTACCTGGCGATCACACCTCCTCTTTGTGTGCACAAGCACGTTTTCTTTTCCTTTCCCTCCATGCCTTATTTCTTTTTCATTTAAAAAAAATCTCCTATTTTTAAATCACTCTTTGTGGGGGTGTTTGAAAAAAACACATTCACACATATCATTGTTATTTATGGGGTTAACTATTACTACATAGGCCGCCCTATAAGTGTTGGTTGTATAGAATGGAGATACATGATCATATAAAGGTTTATGACTACAGGCTATAGCTACACATGCATGTTCACATGGGATCTTGAGAAGTTGCCACTTATGGCAAGAACATGTCCATTCTGAGATGTTGACAATTATGTTTTGTTGCCATTCACCATCTCAAAGAGTCGGCCATCGGAAGGAATGACATAGTTTTGCCTTGCGCTAAACATGATCTTCGTGAAGACTTTCTCAATAGTGATTGAAATTTAAAAGTACAAAAAATCCCCCACATATGGACCTATCTCCACAGTCAAAGTGCAAGGATGCGCCTCCATGAAATGTAGATCTTGCTGCTCCTTTGCTTCGCCACGATAGTCTGTTTACGGTTCCCAAACTCCACAGCCGGTCCGCTTTCTGACAAAGGCAAGTGTTTGGAGACTTACACAATAAACAAATAGTTACACACTTAAGGCGTCAAAAAGTAGGTAATTATATACTTACAAGTACTTACAAACTAATGTAGAAAAAAAAGTAGGTAATTATATACTTATGCAGTTACACAGTTAAGTGTGTAACTGCTTCATAACCCGTTACACAGTTACAGATTGATTACAGTCAAATTGCATATCGATTGCCTTTATTTATATCGATTGCTTTTAACATATCGACTGCTTTCACCATATCGATTGTCTTCATTAATATTGATTGCCTTCATTAATATCTTAGTTAACTGTGTAACTACTTCATAACTTGTTACACCGTTACAGATACAAGTACTAACAGACTTACGTACAAAAGAAGTAGGTAATTACATACTTACGCAGTTACACATTATACTGTGTAACTACTTCATAACTTGTTACACAGTTACAAATATAAGTACTTACAGACTTATGTACAAAAAAGTAGGTAATTACATACTTACGTACTTACATAGTTAACTGTGTAACTAGTTCACAAATTGTTACACAGTTACAAATATAAGTACTTACAGATTTGCATAGAAAAAAAAGTATGTAATTACACACTTACGCACTTACACAGTTAACTGTGTAACTACTTCAAAAGTTGTTACACAGTTATAGATACAAGTACTTATAGACTTCAGTACAAAAAAGTAGGTAATTACATACTTACACAGTTACATAATTAACTGTGTAACTACTTCATAAGTTGTTACACAGTTACAAAAAGAAGTACTTACAGACTTACGTAGAAGAAAAAATAGGTAATTACATACTTACACAGTTAACAGTGTAACTACTTCAAAAGTTGTTACATAGTTACACAGTTAATTGTGTAACTACTTCATAGTTGTTACACAGTTAGAAAAAGAAGTACCTACACACTTACAGAGGTAGTTGCAAGTCTATACATCTATAACTCTACATATATGTAAACTCACAATCGGTAGATCTGTAAGTGCGTAGGTCTGCCAGAACACAAACTGCATTTGGTTCGTAAGTCACAATACCTTTCATTACAGGACAAACTACATTGAGTTTGGAAACAGTAGGGATCACAATATCATTAGCTTAAGCAAGTATTGACTTAACAAAGTCATAACAATGCTCCACCCAGTGCTTGCACAATTAACAAAGACAAACTCAAACACTGCAAGCACGGATCCCACTTCTCCACCAATGAACCTTCGAAAATCGTCTATTTTTCCCATTCTCCAAACACGTATGAGGACGAACATGATAGATATGCCTCTTCCTACAATTTAACGTTCCTGGTACAGACATGCTTGATGAACGAACTGCTATAGATCTGCAAAAAAACCCATCGTATCATATGAATAATGCACAACCAAGTCATTCATGCATACACACTTTCAAAAAGCACATGTAAATGTTTACCCTTCTTTGCAAGCAACCTGCATTAGCACATATTTCTCATTGTGATTCTTATGCAATGAACGCATAATCTCTATGTCATCATTCACGTTTAAGCAAACGTGATATTTGACTTCTCCAAGTAACTGGTACTTAATACACCAATGAGGACCAACCAAATGCCATCTTTGAAATATATGTTCCCTTATTTCCTCCATTCCCATATCATCTCGAACATAAAAAATGAAGGAATCATCTCCAAATGCACATCGAGCAGGAATCATGTACAAATTTCTTGAATCAAATAAGCCTGACATGAACATGAGAGCATGCAAGTTCGTAAATCGATCAGGTTGTAAGTGAAATTTTAAAAGCATATGTACCAGATAGAAGTACTTACAGACATAGGTAAAAAAAAAAGGTAATTACATAGTTACACCTTCAAAATTCATTACATAGTTTCAAAAAGAAGTACTTACAGACTTACGTAGAAAAAAGGTATGTAATTACATACTTACATGGTTACACATTTAACTGTGTAACTACTTCATACCCTGCTACAAAGTTACAGAAAGAAGTACCTACATACTTATGTAGAAAGAAAGTAGGTAATTACATACTTACGCAGTTACATAGTTAACTGTGTAACTACTTCAAAAGTTGTTACATAGTTACAAATATAAGTACTTACATGCTTACGCAGAAAAAAAAAGTAGGTAATCACATACTTACGCACTTACACAGTTAACTGTGTAACTACTTCACAAGCTGTTACACAGTTACAAATACAAATACTTACAAACTTACGTAGAAAAATAGTACGTAATTACATACTTATGCACTTACACAGTTAACTTTGTAACTACTTCAAAAGTTGTTACACAGTTACAGATAGAAGTACTTATAGACTTCAGTACAAAAAAGTAGGTAATTACAAACTTACGCAGTTACAGAATTAACTGTGTAACCACTTCATAAGTTGTTACACAGTTACAAAAAGAAGTACTTACAGACTTACGCAGAAAAAAGTAGATAATTACATACTTATGTAGTTACACAGTTAACTGTGTAACTACTTCAAAAGTTGTTACATAGTTACACAGTTAACTGTGTAACGACTTCATAAGTTGTTACACAGTTACAAAAAGAAGTACTTATACACTTATGTAGAAAAAAGTAGGTAATTACATACTTGCGCAGTTACAGAGTTCACTGTGCAAGTACTTCATACCCTGCTTCAAAGTTACAGAAAGAAGTACGTATAGACTTACGTAGGAAAAAAAATGTAATTGCATACTTACGCAGTTACACAGTTAACTGTGTAACTATTTCATAACTTGTTACACAGTTACAAATACAAGTACTTACAGACTTACGTACAAAGAAAGTAGGTAATTACATACTTACGTAGTTACACAGTTAACTGTGTAACTACTTTAAAAGTTGTTACACAGTTATAAATACAAGTACTTACAAACATACGTAGAAAAGAAGAAGTTAATTACATACTTACGTAGTTACACGTTTAACTATGTAAGTACTTCATACCCTGCTACAAAGTTATAGAAAGAAGTACTTACAGACTTACGTAGAAAAAAAGTAAGCAATTACATACTTACGTTGTTACACAGTTAACTGTGTAACTACTTCAAAAGTTGTTACACAGTTACAAAATAAAGTACTTACACACTTACATAGAAAGAAGTAGGTAATTACATACTTACGTAGTTACACAGTTAACTGTGTAACTACTTCATACCCTACTACAAAGTTACAAATGTAAGTACTTACAAACTTACATAGAAAAAAAGTAAGTAATTACATACTTATGCAGTTACACAGTTAACTATGTAAGTACTTCATACCATGTTATAAAGTTACTAATACAAGTACTTACAGACTTACGTAGAAGAAAAAATAGGTAATTACATACTTATGCAGTTACACAATTAACTGTGTAAGTACTTCCCAACTTGTTACATAGTTATAGATACAAGTACTTACATTTTACATATTTATGCAGTTACACAGTTAACTATGTAACTACTTCATAAATAATTACACAGTTACAAATGCAAGTACTTACACACTTACGATGAAAAAAAAAGGTAATTACATACTTACACAGTTACACATTATACTGTGTAACTACTTCATAATCTGCTACAAAGTCACAGAAAGAAGTACTTACAAACTTAGGGCATCAAAAACTATGTACTTACATACTTACAGAGTTAATACTTTCAGAGTAACATGTTCTTTTACTCTACTATAACTCTGTAAGTAGGATACTGGTGGTTAGTAGTAATGTCAGTAACTCCTAAGCATATGCTTTTAGAACAGAAAAATGTGGACTTCAAGATCTGGATTAAATAGTGGTGAGACAAAAGCCTCAAACTACTACTGTCAAATCTGGATCAAAATTGCTGGCAACAAAAGTCTCTGTCGACTATCGGATGTGAATCTACAGAGGAGAAAGGGGGTTGGTGGAACCAATGTCTACCGGAAGGCCACTGACCAACCCACGTCCGTCGCGGATAGAAGGAAATCACAACTAGCTTGGGAAAGTCCACCTGAAGCTAGCATCCTTCACAAAAACGGCAACCCTGCGCTCCTCTTCGCAGCGCTGCGGCGAGAATCTTTCGGCCATTGTGTGCCTTCTTCGAAAGGCATTAAAGCCGGTGACGCTCACGGGTGATCGGAGGTAGAATTGACATTTAGGAGAAGAAATATAACAGGGGTTAACATCAGGGACTGAAAAATATAACCTGCATAAAGTAGGGACTATGCGGCGCGGGAAAAGCTGACATGGATGATAAAATAAGACCACGACCCTGTCGGGGACCAATAATTAATTCTCCTTAAAAAATAACAAAAATAAAATGACCTGCTTGCATCTTCTTAGAGAGAGATTGAGAATAAGACATAAATGGGAAATATTTCATGAAAGACATTTTTTCCAGAAAAAAAAATGTAAGAAATGCGTCTAAGATCTTGGGAAAAAATCATTTTATGATATTTAATTAAAATTAATGCAAACATTAGAGAGATGTAGTGTTATATTTCTTTTACATAAACAATACTTTTCCTTTAAGACTATGGTGGAAAAAGTCCATCCAACCCATGCCCCGAGTTCGACACCTGAGACCCCTCTCATCTAACAACCCATGCCCTAACTTGGAAAGCTTTGAAAATTTTATTTAGCACCAAAGTGCACCTCCTATAGAAATCGTTTTCTATTTGTCTAGTATGCAACAGGTGTCTCATCACCGAGCTACCCTTCACGCACAATTAGTATACTACATAACGATATAAATAGATGATTTTACAACTCTAGAAAACTAAAGAGATCCCACTTAATAAATGAAGAGATCCCACTTAATAAATGAAGCGAGCATTTTTAAAAGGAGAGAAGAGGAGAATGAAAGAGAGAGGTAAATTTAATACAAGTTATAATTACATTTATTACAGGTCTTTCTCTAATTTAAATTTATATGAAAACCATTGTTACATGAAAAATGACAAATATATCATCATTGCTACAATATTGTCAAATATACTACTCATAAATAAAAAAATATTACAAATATATCATTGCAATTAACTTCCATTTGAAAGAAATGAATATTTCTCTAAGGTTCGTTAGATTAATAATTTTTTATAAAAATATCCTTGTTGTTTCTTTTTAAAAGTTTTCAAAAAGAGACTTAAGTAGTAAGGTGGTTTAACCTAAGGGCAAATAAGATATTTGTTTTCATAGGTTAGCCAAATCTCTAGTTAAATGGATGGAGAATAACATCATATCACATCAAATGGCATATCTATAATGTTTGTTATTTACAAGTGATATATTTAATAATATTTTAACAACAATGACATACTTATCATTTTTCTTGTAACAATAATTTTTGGATAAGAAATCCCAAAGAAATTAAAGTCCACTTGAGTGCCTATTCGGCATGAAGATTTGTAAATTTTATTTTTGAAACTAACATTTTATGTGCAGAGCATAATGAGTCCATGTCTTAGAAAATATAAAGAGAAAGACTTGCTGCACTTTAGGAAAGTGCAGTGAGTATAATCCACCTAAGATGGCAGTCCATGTGGCGTCACATGGGCTGTAAGGTGGGTTTTCTTCTTTTTTTTTTTTTTGAAATCTAGATTTTTTTTTTAGCCTAACTCATCTATTTTGAAGCTCAACTCATCTATTTTGGAGCTCAACTTTTTATTTTGGAGCCTCAAAAATAGTTTGACTCCCAAACAAAAGATAAGTTGGACTCCAAAATAGATGAATTGGGCTCCAAAATAGATGGTTAAGCTCCAAAAAAAATTAGAATTCAAAAAAAAAAAAATCACCTGACAGCCCATATGACGTCACATGAGCTGCCATCCTAGGTAGATTGCACTTACTGCACTTTCCTAAAGTGCAGTAAGCCATTCTCAAATATAAATACGTCTACCTTAGAGAGTATTGGCAAGGGCAACTTTAACACACATGCAAAACCACACTCATCTCTTTTCAACTACATTAGTTCTTCTCTATATGAACCACATTGACAAATTTTTTAGAGAAGAGAGAGATGTAGTTAGAGCTTGCTTTCATAATTTCATTTTTAAATTATTTATGCATCTTTGAAATTTGAAAAGATTATATACTTACCCTTATACTATATCATATTTCGAAGTTATATCAATGAAATGTAGATATTATATTATGTACCCTATATTCAATATAATTTATCATGTATGCTCTTACTCTTTGATTCTATATTTTTAATCCAATCACAATCGAGTAAACAAAGTTGTGGTGGCCAAATCTGGCCACCTAGGCCCATGATGGCCCGTTACGGCCCTCTCATGTCCTATCAACGGACGTGGCCCCATTTCAAGGTGTCACGCCCTCATCAGGGCAGTTCAGAGGCCTCCAAGGCGTAACCCCCATGATCGGGCTTCGCCAAGCTCCTCAGCAGCATACTTCCGAACAGGTCACCGTCCTTTTGCACCGAACAACTACAGATGTTACCGAACAGCACGTTCGATCCCCACGCGGGTCACCTGCTTGGTAATCATGTCCAGAGGTCGCCGAACAGGCCTTTGTGTCCGCACGACAGTTATAACCGCCGCAGGCCACGCACCCCACCATCAAGAGGCGCGTTAACTGCCTGGCATCCCGACGGACATCTGAGCGCATAACTCCCCCCGTTATGCACGCCCGTCAAGGCGCCTTTCCAGGCACGATCTATCAACGTTACGCACGCCTGCCTTAGCACCTATGCCTATAAAAGTACAGGTACAGGACCATGCACTGGTATGTTCTCTCTCACGCGAACACATCCTTACACTAAAAAATCCCATGCCTTGCAAGCCTCAGACTGACTTAGGCATCGGAGGGTTTTCCCCGGTCTTCACCGAGCCCCCCTGATCTTTTCTGGTAATTGCAGGATTCTTCGTCCGCCTCCGGCGACCGTCATCTCCCTTACACAAGTGTTAGGCCTGATCCGCTCCGGCCCAACAAGGAAAAGGTCTTCACACTTTTGGCGCCGTCTGTGGGAACGACGTAGCCATGGCTCGCGGACGAACCTCTTACCAGAACGTTGGGAGTAGGGCGACAAGATCCCGTCAGTCACGAGCGGACTCTCGCCGGCGGTCCCCTCCCATCGATGTCGACATCGCCCCTGTTGGCGCTAACAATGACGTCCCTGCGCCAGTGGCTGCCGCGCCGGCAACTGCCCTGGAAGTGGCCGAACTCCGGGGACAGATGAAGCAGTTAACGGGTGTCTGCCTTGCCCTGCAGGCTCAGCTAGTTGGACCACCAGCCCAGTGGTTCCCCTGCCACGAGAGCGGCAGGTGGAGTCGTCGCATCGGCATTCTCGCGTCCACCCGGCGCCTCAGGAGCAGCAGGCAGACTCACCGCGCCGGTCATACCGAGCCCCGTCCGAGGAGCGGGCACCAGAGCGCCGTAGGCACTTGCCCCGTCGCTCTGTTGTCTCCCCCCGTCCGCCACGATCGGTTGTGGGAGCCAACTCCCACGAGTTCGATCGATGGGGCCCCGCCAATTCCGAACAGGAGCTCGCCAGGCGCCTGCGACGAATGGTTGACCTCGAGCGCCGCATGGACGCGATGGTTCAGCGCGCGGAAAGAAAAGCTCCGGCGGATGATGACCTAGACTTCCGCTCCCCTTTTAGCAGGGAGATCATGGAAGCTCAGGTCTCTCCCAAGCTCCCTCTGCCCACCATCGCGCCCTATGACGGCACCACCGATCCAGCCGACCACATCCACGGCTTTGAGTCGCACATGGTGTTCCACGGAGCATCAGATGCGGCCAAGTGCAGGGCCTTCCCTGCAACCCTCAAGGAGACTGCCAGAGCCTGGTTCGAGACCCTACCGGCGGGCTCTATCTCCTCCTTCCGCCAACTGAAGAAGTCCTTTCAGGACAATTTCCTTGGTGGAAGGTCACAGCCGCGAACGGCAGCCTCCCTCCTGGCCGTATGCCAGAAGAAGGGCGAAGCACTCTGGGACATTGTCAAATGGTTCCGAACAGAGGCGCTTCGCATCTCGCGCCTGGAAGTCCCTCTAGCAACCAGTGCCCTTATTCAGGGCACTCGCGACGGCTTCTTGCAGAGGACCCTTGGCGTCCAGCAACCCACCACCCTCGCCGAGCTACTTTCCATCGCACAACGCCATGCGGCTTGCGAGGAGAGCCTAGCAGCGGGTAGAGCGGAGCAGGGGGAGCAGTCGGACAAGAAGAGGCCTTCCGACAACGGTTTCGACCATGATTGGAAGAAAGGATGATGCAACGGAGACTCTCCGCACCGTCTACGCCCCTTCACCAACTACACACCCCTTATCGTGGCACCCGAACAGATCCTGGCGGAGATCAGGAACGAAGCATATGTTCGGTGGCCACAGAGGATGCGCTTCAACCCCCAGAGGCGCGACCAAAACAAGTACTGTCGCTTTCATCACGACCACGGCCACGACACCTCCGAGTGCCGCCAGCTTAAGGATGAGATTGAAGACCTTATCAAGCGCGGCTACCTTGGGCAGTTCGTGCGCCGGAATGAAGACCGCCCCAACGCCGAGAGCGGACTCCCGAGTAGCCGATCAACAACGAGCCCAACGGGCAGGAGATCAATGTGATCGTGGGAGGCTTCGGCGCAGGCGGAGAAAGCACTCGAAGCCGACGCGATTACGCAAGGCGAGTGCACGTTGTGGATAGGCCTCCGGCACCGCGGTCGACTCCATATCCCACCAGTCCTGCACGCGCACCGCCCAAGGAGGCCATAACCTTCTCGGACGAAGACCTTGTAGGGGTTACGACCCCACACGCTGATGCGTTGGTCATTTCGGCCACCATCAATCATTGTAATGTGCGCCAGATTTTGGTGGATAATGGAAGTGCCCCCGATGTCTTGGCTTACGATTGTTTTGTCCTCATGGTCCTGAAAACCGATCAACTTGTCCCCGTAAACTCGCCTCTGTTCGGCTTTTCTGGAGTTTCGGTGCAGCCCATAGGAAGAGTTCGCCTCCCGATCACTTTAGGGATGGCTCCTAGGATCGTGACCAAGGTGGTCGACTTCTTGGTCATCAACAATATGCCTGGTTACAACGCCATCCTCGAAGAGGCCTGATCGGGCGCATCAAAGCGGTACCTTTGTCACTCCATCAGAAGATGAAGTTTCTGACCCCGAGCGGAGTCGGTGAAGTGCTCGGTGCCAGCGCGAGTCTCGCCGTTGCTATGTCCTTTCTTTAAGAGACAAGCAACCACTCACAGATCCGGCCCCGCCAACGTCCGATCAACCTTCCACCAGCCAAGGAACGCCCGCTGAAGATTTAATCCCTGTCCAAGTAGACGATGACCCCGAACACGTCCTATACATTGGCGCCTTGTTGACAGAGGCCGAGCAGCAGCGCTACACAGCCTTCCTGCTGGCCAATTTGGACGTGTTCGCCTGGTCTGACGATGAGCTTCCAGGTATTCCCCTGGAAGTAATCCTGCATCACCTCCGTCTGGATCCCCAGGTCCCACTGGTTCAACAGAGGAGACGACCTGTGAACCGAGAATGGCAGACCGTGATTCAGGACCACGTTGTCAAAAGCCGAACTGTTGGGCTCCTCCGAGAAGCCCAGTACCCAAGATGGATCTCCAATGTGGTCCTCGTACGCAAAGCCAATGGTAAATGGCGTGTGTGCGTTGACTACAAGGATCTCAACAAAGCGACGCCCAAGGATAATTTTCCTCTGCCGCGTATCGATCAGCTAGTGAACGCTAATACCAGGCACGAGCTTCTAAGCTTCCTGGACGCCTACTCTAGTTACCACCAGATCAGCATGCATCCCCCGGACCAAGACGTCACGACGTTCGTCACAGACTTAGGCTTATACTGTTTCACGAGGATGCCCATTGGTCTGAAGAATGCTGGCGCAACTTACCAGCGGCTGGTCAACAAAATGTTCGAACAGCAGATAGGGCGCAACATGGAGGTTTACGTTGATGACATACTGGTCAAGACGCTTCTGAGCATTGACCACATCTCCGACCTCCAGGAAACTTTCGCAACTCTGCAAAAGTACAATATGAAACTCAACCCTTCCAAGTGCGTGTTTGGTGTTCGTTCGGGTAAGTTCCTCGGTTTCCTCGTGTCAAATAGAGGAATAGAGGCAAACCCGGAGAAAATCCAAGTCGTGCTTGAGATGAGCAGTCCGAAGACAGTGCGTGACGTCCAGCGCCTTACTGGATGCTTGGCCGCACTGAACAGGTTCATGTCCTAAGCAGCAGAAAGAAGTTTTAACTTCTTCAAGTTGCTTCGAGGCCCTAAAAGCGCCTTGAAGCAAGGGGGGCAAGTACGGTGGACTGAGCAGTGCGAGGTCGCCTTCACCGAGCTGAAGGCGTATTTGGCAGCCCTCCTATTCTCTCAAAGCCTGTGCTCGGGGAACATTTGTTCGTGTACCTTTCGGTTACCGAACACTCCATCAGCGCAGTTTTGATCAGAGAAGAAGGAGCGGCACAGCATCCAGTGTATTACATCAGCAGGGTCCTCCAAGAAGTTGAAAGGAGGTACCCCCGAGCAGAAAAACTCGCCCTCGCTCTTGTCACGGCTGCCCGGAAGCTTAGGCCCTATTTTTAGGCCCACTCCATCACGGTTTTAACCAATCAACCGCTGAAATCCATCCTCCAGCGGCCGGAAGCTTCCGGCAGGCTCATCAAATGGGCAATAAAGCTTGGTGAGTTCGACATCAGCTTTTGCCCAAGGACAGCAGTCAAAGCGCAGGCACTGGCAGACTTCGTTGCGGAATGTACTCTCCCTGTCCAGCAAGATCCACCGTTGGCGGATGAACCCCCATGGGAACTCTATGTCGACGGATCCTCTTGCGTCACAGGGAGCGGAGCTGGCTTGGTCCTCACCTCCTCGGAGGGGTTAGAGTTCCAATACGCCCTCCGGTTCCGCTTTTCGGCCTCCAACAACGTGGCTGAGTACGAAGCCTTGCTGTCCGGTATCCGCATGGCTAGGCACCTCGGAGCCCTTCGGCTTAGGGTCTTCAGTGACTCCCAATTGGTAGCCAGCCAAGTGAATGGGCAGTTCGGAGCAAGGGAACCCCGCATGGCTCAATACCTTCAACAGGTCAAGAGCCAAGCAGAGGGCCTCCTATACTTCGAAGTCATACACGTCCCACGGGAGCAGAACGCGCGAGCAGATGCACTTGCCAAGTTAGCATCCTCAGGTGACATTGCCCCTTCCCGCTCCGTGTTTATTGAAGAGCTCGCCTCACCGAGCACTGAAGTAGACGTCGCAGCCGTAGACCCACCAACTCCGAGCTAGATGGACCCTCTCTTGGCGTACTTACTTTGGGGTGAGCTTCCGCCCGAACAGAGCGAAGCTCGGAAAATCAGGATGTGTTCTCAGCATTTCACCCTCATAGAGGGCAAGCTATACCGATGGTCCATTTCGAGACCTCTTCTACGGTGCCTCAGCCCTGAGGAGGCCCTAGCTGCCACCAAAGAAGTCCATGAGGGGCTGTGCGGAAGCCTCCTGGGGGGCAGAACGCTAGCACGCAGCATTATCCGAGCAGGGTTCTGGTGGCCTTCTCTTCAGAAGGATTGCATGTCCTTTGTCAGGAAATGCCCGGAATGCCAAAAGTTTGGGCAGCTCATAAAGCAACCCGCCGAACAGCTTCATAACCTGTTCGAACCGCGCCCTTTTGCCAGATGGGGCATCGACATCCTGGGTCCCTTCCCAGAGGCCTAAGGTCAGAAGAAGTTTCTGTTCGTGGCCATCGACTACTTCACCAAGTGGATCGAAGCCGAACCCGTTGCCACGATTACCAAACAGGCCGCCTGGAAGTTTGCTTGGAAGAACCTCCTCTGCCGGTTCGGTATCCCAAGGGTGATCACCTCCGACAACGGGAACAGTTCGACAGCACCTTCTTCAAGCAAAAGTGTGCCGAGCTCAGGATTTACAACCACTTTACTTCTGTAGCGCACCCCCAAGCAAACGGTTTGGTCGAAAATGCCAACCGAACATTACTGCACGGGATCCGCACAAGAGTAGAGGCAGCAGGGGGCTCTTGGATTGACGAGCTCCCCAACGTGCTATGGTGCCACCGGACTATGGCTCGGATAGAAACAGGAGAAACGCCCTTCCACTTGGCCTACGGCTCAGAAGCCGTTGTGCTTCTGGAGGTGGCCCTTCCCACCATTCGAACAACCCACTTTGACGAAGCCGCCAACAACCGCGCTCTTCGGGAAAACTTGGATATGCTTGGCGAACGGCAAAACGACGCCAGCATTCGCCTCGTTTCTTATCAGCAACGGCTTGCACAATATTATAATGCGAGAGTTCGGGAAAGGCGGTTTAACGTGGGAGATTTGGTTCTGTGCCATTGTTCGGCTTCGGATCCCCGAAGAGCAGTCGGAAAACATGCCATCAAATGGGAAGGACCTTATCAGGTCACCCATGTCCTTGGGAAAGGCTCATATAAGCTAACTACCCCTAGTGGCGAAGCCATACCCAGGACTTGGCATGTATCTAACCTCAAGGCTTATCATTTATAAAAGCCTTTGTTCGGCATCCTACTTCTCTTCTCCCTGTTCCTACTGTTACACAAGCATTTAGCATACACCCCTAATCGGAACCCTTTTTACGGTTCCCATGATCTGCGCTGAACATGCATGCTTAAGAAACCGGCGGATTCCCATCCAAGTAGGAACAATGACAAAAGGGAAAAGATAGAAAAAGAGAAGCCATAGTCAAACGATGGAAAGGGAAATCTTCATTCACAGATTTTTTCTTACATGCAGGCCCCTGGGGATAGGTTACAAAAGTGGACAAAAGAGAGCAAAAAGTGCAAAAATATAGTCAAGGGGCTTGTTCGGAGGGGCCAACGCCATCATCAGCAGGAGGCATCCGCCCATAATGGAATTGTACAAATCACACACCCTCCAAACGGGCGTCATTGATGAGATGCCGACATTCCCGAACAACGGCCTCGAAGGCTTCTCGACCACGTTCGACCCAAGATAGCTGCTCCCCAAAGTCCTTTCCTGCTTCAAGGCCCACTTTATAGCAACGGGCCCCAAACTGCTCTAGGTCCTTTCGGAAGTCAGGACCTTCTTTGTATTCGGCCACTGCCTGAGCCCCAGCATTGCCCAATACCTTCGTGATGGCCTCCTTTTCGGCTCGAGCAACAGACAGGTTCAGCTCGAAAGCTCGGAGGGCATCTTGGAGGCTTTTCACCTCCTTTAGAAGATCAGCCTCGCGAATCTGATGCTTCGAAATCAGATCCTCGCAGTAGGCTTCTTCCGCCTCCCATACCTGCTTCTGGTTCTGACCACGCAAGGCCAGTTTCTTCAAGAGGCCCATCGAGCTCGTGATGCCATCCACCAGTGCTCCCACGTCGACGTTTTCATCTTCACCATGATCGGAGAGTTGCCGTGGGTAGTAGGCCGCGCTGGAATGCTCAGGAGTCTTCTCTGGGCTCAAGTCTTGGCACCGTGCCATTCTATCCAGATAGGATGCAGACGGGCAGGAAGGCAGAACCCTCGAGGAATCGTCCTCAAGCCTTCCCAGCATGGCCTCCAGCATTGACTGCGAGGGGAGCTCGGACGACTTCCCCTTCAAAACCGCGGAAGAGGCCTCCGGTCCTCCTCAGAACTGATGGCCCCCTCAGCAGCAACCGGCTACTCGGTCGAAGCTTCTACTCCCCTAGCAGCCTCAGCAACAGCAATTTCCTTGTGACCTTCAATCACCAAGGCTACCTCCTCAACCCCTTGTGTCGCTTCTCCAACTTTACTGGAGACCAAAGCGGCTGACGGTTCTTCCACCACCGCAGCCATTTTTGTGGGGGGTAGGGGGGTCGCGGCATCCATAGTGATTTCCCCCTGAGGGGCTGCCACCTCCTCGGTTGGAATGACTCCAACGACTGAAGCAGCCGCCCCCTCGGAGACATCCCTTTCTGGCACCCTGCGGTGCGGAGAAATCCCTACTCTAGCAGTAGAGTTCCCTTCATGACCTTCGCCCCCCCCCCCTCGAGCGGAGGTCTCCGTACCATCATCTCTGGCGCCTCTAGTGCTCGACGCCGCTATTCGAGCAACTTCTTCTTCGCATCCCTCACTAGGGACCCGCAGAGCGGACAGTTCTCTCTGCACTTCAGCAGAGCTTTCTCACCCGTCGCTCACCATGACGAGCCCCAGCTCGGTCACCATCCGCTGCGCGACCTCCGGACGGATCAAGGGGGGCATCCGCGATGCTCCCTGTTCGGCCGACCTGGCAGCCTTACGCTTTTTTCGCAGCAGCAACTGCGCCTCTTCAACCTCCTCTTCGGTCCCCTCCTCGCTGTGTTGAGGGGCAACTTGGACCATCCTTATCTTTTTCCGATCACGGAGCTGGTCTGTGTCCTCCGCGCCCTCGTCAAGCAGCATTGGCCTCTTCTTCATAGAAGCGAAGGGTGAGCCGTTCTGTCGCCCTCCTCGAGCGGAGTCCGAGCTCCCACCGAAACCACCTTCATGGTGGCCTTCTTTTTCAGGCGAATCTTTTCGGGCCCCTTCTCAGGGACCCGTGCCTTTTCTAGATGCTCCTTGGTGGACGGAGGAGCCACAAGCGCCGTTGTTACCACAGCACCAACCCTCACAATAGAGGGAACCCAAACAATGGCCGCAACGTCGTCATCCTCGTACACCATATGAGCCAAAACAGGGATTTGTTCGGCGAAATCCTCGTTCGCCTCCAAATCCCTCCCAACCTCCAACTCTGCAGCAACTACGCACAAAAAGAGAGAAGAAGAGGAAGAGTCAAAGCAGGGTCGCCAAACCGACAGGTAAACGACCAAAGTCCGCATACTTACTCCATGGTTTGCTCAGGCCATGCTTGACAAGCGAGAATTTGGTCACATAGCCTTCCCCATTTCTAACACCTGCTCGGAGAAGACTATCTGAGGCCCTTGCCTCATCTTGGATCAGCTTCGGAAAGTTGTCCTTCCGTGCCGAGCGGACGATCGTGGGGAATCCCCACTCTGCACCATCCCGGTGGCGCACGAAGAGCAACCTATCCATCCAACCCTTGTTGTTGGAATATTTGTTGGACAGTTGTATGTGCATCCTATCTGTTCGGTGCTTGGCGTAGTAGATATCCGCTCCTGACGACCGAGAAGCAGAAAGCTTGAAGTGAGCTCAGAATACATCTGCCGAGCCCCGGATCTCCTTGATCTTACAGATGACACCGAAGATACAGATGTACCTCCATGTGTTGGGCGTCAGCTGTATCGGCGAGACGCCCTAGTAGTTTAGAAGCGCCTTCGCCACTTTCGGAAATGGTAGCCGGAATCCTGCCTCCAGGTGATCTACGGAGAGGGGGAAACAACCTGGTTTGTTCACCAGAACGATTCCCCCTCCTTCGCATCAATGATCTCGTACTCATCACCGATCCGAAAGCGCTCGCGAAGCCCACTGTAATGGCGGCATCGTGGCCCGCTAGATGCCGCAACGGTAACCCCGCTCGCTCCTACAACCGCGACCGCCTTCCCTTTTCCTGCCATCGTTGTACAACTTGGAGGAGAACATCGAACAGGAGGAAGCACGAGGAAGAAGATGATCAAAAGCCTAAGAGAGGCACGAAAGCTCTCGAGCGAAGAAGGAAGAAAGCTTGAGAGGCAAGAAAGCTTGATGACTGATCGCTGGAAGGGTTTTCGAAGGCGTGGCTCCCGCCTTCGCCCCCTCCTTTCTTTATAAAGAAGGAGGGGCGCGGAATTCAAAGTAGGTCCCAAAAACGCCTCTCCTTCCAGTTTTCGAAACCTCCTCCTCGATCGCACCGCTGGTGACCGTTCGAACGCAAGATGCGACGCTCCTGGCTCGACACGACCTCACACCCATCATGGTGGGTTAGCCATTCGACAGGGCTCCAGGCGACGGCACCACATGGCTCCCTGCAACGGGCCATTGCATTAAATGCGAAAGCGACGCCCTCGAAGTGCTCGTGTCACCGAGCCACTCGAGAGCGTGGGGGGCAAGTGTGGTGGCCAAATCTGGGCACCTAGGCCCATGATGGCCCGTTACGGCCCTCTCATGTCCTGTCAACGGACGTGGCCCCATTTCAAGGTGCCACGCCCTCATCAGGGCTGTCACGCCCCGACGCAGAATATCGGAGCGCGAAGGCAGCTGCAAGTGAACGGGTATAGAGCGAGCACTAGACATCAAACCATTGCACAATGAATAATACTAAAGCAAATTCTTTTCATTAATACATTCCGATGCCTAGTTACAACCACTAATATCAAAGCCAATCTATGAGGCCCAATTACATTGAAGAAAGTAAAAGACTAAACTTCAAACCTAACTACTACAACGCTAAATATAGAAATAGGACGCTAGGGTACCAAGACATCACTCCAGGTCGTTCCCGTCCTCTTGAGTGTATGGTTCATCCTCAGTCTCACCTGAGAACACAACGACAAATAACGCAGGGTGAGCGATAACGCCCAGTAGGACTTAAATCTCATAATCAAGCATGCTTTAAGTGTTTAATGTCTTGTAAAGCAGGATAACTAGAGAGAGTAACGAGAAACATATAGAAAGTACTGGTACACGATAATGAGAAACAATAGTACAATGCACGAGAGTATAGCACGACAAGTGTTGATATCGGATTGGCCATATAACAAGATAACAAGTAAAGTTGCACAGCAGTGCACAAGTCACGATAGCAAGTGTTGGTCGATATTCTTTCAACCACGAGATTCGAGTAAACCAATAATTGACTGTTTGATTAATTGATTGCCATAGATCAAATCTTGTGTGTTCATGCGTTAGGTGTATGCCATCACCCTGATCATTAGACCCCCGGAGTTATAGCCTTTCAGGTGCTCCTCCCAAGGACCAGACCGGGCCCTTATAATGTTGCCTAGCATAGTCATGTTTTTATCGTAGACAATCAATCATTTAATTGGCCAAATAGAGAGTACCAAGAAATAGATGAGATCACTAAATGAATAGACGAGATAGTAGAGTGAACGTGAATAGATGAGCGAGTCGAGTATAGATGAGAGCTAGTGGACATTGCACGTAAAGCGACGAGTAAACAGGCGATAGTAACAGTTGCACAACACGCGCACGTCGTATTGGCAGTCAGGTGGAATTCACGATCTTCCTGCTGGCCATGTTATGCACAAGTCCAGAGGTCCGACGTGATTCAAGGTAAGAGCGAACTTCTAATAGCCGTTTGGATCATATCGATCCCTAAAAGTGTAATGGGTGTTAGGGTACAACCGGCTCGTCGACCATGTGGGAATCCATGATCAGAGGAGACTGATGGAGGCCTTGTGCAAGAGTTCACTAGTCCGGCGAAAGGAATATCCGATCGAGAGTTCACCACAAGCCAAGTAAAGTGTGTATATAAAACAGGTGCTCGACGTTCTAGAGGAATTCTAGGACAGTGGAGCGTCGATATCGGAATATAAAGAACGCAAGAAATGATTACAAGTCCTTTAAAATAGGGCAATTAATGTACTTTATTTCAATAAATTACCAGGTACATTATGAGATATTTTCTGCAAGATTTCAGCCATAAATGGATGGTTTATGTGTGTGCAAGTGCAAGAGGAATCATAGATGGAAATAAGTCGTGAAGATGTATTTAAAATTATTCAATATTGCTCTATTTTTAGGCAAGGTTTTAACCGGGGTATAACTGTAAAAAGGCGTAAGGATTATTTAGAAAGTGACAGAAATATTTTTATGGGTTTTTCACCAAAATTCCTGTGAAGGCAACATAGGCCAGTGAGGATCGCGACAGGGGTATGATGGAACGCGACAGGGTCCTGTACGGGTCGCGACAGGGCTTACAGATCGGGTACTGGGAACGCGAAAGTACACATGTCGCCTTCTTGATCGCGACAGGTAGGTTGTCGCAATCGGAACCCAAAAAGCGACATGTCGAGGCGTCGCCTTCTGGTTGTCTGCGCCTGACTCTGACAGGAGTCAGAGCAGACATTGGATTGCGGACCAGGGATATCAATTCTTGATATAGAGTTGTTCATAAAATCATAACTAATTATATATGCGATGAAAAATCATAAAATCAGTGGCAAATGAAACTAGACATACGAGAGTACTTCCAGTAAATAGGGATTCGAGAGAGAACAGGTTTTGAACATAGTTTGAGAATGAACAAGGACGAGTACATAGAACATGACACAGGGAGCAAGATGGATTTAATTCAAGTAACATGCTCAACTAAAATTAGGGCTTTTGGGGTCAAAAGATCCCGAACAAGATCAAGCATTTACAATAAAATTTCATAGCATGGGATCAAGTATATGAGGAGATATGGATTTAACATGATGTCTCGGGGTTATCATGTTTGCAGAACTTCAAAATTAAGAACAAAAGATAGGATAGATGGAAAAATATGAAACTTGGGGGTTTCGTTCAAGAGGGTAGGAAGAACCTACAGACGAAATTTCAGAATTTTAGCTTGTGAGAATGTCTACCTTGGATTTATTTGTCTTCTAGGGTTGAGACTCCCAAAAACGAGGAAGAAGCTTCAAGAACACCTTCTTCCCACGAGATCCTCTCCTCCTTGACCTCTTCCCCATGTCCAGCAACCTTTGGCAACGAGCTAGGGTCGGCCAAGAGGGTTGATGAGGTGTATTTATGCATGCATGAATTCATATTCCTATTTCTACTCTAATTGCTCTTAATTACGAGATTTCCTAACTCCAACCTCCTTCCTTGCTTTCCAATCTCTATTTAAGCTAGGAAGAGATCCAAATTCGTGCTAAACCATATGGGGTAGGTTTAGGAATCTAATTCCAACTCTAACTTCCTATTTAATGCATTAAATACCCCTTTTCTATTTAGGTAATAATTTAGTTACGAATTTAGGGTATTTTCCTATTATTCTCCCTTTGTAAATTCATATTATTGACCCAATAATTCTAGAGGATCCATTAAGCAAAGCCCATTACTCTTTTCCATTTAATGGGTTTTATTTAATGCTCTTTTCATTTAAATATCCATTTAGCTAGGTTTTAAATTCTTTATTTAAATTTTTTTTTTCTTAACAATTCAGGTTGCTACAAGGGCAGTTCAGAGGCCTCCAAGGCGTAACCCCCATGATCAGGCTTCGCCAAGCTCCTCAGCAGCATACTTCCGAACAGGTCACCGGTCCTTTTGCACCGAACAACTACAGATGTTACCGAACAGCACGTTCGATCCCCACGCGGGTCACCTGCTCGGTAATCATGTCTAGAGGTCGCCGAACAGGCCTTTGTGTCCGCACGACGGTTATAACCACCGCGGGCCACGCACCCCACCATCAAGAGGTGCGTTAACTGCCTGGCATCCCGACGGACATCTGAGCACATAACTCCCCCCGTTATGCACGCCCTTCAAGGAGCCTTTCCAGGCACGATCTATCAACGTTACGCATGCCTACCTTAGAACCTATGCCTATAAAAGTACAGGTACAGGACCATGCACTGGTATGTTCTCTCTCACGCGAACACATCCTTACACTCAAAAATCCCCTGCCTTGCAAGCCTCAGACTGACTTAGGCATCGGAGAGTTTTCCCCGGTCTTCACCGGGCCCCCCTGATCTTTTCTGGTAATTGCAGGATTCTTCGTCTGCCTCCGGCGACCGTCATCTCCCTTACACAAGTGTTAGGCCTGATCTGCTCCGGCCCAACAAGGAAAAGGTCTTCACAAAAATAAAAGGACTCATTTGCTCTCTATAACTCTTAAAAAATATTTTTCAATTTATCTCTCCCTCAGTTGGAAGGGGACCTCTCACTCCAATGTCTCCCTCCACCTCTCCCCTCTCTCTTTCTCTCTCTCTGTCAACACCCTTGAATCCATCGACCTCTCTCTCTCATCGTCCCCATGCACCCCATCTCTTTCTCATTAAACCATCCTTTATCTCTCATCATCAACACCTCTACATGATTGGCCCCTTCTCTCTCTCTCTAATCCACCCTCTCTGCCATCGTCAACACCTTTGTATCACTAACCCCTCCTCTCTCTCACCACCATACGCATTCTCTCTTGAAGGATCGATAAAAGAAGAGGACAAGATCTAGAAGGGGGGGTTGAATAGATCTAGGCCTACTAATGCGGAAGCTTAACCAAATTTAAAAACCTTTTGAATCAGAGACAAATTGAGAAATAGATTTCACAGATCTGAGAATAAATTGAGTGAGATGTGCAAATGGAGTGTGTGAACAAATTGATTAGATGAATTCAAGCGATCCTATGCAAGTATCTAACGAAGGATAAGTTCAAACCACAATCAGATCAATGCACAGAGATTTTTTAGGTGGTTCGGAAATCACCCATGTGATTCCTACATCCACCCCTCACACACAGTGAGGATTCACTAACCAACCTGGGTACACTACACCCACTGGAGCCTGACAACTCCAACACTTGAGTTTACAACTCACACGACCTCTAGAGCAAGACTACTCTAGAACCTGAGCAAGACTGCTCAACAAACACCTTGAGTACGACGATTCAAAAACTACTGAGCACGACGGCTCACAATCAACTTGCTAGAAAGAACACAAGACTCAGATCCTCTAGCAACGGATCTAGTCCAACAAGAGTGAATTCATGAGACTTATGCAACAACCCATGCACAATCTCAGAATTACTTAGAAGAGAAAATGGAATGAAAATTGTACTGATAGCTTTTCTCTTCAGATGTACTCCCTTGTAGAAGGTCGAATTGTGAAGTGCTTTGATCTCTGGAAGCTCCTAGACGATGCTCTGCAATCTGATCTTCAGGATCTTCCTTGAATTCTCCACAGAAGTCAGCTTCTACTTGATCTGCTTCCTTGAGGTGATCCAATTGCCTCTTTAACGATCAATTCCCACTTCTCATGCTTGAGCAGATGAGAATTTGGCTTGAGGAAGCACCAGGAAGGCAAGAACAGGGAGGAGAACTCTTCTAGCTGCCAACGAGATTTCTGGGAGGCTCTGAAAGGGTTCTTGCATGTTGGAGAGCCAATAAGAGGGTATTTATACCCCTAATAGTCCAAATGTACCCTTGGGGGTCGTGGGCACATGATCCAAGGCTAATCCAACACTTCCCTAGGGTGCCACGTGTCAAGGACAAACTTTAAGTCACAGAGATTCCGGAGTGTGTCGACCTGCCCATGAGGTGTGTCGACACACTGTCCCAGACTGGCAAAACAATTCCCTAGGAGAGATCTCTAGTGTCGACCTGAAATCATTTGGTGTCGACCTACTGTCCCAAACTGGCAAATCAATTCCCTGGGAGAGGTCTCTAGTGTCGACCTGAGATCATTTGGTGTCGACCTGCTGTTCCAGACAGCAAAATAGGCCTTCTAAGAGAGTCATCTAGTGTCGACCTGCCTGCATCTGGTGTTGACCTTACTGAAGAGACCTGTGAACAAGATTCTCTGGGATCTGCCTCTAGTGTCGACATGCCCTGGTCTAGTGTCGACACTAGTTGACCAATTCTTCATATTTTGGCTTAGGGCTTGGAACATTGTGTCGACACCATCATGGGGTGTGTCGACACTACCCTTGTAATAAATGATTGTCCCTGAGAAAATAACATATAAATCATTAGTTAAATGTATTATCATGAATATAAATGATAAATGTGCTTGGAAACATGCTTTTTGAATATTGTAATTTCATGTGTGATGTATTTCACATGTTCCAATGGTTATGCATTAAAATCACAACTTGTCATCATCAAAATGTGATGAGAAATGTATTATATTCACACTCAACCCAACATCTCTCTCTCTCTCTCTCTCTCTCCTCTCTCTCCTCTCTCTCTCTCTCTCTCTCTCCTCTCTCTCTCTCTCTCTCTCTTCTCTCTCTCTCTCTCTCTCTCTCTCTCTCTCTCTCTCTCTCTCTCTCTCTCCACTAACATCAAAAGGGGATCCCCTTCAGTCTCTCTCTCTCTCCACTAGCATTAGAAGGAGACCTCCTCATCTGATGCCTCTCTTTCTCTCTCTATCACACACACACACCCCACCAACATTTGAAGGGGAAGGGGACCTCCCCATTCGGTGCTGCCTTCTCTCTCTCTCTCCTCATCTCCCTTCCACCTCTCCCCTCTCTCTTTCTCTCTCTCCTTCAACACCCTTGCATCCATCGACCTCTCTCTCTCATCGCCCCCATGCACCCCACCTCTTTCTCATTAAACCATCCTTTATCTCTCATCATCAACATCTCTACATGATTGGCCCCTTCTCTCTCTCTCTAATCCATCCTCTCTCTCATCGTCAACACCTTTGTATCACTGACGCCTCCTCTCTCTCACCACCTTACGCACCCCCTCCCTCTCTATCTCTGTCTCCCTCTCTCTCTCTCTCTCTCTCCTCACTAACATCAAAAGGGGATCCCCTTTCAGTCTCTCTCTCTCTCTCTCTTCACTAGCATTAGAAGGGGACCTCCTCATCTGATGCCTCTCTCTCTCTCTCTTCATTCTCTCTGTACGGTTTCTCTGACTCTCTTTCTCTCCTCTCTCCTTTTAATGAAGATATTTTAATAAATTCACACACACACTCTCTCTCTCTCTCTCTCCTTACCCATCATCTCTCTCTCTCTCTTCATTCTCTTTGTACGGTTTCTTTGACTCTCTTTCTCCCCCTCTCTCCCTTTAATGAAGATATTTTAATAAATTCATCCCTTATTTAAGGGTTTTGTTAAGGTGATAGCGGGATAGTCTTGAAATTCTAAGGGCCAACTAACCATGAGGACATACCTAATTTTTTTTTCCCAATTTTAGGGGTATAAAATATAATATGGAGATTTCATGGCTATAATCTCGAGTATAATGTATTCCAAATACATGTACTTTTCCCTTAAA
Source organism: Colocasia esculenta (assembly GCA_014218235.1). Lineage (NCBI taxonomy): Eukaryota > Viridiplantae > Streptophyta > Magnoliopsida > Alismatales > Araceae > Colocasia > Colocasia esculenta. The sequence continues at coordinate 34,337,892 of CM024760.1, read as the reverse complement.
AATTTCACACTTTTATTCAACGAGATATTTCAATGTTGAAGCCTTGAAGGCATAGTAAAGCTCTTGTATGAGCCTAAATAAGACAACATATTGTATGGTAACCATGGTTGGGTGAACCGGATAAACCGGTTCAGTATGCTTGAACCATATCAATATTGGGGTCCTGTGGTCTTAGGCATAGTCACTTGATAATTTTTTTTCTTTATTTTTAAATTTTATAATATTAAATTTTAATATAAACTGGATTGATACCCCTTAGTTCATATCTAGTGAGTTCAATGTGATCGAGTTCACCGGTCCGGTCCCATTCAATTATATATATATAGTGCTAGGGTGTGGTGGGACGTGTTGATCCAAGGTGTGACAATCCTCGTCCTTAAAACCCGTTAACCCAATAACGAGCCTGATCAGGCTCCGTCTCCCGCGAACCAGCCGAAACCTCGCATATATATATATATATAATATATATATATATATATATAGTGCTAGGGTGTGGTGGGACGTGTTGATCCAAGGTGTGACAATCCTCGTCCTTAAAACCCGTTAACCCAATAATGAGCATGATCAGACTCCGTCTCCGCGAACCAGCCGAAACCTCGTAAGGGATATCATCACATACATGTCCTTAAAAATATAAAATAACGTATTGAACATACATGAGATTCCATATCTTACATATATTCACATGAAATGTACATATCCAGTTCTAAACTAAAGTCAAAGTACAAGGTACAACTACCTGGGACAAATCCCCAAGGCACAACAAAAAAGAAATTACTCTGCTGAAGGCGTAGGCCTGACTCCGCTACGATGCGGTCCCGAACAAGAAGAGGGACGAGAACCCTCCTACTCTCCTTCACCTGGAAGAAGAAGGGGTAAGCCTCACAAGTCACTGGCTCAGTAGGGAAACTTCCTCAAAAACCGATATAACAATAAACGTACCAAAAGCAAGAGTAAGCATGCATTTAAATAACAAGTAACAATACCTAGACATGGTACTATAGATGTAAATAAATAAACCATTACAAGATAGGTACATAGTACAACCTTTAATAAATAAATGGTAATTCACGTTCAAGTGTACAAGCTAAAGAAAGGCATGCCACACACGAGTCACGAGAACTGGTTCGCGACACCAGCCACTGACTCGGACAAACTACATAAGACTACCTCTCAGTCTCGCAGCCACATACGAAAGGTCCAGCTGCCACTCCATGTCAACAAGGTAAGAAACTGTGGAGACCAACCAACACTACTCCTGCAGAACACACAGCTGTAGGTGCATGCCTGGCACCTTTAGGGACTCTGACCCGAGCTCTCTAAAGTGAGACACTAGAAAATTGGACAAGCTGGGAACCAGTACGTCTACCGGTGTCCACCCCCCAACCACGAGCGCGCTACAAGCGACTGCACACCCACAAACACGTATCGTTGCCCATCGTCGTCTTTCCCTCTGTCGGACGTACAACTCAAACACATGAGTGAGGGTGTTCAGAAAGATGACACAGACCCTGACAGTACACACCGTACCGGGACAAACCCCGAGCACCACGTGCCTAGCTCACAATGAACCTGTGGTATCTGACTCGAGAGGTAACCATGGAAGGCGTTTAAACAACCCAACTTGCTATACACACACACAATTAAGTAAACTCGTCATTTCCAATCACGATAATCACCGATACACTTTTTACATGCTTATAATAGCTTAAACAATACCACACAAGTAATGTGCAACTAGGAAGAGACAGACTAGCCACATAACCCAACAGCTCGGGTGGCCACACTTGAAAACGTGACCAACATAGTGGTCGCAATTCAAACCCATAGTCGTGACGGACCAAACTGTCGCCATTAAAATCTGAATCGCGACCGGACAAGTCGTCGTGTTCAAAACATGATGTCTGGGTCCATCGCCTTTCAAACCGAAGAATCAACCTTGTTCCTTCCTCTCCGAAAATCACACTAAACACCAATACATGATGTAAAAACTGTAAATAAGCATCCACACAATAACTTAAGCATGCTTTATACTGAATATAAGCAATCCTACATGCCAAACACTTTAAACCTAATTCACACAATCAAAACAAGGAGAAAATCTCCTACCAACATGAAGAACACAAAAATGACGTTGCCTTGGCATTTCCCGCGCTCCGAAGCACCTCCTCGCGCCAAAAACACATCGAATCACACACCAAAACCCCTGAATTGTCGGAAACTCCCCACAGAGCCCCTTCAGCAGAATAGTGCAACCTACACTGTTTGGCCAAGGCTCGGAGCCAAAACTCAGCACAGGCTAAATCACGACGTAGCGGGCCGTCACGTTTAAAATGCGACATACCACGTCGTCGCAATTAAGCCGTGATGGCATGCGCCACGCGGTGCGCATGCAGCCGCACCACGGAAAGCGGTGATTTGAATCGTGACGTAGCAGGTGGTCGCGTTCATGCAAAATTGTGACGCCTGTGTGGTCGCGTTCTTAAAGAACGTGCCAGAGGTCTGTTGTGCTCAGGTTTTCCAACCCCCCAGCCTCACACACCTGCTACACACACAACCAAACACCACCAAACTCAACTAAACACAACCTATGGGCCACACATTGGCCACCAAACCCGGTAAACTACGATCCGAAAGGTCAGGCTATATATTACATTACTATCACCTAAAAGAAATTTCATCCTCGAAATTCAGAAAGAAACCTCAACAACAAGTCATCACATATAAGACTATCACCTAAAAGAATGAAAAGCTTACTCAAACAAGTATGGATACATTATGTACATCTCATCTGCCAATTCCCAGGTGTCTTCACCACCTTGCCTATTCTCCCATCTGACTTTTATTAGTTCAATATCTATATTTCTCAGTCTTTGTGTTCTTCATCCTGTAATCAGCACTGGATATTCTGGCATGGACATATCTGATTTCAAATCATCATGAGTATAATTAACAATCTGTGAAGGGTCCTGGATGTATCTTCTTAGCATAGAATCATGAAACACATCATGAGCATTTGTGAAATTTGCTAGAAGCTCCAATTTATATGTTATTTCACCAATTCTTTCTAGAATCTGAAATGGACCTACATATCTTGGACTCAATTTGGCTTTTCTGCTGAACCTTAAAACACCTTTTGTATGAGAGACTCTCAAGAACACATAATCACCAACTTCAAATTGTAATGGTTTGCATCTTGTATCTGCATAACTCTTTTGTCTACTTTGGGTTATCTGAAGCTTTTCTTCGATAAATTTGACCATCTCTGCATATTGTTGCACTAATTCTGGTCTCATAACTTGCCTCTCCCCTACTTCACGCCAATTCAAGGGTGTTCTACAAGGTCTTCCATATACAGCTTCATATGGTGTCATTCCGATACTTGTATGATAACTGTTATTGTAAGCAAATTCCACCATGCCTAAATGCTGCTCCTAACCACCTCCCCAAACTAAACAACAAGCTCGTAGTATATCTTTAATAGTCTGATTTGTTCTTTCTGTTTTTCCATCTGTCTGGGGATGGTATGCTGGACTGTGTCTCAATTCAGTACCAACTACTCTCTGCAAGCTTCTCCAGAAACTTGAGGTGAACTTGGGATCTTTGTCTGAAATAATAGATACTGGAATTCTATGCAACGACACAATTCTATCCATATATAGTCTTGCCAGTCTGCCCACTGCCCATGACATACTTACATCTAACAATCTGCACACATTTGTCAACCTGTCCACAAAGACCCATATTCCATTGTGACCAGACGCTGTTCTAGGCAATCCTGCTACAAAATCTATGGCTATGTCATCCCACTTCCATTGCGGAATGGGTAATGGCTGCAATAAACCTCCTGGCCTTTGATGCTCTTCTTTAACCTATTGGCATACTAAACAATCTTGCTATGAACTTTGCTATTTCCTTCTTCATAATTGGCCACCAAAAATGCGTCTTCAAATCTTGATACATTTTTGTGCTACCCAGGTGAACGGTATACTTGGAATCGGTGTGCTTCTTCCAACACTTCATAATCGCTTCAACCTTAGCTAGATCTACTGCAGCACCTTCCCCTGAAATCACAAGTCCCAAAAACTGAATTTTCCTTGGCCAGAATTCACATTTACTAAATTTAGCATACAATTGATGATCTCACAATGTTTGCAAAGTGATTCTTAAATGAGTTGCATGTTCTTCTTATGAAGTTGAATATACCAATATGCCATCTATAAATACCATAATGAACTGATCTAAATATGGGTGAAATATCATATTCATCAAGTTCATAAAAGTTTCAGGTGCATTGGTTAGCCCAAATGGCATAACCACAAACTCATAGTGCCCATAACTTGTTCTAAAAGCTGTCTTGTTAATGTCTTCTTCTCGAATTCTTAGCTGGTGATAACCCGATCTTAAATCAATTTTGGAAAACACTTTTTCCGACTGTAGCTGATCAAACAAATCATCAATTCTAGGAAGTTGATATATATTATTGATGGTGACTCGATTCAACTGATGATAATCTATGCACATTTGAAGGCTGCCATCTTTCTTTCTAACAAACAATACTAGCGCTCCCTATGGCGAGTGACTGGGCCGAATGAAACCTTTTTCTAGTAACTCTTGTAACTATTTCTTCAATTCCTTTAACTCTGCGGGTGCCATCCTGTAAGGTGCTTTTGAAATTGGCATGCTGCCTGGTTGCAATTCCACTGTAAAGTCTACATCTCTTTGCGGAGCCAATCCTGATAACTCTTCTGAAAATACATCTACAAACTCCTTAACCACTAGTACCATCTCTACAGACTTACCTGTCTCAACCAAACTGACTGAAGCAAGATACGCTACACATCCTGCATTAATCAATTTTCTAGCCTTAAGTGCAGAAATGATAAACTTAGGAGTGTAGAATGACATACCTTGGAATTCAAACATAATTCCTCTAGGATGACTGAATTTGACTTTCTTCTTTCTGCAATCTACCACTGCCCCATATGCCTCTAACCAGTCTATACCCAAAATCATATCATATTCCTTTAACTGTAATGCAAATAATCTTGCTGGCAATGATTTCTCTATATCATTATTGGGACCTCATCTAGCACTACAAGAAAAAGCGGGATTACCGACGGAATGAATCCGTCGGAAATCCGCCGGTATTCCGTCGGAAAAGGCGCCTTCCGACCACTTTCCGTCCAACGCTCGTCGGAAACTTTCCGTCGGAAATAATTGGTCAGAACTTTCCGACGGATGAAAATTCCATCGGAATTCGGTCGAAACCTCCGACAGATTTCATCCGTCGGTAAAGGCGTCAGTATTTGCCGACCGAATTACAGACGATATTTAACCGTCGGTAATTTATCTTTTCCGACGGACTTGCCGACGGTATTTAGCCATAAGTAATTTAAGTTCCGACGGATACACATCCGTCGGCCAATCTGTCAGGACTTTCCGAAGGTATTACCGACGGTCTTTTTCCGTCGGTAATTTAGACTTTCCGACGGAAACTTATCCGTCGGAAAATCCGTCGGAAAATACACATATTTTTTTAAAATAAACAAATAAAAATACATTGCTACAATGTCAAACCTGCTACAATATTCATAAATTTAACAAATACTAACAATCAACATAAAATCATAAGATACAATAAATATAAATTATATAGCATAATGAATACAAAAATCAACATAGATCTGCTGGATCGTCTGCTGTCCCTGCCTCGTCATCGTCTGGAGCTGGATCCTATATTAAAACAAATTAAAATGAGAAACATTAATAATAAATAAAAGTATTACAGTATTTTCAAAAAAGAAATTTAAAACATGTGATTATTTCTCAAACTTAATACAATAATATTTTTAGATCCATCAATTTCTTGGGTGTTTTTAGATTCGTCCTTTGAATGTCCAACCCAATCCGGGGATCCAAATTAGATTCCGTCAGTTTTTACACGTCACTTTAACCCACCTGGTCGTGTCGGAGAAAACGGCACGTCGATCCAATCCCTATTTGGGATTTTGGACCCCCGGGTTGTGTGTTTTAACTTTTTATATATACTTGGGTGTTTTTAGATCCGTCCTTTGAATGCCCAACCAATCCGGAGATCCAAATTGGATTCCGTCAGTTCCCACACGTCACTTTAACCCACCAGGTCGTGTGGGAGAAAACGACACGTCGATCCGATCCCTATTTGGGATTTTGGACCCCCGGGTTGTGTTTTGACGCTTTAAATATACTTTGGTGTTTTTAGATCCGTCAATTGAACGTCCGACCCAATCCGGGGATCCAAATTGGATTCCTTCAGTTCCCACACGTCACTTTAACCCACCGGTCGTGTCGGAGAAAACGGCACGCCGGTCCGATCCCTATTTGGGATTTTGGACCTCCGGGTTGCGTGTTTTGACCATTTATATATGCTTGGCCGTGTTTTTAGATCCGTCCGTTGAATGCCCAACCCAATCCGGGGATCCAAATTGGATTCCGTCAGTTTCTACACGTCACTTTAACCCACCCGGTCGTGTCGGAGAAAACGGCACGTCGATCTGATCCCTATTTGGGATTTTGGACCCCCGGGTGTGTGTTTTGACGCTTTATATATACTTATGTGTTTTTAGATCCGTTATTTGAATGCCCAACCCAATCCGGAGATCCAAATTGGATTCCGTCAGTTCCCACATGTCACTTTAACCCACCGGTCGTGTCGGAGAAAACGGCACGCCGATCCGATCCCTATTTGGGATTTTGGACCTCCGGGTTGCGTATTTTGACCATTATATATGCTTGGCCGTGTTTTTAGATCCGTCCTTTGAATGCCCAACCCAATCCGGGGATCCAAATTGGATTCCGTCAGTTTCTACACGTCACTTTAACCCACCCGGTCGTGTCGGAGAAAACGGCACGTTGATCCGATCCCTATTGGGATTTTGGACCCCCGGGTGTGTGTTTTGACGCTTTATATATACTTGGGTGTTTTTAGATCCGTCCTTTGAATGCCCACCCAATCCGGGGATCCAAATTGGATTCCGTCAGTTCCCACACGTCACTTTAACCCACCCGGTCGTGTCGAAGAAAATGGCACGCCAATCCGATCCCTATTTGAGATTTTGGACCTCCGGGTTGCGTATTTTGACCATTTATATATGCTTGGCCGTGTTTTTAGATCCGTCCTTTGAATGCCCAACCCAATCCGGGGATCCAATTGGATTCCGTCAGTTTCTACACGTCACTTTAACCCACTCGGTCCTGTCGGAGAAAACGGCACGTCGATCCGATCCCTATTGGGATTTTGGACCCCCGGGTTGTGTGTTTTGACGCTTTATATATACTTATGTGTTTTTAGATCCGTCCTTTGAATGCCCAACCCAATCCGGAGATCCAAATTGGATTCCGTCAGTTCCACACGTCACTTTAACCCACCCGGTCGTGTCGGGGAAAACGGCACGCCGATCCGATCCCTATTGGGATTTTGGACCCCCGGGTGCGTGTTTTAACCATTTAAATATGCTTGGCCGTGTTTTTAGATCCGTCCTTTGAATGCCCAACCCAATCCGGGGATCCAAATTGGATTCCATCAGTTTCTATACGTCACTTTAACCCACCCGTCGTGTCGGAGAAAACAGCACGTTGATCCGATCCCTATTTGGGATTTTGGACCCCCGGGTTGTGTGTTTTAACCTTTTATATATACTTGGGTGTTTTTAGATCCGTCCTTTGAATGCCCAACCCAATCCGGAGATCCAAATTGGATTCCGTCAGTTCCCACACGTCACTTTAACCCACCCGGTCGTGTTGGAGAAAACGGCACGCCGATCCGATCTCTATTTGGGATTTTGGACCCCCGGGTTGCGTGTTTTGACCATTTATATATGCTTGGCCGTGTTTTTAGATCCGTCAATTGAACGTCCGACCCAATCCGGGGATCCAAATTAGATTCTGTCAGTTCCCACACGTCACTTTAACCCACCCGATCGTGTCGGAGAAAACGGCACGCCGATCCGATCCCTATTTGGGATTTTGGACCTCCGGGTTGCGTATTTTGACCATTTATATATGCTTGGTCGTGTTTTTAGATCCGTCCTTTGAATACCCAACCCAATCCGGGGATCCAAATTGGATTCCGTCAGTTTCTACACGTCACTTTAACCCACCCGGTCGTGTCGGAGAAAACGGCACGTCGATCCGATCCCTATTTGGGATTTTGGACCCCCGGGTTGTGTGTTTTGACGCTTTATATATACTTGGGTGTTTTTAGATCCGTCCTTTGAATGCCCAACCCAATTCGGAGATCCAAATTGGATTCCGTCAGTTCCCACACGTCACTTTAACCCACCCGGTCGTGTCGGAGAAAACGGCACGCCGATCCGATCCTTATTTGGGATTTTGGACCCCCGGGTTGCGTGTTTTGACCATTTATATATGCTTGGCCGTGTTTTTAGATCCGTCCTTTGAATGCCCAACCCAATCCGGGGATCCAAATTGGATTCCGTCAGTTTCTACACGTCACTTTAACCCACCCGGTCGTGTCGGAGAAAACGGCACGTCGATCCGATCCCTATTTGGGATTTTGGACCCCCGGGTTGTGTGTTTTAACCTTTTATATATACTTGGGTGTTTTTAGATCCGTCTTTTGAATGCCCAACCCAATTCGGAGATCCAAATTGGATTCCGTCAGTTCCCACACGTCACTTTAACCCACCCGGTCGTGTCGGAGAAAACGGCACGCCGATCCGATCTCTATTTGGGATTTTGGACCCCCGGGTTGCGTGTTTTGACCATTTATATATGCTTGGCCGTGTTTTTAGATCCGTCCTTTGAATGCCCAACCCAATCCGGGGATCCAAATTGGATTCCGTCAGTTTCTACACGTCACTTTAACCCACCCGGTCGTGTCGGAAAAAACGGCACGTCGATCCGACCCCTATTTGGGATTTTGGACCCCCGGGTTGTGTGTTTTAACCTTTTATATATACTTGGGTGTTTTTAGATCCGTCTTTTGAATGCTCAACCCAATCCGGAGATCCAAATTGGATTCCGACAGTTCCCACACGTCACTTTAACCCACCCGGTCGTGTGGGAGAAAACGGCACGTCGATCCGATCCCTATTTGGATTTTGGACCCCCGGGTTGTGTTTTGACGCTTTAAATATACTTGGGTGCTTTTTAGATCCGTCAATTGAACGTCCGACCCAATCCGGGGATCCAATTGGATTCCGTCAGTTCCCACACGTCACTTTACCAACCCGGTCGTGTCGGAGAAAACGGCACGCCGATCCGATCCCTATTTGGGATTTTGGACCTCCGGGTTGTGTGTTTTGACCATTTATATATGCTTGGGCGTGTTTTTAGATCCGTCCTTTGAATGCCCAACCCAATCTGGGGATCCAAATTGGATTCCGTCAGTTTCTACACGTCACTTTAACCCACCCGTCGTGTCGGAGAAAACGGCACGTCGATCCGATCCCTATTTGGGATTTTGGACCCCCGGGTTGTGTGTTTTGACGCTTTATATATACTTGGGTGTTTTTAGATCCGTCCTTTGAATGCCCAACCCAATGCGGAGATCCAAATTGGATTCTGTCAGTTCCCACACGTCACTTTAACCCACCCGGTCGTGTCGGAGAAAACTGTTGGGTTTTTCATATATCATGTTTTTGATGATCACATTAACACCCTTGAACATTGATTTAATGCAAAATTGATGTGCTAACTAACATGAAAAACACCATGAAAGTGATTGAGTTAAACATTGCTAAATCATACACTGTATATCACTACAATGTATTTGCATGTAGGTGCACAAGCATGAAACATGGAGCATTGAAGAGGCATTGAAGAAATGAGCAAAAAGCACAAATATCTGTCAAAGAGGTGTATCTGTCGACAGATGCAATGTACCTGTCGACAGATTCACACAGTCATTCCAAGACAGAACTCAGGTTTGCATCTCTGAGTGTATCTGTCGACAGATGAAATGTACCTGTCGACAGATACACACAGACAACCCAGGACAGAGCTCAGGTTTTCTATTCCTGAGTGCATCTGTCGACAGATGCAAACTGCCTATCGACAGATACACTCAGAAACTCATTTTCCTGAAACCCAGTTCTCAGCCTGAGTCTGCCTGTCGACAGATGCAAGTGCACCTGTCGACAGCCGACGGAAACTTCAGATTTTGGGTTTCCAAATCCGGCCCCAATTGGGTGTTTCCTTCCTCCACGACCCCCACCTTTACCTAACACTATATAAGCATCCTTTTGGAGCCAAATTCGCAGAGAGCAGCCTCCCATCCAAGAGCCTCCAAGGGACCAAGAGGAAAAGCCCCAAATTGCTGCTCTGCTTCAACTTTCCGCTCAGATCGACGTGGAATCACCATCTATGCGGAGCTGAAGCCGGATCGTCATCAATTCAACCTTCTACATCGATCAATCTACATCCAATCGAAGTCTGAAGAGCGTTTGGACGATCCACGAGAAGAATTCCAACCGGATTTGTTCCCTAATTCCTAAGTCTTCTCCATTTCATAATTTCCATTCCATCGTGTGTGTGTGTGGTTGTGTTTCGAGCATCCCTTGTGCTTGATTCACGTATTTGTGGTTGTTCTGATCGTGCTTCATCAGACACGTGTGTGTGGTTGAGTTGTGGTGTTAACTCGCTCATAAGCAGTCGTTTCTGCGTGTGTGTGTGGACGGTGGATGTAGGATACACGAGTTGTGTACTCCGAACCACCTTAAATCATCGTGTTCTGTGGTTTGTTCGCGTTTTGCGATAGATGATTGGTAGGCCGGTGTTCATACGCACGTTTGATTCCCTGTTCTCTTTTAGATCAACTCAAGCGGTCTCACACTTAATTGAATTTGAATCAAATTCATTAAGATCGTTGTAGCATCGAAAAGAAGCCATCAATAGTTTAAAATTCCCGTAATCTATTCAACCCCCCCCCCCTTCTAGATTACCGTATTGTGTACTTCCGCATAACTCTTCAATTGGTATCAGAGTGGGTTTCTCCGATTTACTGTTGTTCGTCATTTGATCTAGCGATCAGGAGATTTTCGATCTTATGGATTCTAGCAAAGGGTATATGGCCGAGGGACATTCAGTAACCAGGCCACCCTATTTTGATGGCACTGACTATCCTTATTGGAAAAACCGTATGCAGGTATTTTTGAGAGCTCAAAAATTACGAGCTGTGGAAGATAGTCAGCAAGGGACCATACGTGTTGCCCGAGGATGAAGACACCTGGACGAAAGACCAAATAGCTAAAGGAACTCTCAACTGGAGCGCACTAAACATGATGCAATGTGCGGTGCATCCAAAGGAGTTCTCAAGAGTCTCCACATGCTCAACAGTAAAAGAGATGTGGGACAAGCTTGAACTCATTTACGAAGGTACGTCCGAGGTAAGGGAAACTAAAGTTAGCATGTTAGTGTCTGAATATGAAATGTTCAAGATGAAAACTGATGAAACCGTATCAGACATGTTTGCAAGATTCATGCTAATAGTTAACGGGCTAAAAGGTCTTAAGAAGGAATACTCTGAAAGTGACTTAGTAAGAAAGATCCTTCGTTCTCTTACTTCATCTTGGAATACTAAGGCCACTGTCATTGAGGATTCCAAAGACCTTTCCAAAATGAAATTGGATGAACTAATTGGCTCTCTAATGACATATGAAATCAACATCAAGAGAAAAGAATTAGAAGAAAATCCTAGGAAGTCATTGCTCTAAAAGCATCCAATAAATCATCAACAAGTTCCAAGAAATCCATTCAACAAGATAGTGATGAGCAAGAAACGTCTAGTGAGAGTGATGATGATGAAATGGCAATGCTCACTAGACAATTCAAGAAATTTCTCAAGTTCAAGAGGAGAGACACAGGTAACTCCAAACCCTTCCTAAGAAAAATTTTTCACAGAAATATGAGTCCAACAAAAAATCTGACATTGTTTGTTATGAATGCAAGAAACAGGGGCATATGAGAGGAGAATGCCCGAAACTCAAGAAGAAGCTGAAGAAAGAAAAATTCACCTCCAAAAGGCCAAAGCAATGTTGGCCACCTGGAGTGATGAAGATGAAGATGAAGATGCACAAGAAACATCCGATGATGAAGAAGTGAAATGCTTGATGGCCAGGAGTGATGACTCCAGCGAGGTAAATTTCTCATTTGATGATTTCACTGCAAGTGAATGGGAGGAAGCATACACTACTTTATTTGAAAATTTTGTGAATATAGATCTGAGAATAGAGCATTAAAAAAGAAATGCAACTCCCTTGTGCATGATAAGAACAATGATGAACGAATTGCATTCCTGACAAAAGAATTAGGAATGATGAAAGTTGATGAAAAGACTCATAATGAAGAAATGGAATGCTTGAAAATGAAATTGCAAGAAATACAAAAAGAAAAAGACTGTTTAAGCCATTCCATTGAATTCCTTCAAGAAGAACAATTGGAAACCAAGAAAAAGTTGGAACAAACTGAAAAGGAATTGAAAGAAAAATCTGAGGACTTAATGAAATTTGTAAAAGGGAAGCAAAATCTAGATGCGGTTTTGGGCGCCAAAATACACGTAACCAAGCATGGATTAGGATATCAACCTGTCAAACAAAAGAAAATAGGAGAGTCATTGATAACTTCATTTGTTGATCCTAGCCCAAGCACAACAAGCATGCTCCCACAAAGCATAATTCAATAAAGTCTCAGACCAAGCCAATACTACACAAACAAAATGTTCCCAACAAACAAAAGAAAAAGCCACCTGTCGACAGATACAATGGTGCCTGTCGACAGACAAGAACAGTTTCAATGAATAAACAGTCTATCAAGCAACAGAAAATTGAAAGAAATTCCTTCATGCAATGTGTGTAAAAATTGGTCATGATGAAAAACAATGTTGGAATAATCCAAAGAAACAAAAAGTCAAACAAGTTTGGATTCCTAAACATCTACTTTGTTGCATGAATGAAATTTTGGGACCCAAAGTAATTTGGGTACCAAAACCTCTTGTCTGATCCACATTTGCAGGAATGCCTAACAGCCCAACATCAAAACAAATGGTACTTGGATAGCGGCTGTTCGAGGCACATGACGGGCAACAAAGGTAAATTCTGTTTCCTAGTGGAGAAACGGAGGACAAGTCATTTTTGGAGGTAATAACAAAGGCCAAATCATTGGCACAGGTAATGTTGGTAAGTGTACCTCCAATTCAATTGAAAATGTATTGTTGGTTGATGGCCTTAATCACAATTTGCTTAGCATAAGTCAATTATGTGATAGAGGTCACAACGTCATTTTTTAATCAAATTCATGTCAAATTGTTGATAAAGAAACAGGAAGTGTAAATTTTTTGGAAAAAGGGTGAATAACATTTACTTAGTTGACTTTGATGATCCAGAAAATGACAACTTGTGTCTTGTTGCAAATAGACAGGATGAATTGACCTTGTGGCATCGTAGGCTTGGCCATGCGAGCTACAACGTGTTGCACAAGATCATGAAGCTCAAATTGGTAAGTGGACTTCCTGACATTTCTTTTAGCAACAATGAAAGTTTTTGTGATGCATGTGCACAGGGAAAACAGACCCGGAGTCTTTCAAGTCTAAAGCACCAGTAAGCACATCTAAACCATTTGAATTGTTGCACATGGACCTTTTGGACCAACTAGAACTCTAAGTCTCAATGGCAAACGTTTTGGTTTTGTCATTGTAGATGATTTCTAGGTTCACATGGGTCAAATTCTTGGCACACAAAAGTGAAACACTTTCAATCTTCAAGAATTCTTTAACAAGATTGAGCATGGCAATGTGAATAAAATATGCTCAATCCGCACCGATCACGGGGGAGAATTTGATAACAATGCATTTTCTGATTTTTGCAGGCACCAAGGGATTGAACATCTGTTCTCTTCCCCAAGGACTCCAGAACAAAACGGAGTAGTGGGAGAGGAAAAACAGAACATTGGTGGAAATGGCTCGCACTCTTCTGGTTGAAGGCCAACTCTCCAAAAGATTTTGGGCAGAAGCAGTGAACACTTCGTGCTACATTCTAAACAGAGCCATGGTAAGACCTGTGATAAAGAAAACCCCCTACCAGTTGTTGAAAGGTAAGAAACCCAACCTTGGGTACTTCCGAGTTTTTGGCTCAAAGGTATTTATTCATAACAATGATAAATCTGATTTAGATAAATTTGAAGCCAAAAGTGATCAAGGTTTTTTCTAGGCTACTCAGAACACTCTAGGGCATATAGGGTGTTTAACAATAAACCACTGTGGAAGAAACTCCACATGTCATCTTTGATGAGACTTATGCCAATCTAACTGTTTGAATATTAACAGGACTGAAAAGAGGATGAAGGAACATCACTTAAGGATCTTCAAGTCAAAGCAAAAGACAAATCTGAAGAAGATTCCAAGACCAAAGGTGGATATCTTCACAGGGACTATGATGAAGATGATGAAATAGCTTTCAGAAACCAGATGAAACTCTTGAAGAGAATCCACCAGAAAGTGAACCTCCTGAAGATCACCACTCACAAGATCAAATTCCTCAAGGACAAGATACTCCCGGCCCTTCAACAATCACAAATGTGAGGTATTCCAAAGATCACCCACTTGATGATGTGATAGGTAGCTTAAATGATTCTGTTCAAACAGGTCTCAAGTAAGAAAAATAATTGAACATGATCTTTTTGCTTTTGTTTCTCAAGTGGAACCCAAAAATGTTGAAGAAGCCTTAAAAGACAACTCATGGATTGATGCTATGCATGAGGAACTTGGTCAATTTCAAAGAACAATGTATGGAGTTTAGTTCCTAAACCCCTGAAATCTCTATCATAGGAACTAGATGGGTGTTTAGGAATAAACTTAATGAAGAAGGAAAAGTGATCAGAAATAAAGCAAGACTCGTAGCAAAAGGATATAGTCAAGAATTTGGTGTAGACTTTGAAGAGTCCTTTGCTCCTGTAGCCAGGTTAGAAGCAGTCAGAATTTTATTGGCATATGCATGCTCCCATAAGTTCAAACTCTATCAAATGGATGTTAAAACTGCTTTCTTAAATGGCTATATCAAAGAAGAAGTCTATGTTTCTCAACCACCAGGTTTTGAAAATTCTGAAATGCCTAACCATGTGTATAAATTGCACAAAGCTCTTTATGGTTTGAAACAGGCACCTCGAGCTTGGTATGATAGACTAAGCAATTTTCTGGTAAGCAAGAACTACTCAAGAGGTAAAGTAGACCAAACACTCTTCACTAAGAAGTTCGCAATCACATAATTGTTGTTCAAGTTTATGTGGACGATATAATATTTGGTTCTACTAACCCTTCACTGTGTGAAGAATTTCTAAACACATGCACAGTGAATTTGAGATGAGTCTAATGGGGAGCTTCAATTCTTTCTTGGTTTGCAGGTGAAACACATAAAGACGGATTCTTCATAAATCAAGAAAAGTATGTCAAGAGCTTCTCAAACGATTTCAATTTGAGCAAGCTAAACCGGCCTCCACCCCAATGAGCACAAGCATCAAATTGGAAAATGATGAGAAAGGTAAACCGTAGATGCAAAGCACTTCCGAGGTATGATTGGCTCACTCCTTTATCTTACTGCAAGTAGACCGGATATTCAATTCAGTGTTTGCCTTTGTGCTAGATATCAATCTAGTCCAAAGGAAAGCCATTTAATTGCAGTCAAGAGAATTTTCCGATATCTCTCAGGCACATGCAATTTGGGTTTTTGGTACCCAGCAGGCAGTAGCTTTGATTTGATTTCATATTTGATGCTGACTATGCTGGATGTAAAATTGATAGAAAAAGCACTAGTGGATATTGCCAATTCCTTGGCGGTTGCATGGTTTCGTGGGCATCCAAGAAACAACACTCGGTTGCTCTCTCCACTGCAGAGGCAGAATATGTCGCTGCAGGAAGTTGTGCAGCTCAAGTGTTGTGGATCAAAAGTCAGTTAGCTGACTATAATGTTCAAATTGGATGCACACCTATCCTATGTGACAACACAAGTGCTATCAACCTTTCAAAAACCCTGTCCAACACTCTCGGACTAAACACATAGAAATCCGTCATCATTTCTTGAGAGATGAAGTTGCCAATAAAACCTTGGAACTTATTTTCATTCCCACAGAAAAAATTGGCTGATATTTTCACCAAACCCTTGTCTGAAGATATTCACATCCTTAAGAAGAGAATTGGGTTTGTGTAAAATGC
This sequence comes from Colocasia esculenta, assembly GCA_014218235.1. NCBI lineage: Eukaryota > Viridiplantae > Streptophyta > Magnoliopsida > Alismatales > Araceae > Colocasia > Colocasia esculenta. Next base: position 34,321,688 of record CM024760.1, on the reverse strand, counting down.
AATGAACTGGCTATCCATATTGGAGTACATGCTCTTTATGTGTAAATGACTATGTGGTATATCAAATGGTGAACTGTGGAAGAACAAGTTCGGCTTGTTTGGAAACTATCATCATGCGTGAGAAATATTCTCCGCCAAGTATCAATAGTCTCATTCCATATAAAGGCCCTGTACTTCACATAGGATTTTTAGTTTCCTTACATTTTATCATGTTAACTCCATGAGACAATGTTTTTTCTGTGACCATGTGCTTGTGTATGACCTTCCTTTCATGAACATGTTTGTCTTGTATCAAGTGCTTGTGTGAATCCTTGCTTAGATGTTGTGTCAACACGTGCACACACTATGGGGGAGTAAGTTAAGGATTGTTGAGTATTTTTTCTTGAGGAACCTCTTCCAATCTACTTGTGAATTCTCACTTCCTTGAACTCAATGAGCAATCAATCTGAAACCAGAAAAATCCACTCTGTTCATATCTGTCGACAGACACATTCCATCTGTCGACAGATACACTCAGTCTTGTTCTGGCAGAAACCTCAATTCCTCAGTCTGTGTGCATCTGTCGACAGACAGACTTATTCTGTCGACAGATACACCCATTCTTCTTTATTTTTCAACTCCCTCTTCATATGTTTCAAGAAAGTGTTCCTTACTTGATTTAAAGGTAAACATTGGTTTGGTTGTGTGCAATATAACCTTTTCATATCCACTTCATGTCAAAGTCGTGAACCAAGTCTAAATGTTCTTTGATGCAATACTTGATCGAGGTCTTTTTAGATCATTTTGAACACAATGAGCAAACCAAATGTTTTTTAAACATCTCTGTTGAATAACTCCCTTGTCGGAAACATGAATCCAAAATGATTTGAAAAATCAGAAAGCTCTTGAATTTAATGTTCTACATTACAACTTACCTAAAGAAATCTCATGTACTTGACAAAAAGCAAAAATAATAATAAAAAAAAGGAGAAAAGCTACCTATTTCTTCGGTTCAATCAACAAATTTGTTTTTCATTTGTGGGATGGAGGTAGAGCAATGATGAAAATCACTAAGTAACCGGGACATGGGCATCACCAATGTCAGTCTTCGCGTCAAAAGGTTATTTCATTATCTCTATACAATGGCTTGACGGACACTCACATTGAGTAACTGGGGGTATTGGCACCACAAATGTCTACCTTCACATGAAAAAGTGAAAGTGCTCCTCATTGCCACTCTTTTCCATCTTCGTTGTTAAAGATTCAAAAAAAATCATACCAGAAATAGAGTGAAGCCTCCGAAAATCTTTTATGTCAAGTCCAATGTGTTTCTTCGGTAAGACGTTCTTATGGCCATTTAATTCAATTGTCATCACTGACTATCATCTCTATTAAGATGCATGTTTTTCTTCAACGGCCTTAATCAAAAGAGTTATTTAATTTTCACTGGTTTTGTGAAATGTGTTCTTCATGATCTAATTAAAGAACTTATCGGTTTTAATTCAAAATCATTTTAGATTTGTGTCATGTCTTCATCTTAATGGATATGAATTTTTGTCTTGCACATACACCCATTTTGCCTTAAAACAACAAATGAACACTTGTCCCTTTGAAAAATTTTGACAAAAATCAAGTTTTCACCAAAAAGGAGCTATCTGTCGACAGATAGACTTTCATCTGTCGACAGACGATGGCGCAGATCCGTTTTTGAACCAACCCTCGCGCCGGTTCACATCCTTTTCGTGGGGCCTCTCTTTTAAAACCCTCTAAACCCATTCTAAGGCCACCCACGACCATTCTCACCCTTCCTCTCTTGTTCCCTCCTCCTCCTCTCCAAACCCCTCTCTTTCCCCCTTCAGGGCTCCGTCTCCGACGATCCTGCTCCTCGTCTGGGATCCCTCCACTCTCCCTTCACACCATTCTCATCCTTCCTCCTGCGATGGCACCCAAATCGAAGCTTCTCGCTCGCCGTCGTCGCGCTCCGACGGACGCCGGAGAAAGCTCCAGGGCTCCTTCCGAACGCCGCAGCAAGCATCGTGAGGATCGGTTGCCGGAACTCATCGTTCCTCAAGGTCTCCGTCTTATCCGACCCAACGGCACCTTCAAGAAGATTGTCCAATCCCGGTATGTGGACTTCGAGTCCTTAGCACCGATGTTCCCCTCACTCCTACCTTATTTTGACACTCAAGGGTGGACATCCTTCTTATACTCCCACTTGCAATACTCTCCAACTGCCGTATCCGAGTTCTACAATAACTTAGGGCTTTCCGATCAGGGAGATATCTACTCTTCGTGAAAGGCACTCGTTTTCGCCTCACCGCAAACCTTCTCTCCACAGCCCTTGAAATTCCAAACTCAGGAGTTGAAATCTTCAACTACAATCCCTCTGCTTCTGAGTACTATGAGCTTCTCACGTTGGAACCTTATGACACTACCAAGGAGATTGCTCGTCTCAACGCCAACTCCTTTCCTCCTTGATCCGGATGATCCATCACATCTTCACTACCTTGATCGTCCCGAAGGATGGAAGTCGAGAGTTAGTCACCGAGGTCCATAAATCCCTATTCATTTTTTTCCTCAAGTGTCAAGAAATCAATCTTCCTGAACTCATGATAAGCCTCATCCGTCGGTGTTTCTCTAACACCAAAAGATCAATGCCATATGCTTGCCCCATCACTTCTCTTCTTATTTTCCTTGGCATTCCTATCCCTCCAAGTGAGCTCATCTCACTAAAATCCCGAAGTGCCTTTGACCTCACTGCCGCCACCCGCATGGGCTACAAGATTGTAGACGGCGTCGTCACAAGGACTCTCAAGGAAGGAACCAGGAGCTGACGTGTCAACTGGTGAAGAAGACAATGAAGATGATGAAGCAAATGAAGGCAGTGATGAAGACCCTCAGATGAGCAAATGCCTGACCAAGCTCAAGAGTTTGATGATGTACCTGTGCCTCCACAACAATCCATTCGTGATTACTTGGCACAAATCCATCAAGAAATGATCTCAGGATTTGCTCACATGACGTCAAGATTTGATCAAGTAGACGCTCGCCTCGACACTTTAGATGACCGTCTTGACCACCTCTACTCCGAGAGAGATGAATCCCGTCACCCTCCTCCTGCTGGACATGACGATGAATAGAGGGTCTCAGGGTCATTAGAGGTCACTAAGAGTCTTAGATGGAATTAGTCTCACTTGTCTTATCATCTTTTGCTTGTTCATGTTATTTCCCTTTCTTTTTATTGAGTCATGTAATGATTATCAAATGTACTGTGAATTTCAATGATCAATCAATGAAAACTCAGTTCATGTTTATTTGTCTCTAAATGTGCATGACTTGACCTTTTGCATGTTGTCAAAAAGGGGGAGAACATCAATATATGCATCAATTGAATGTTTTTGTCATCATCAAAAAGGGGAGATTGTTGGGTTTTTCATATATCATGTTTTTGATGATCACATTAACACCCTTGAACATTGATTTAATGCAAAATTGATGTGCTAACTAACATGAAAAACACCATGAAAGTGATTGAGTTAAACATTGCTAAATCATACAATGTATATCACTAACAATGTATTTGCATGTAGGTGCACAAGCATGAAACATGGAGCATTGAAGAGGCATTGAAGAATGAGCAAAAAGCACAAATATCTGTCAAAGAGGTGTATCTGTCGACAGATGCAATGTACCTGTCGACAGATTCACACAGTCATTCCAACAGAACTCAGGTTTGCATCTCTGAGTGTATCTGTCGACAGATGAAATGTACCTGTCGACAGATACACACAGACAACCCAGGACAGAGCTCAGGTTTTCTATTCCTGAGTGCATCTGTCGACAGATGCAAACTGCCTGTCGACAGATACACTCAGAAACTCATTTTCCTGAAACCCAGTTCTCAGCCTGAGTCTGCCTGTCGACAGATGCAAGTGCACCTGTCGACAGCCGACGGAAACTTCAGATTTTAGGTTTCCAAATCCGGCCCCAATTGGGTGTTTCCTTCCTCCACGACCCCCACCTTTACCTAACACTATATAAGCATCCTTTTGGAGCCAAATTCGCAGAGAGCAGCCTCCCATCCAAGAGCCTCCAAGGGACCAAGAGGAAAAGCCCCTAATTGCTGCTCTGCTTCAACTTTCCGCCCAGATCGACGTGGAATCACATTATGCAGATGCTGAGCTGAAGCCGGATCGTCATCAATTCAACCTTCTACATCGATCAATCTACATCCAATCGAAGTCTGAAGAGCGTTTGGACGATCCACGAGAAGAATTCCAACCGGACGGATTTGTTCCCTAATTCCTAAGTCTTCTCCATTTCATAATTTCCATTCCATCGTGTGTGTGTGTGGTTGTGTTTGCGAGCATCCCTTGTGTTGATTCACGTATTTGTGGTTGTTTTGATCGTGCTTCATCAGACAAAGTGTGTGTGGTTGAGTTGTGGTGTTAAACTCGCTCATAAGCAGTCGTTTCTGCGTGTGTGTGTGGACGGTGATGTAGGATACACGAGTTGTGTACTCCGAACCACCTTAAATCATCGTGTTCTGTGGTTTGTTCGCGTTTTGCGATAGATGATTGGTAGGCACGGTGTCATACGCACGTTTGATTCCCTGTCTCTTTTAGATCAACTCAAGCGGTCTCACACTTAATTGAATTTGAATCAAATATCATTAAGATCGTTGTAGCATCGAAAAGAAGCCATCAATAGTTTAAAATTCCCGTAATCTATTCAACCCCCCCCCCTTCTAGATTACCGTATTGTGTACTTCCGCATAACTCTTCAAAAACGGCACGCCGATCCGATCCCTATTTGGGATTTTAGACCTCCGGGTTGCGCATTTTGACATTTATATATGCTTGGCCGTGTTTTTAGATCCGTACTTTGAATGCCCAACCCAATCCGGGGATCCAAATTGGATTCCTTCAGTTTACACGTCACTTTACCCCCCACACGGTCGTGTCGGTCGGAGAAAACGCACGTCGATCCGATCCCTATTTGGGATTTTGGACCCCCGGGTTGTGTGTTTTGAGCTTTATATATACTTGGGTGTTTTTAGATCCGTCCTTTGAATGCCACCCAATCCGGAGATCCAAATTGGATTCCGTCAGTTCCCACATGTCACTTTAACCCACCGGTCGTGTCGGAGAAAACGGCACGCCGATCCGATCTCTATTTGGGATTTTGGACCCCCGGGTTGCGTGTTTTGACCATTTATATATGCTTGGTCGTGTGTTTTTAGATCCGTCCTTGAATGCCCAACCAATCCGGGGATCCAAATTGGATTCCGTCAGTTTCTACACGTCACTTTAACCCACCCGGTCGTGTCGGAGAAAACGGCACGTCGATCCGATCCCTATTTGGGATTTGGACCCCCGGGTTGTGTGTTTTAACCTTTTTTATATACTTGGGTGTTTTTAGATCCGTCCTTGAATGCCCAACCTAATGCGGAGATCCAAATTGGATTCCCTCAGTTCCCACACGTCACTTTAACCCACCCGGTCGTGTCGGAGAGAAAACGGCACGCCGATCCGATCTCTATTTGGGATTTTGGACCCCCGGGTTACGTGTTTTGACCATTTATATATGCTTGGCCGTGTTTTTAGATCCGTCCTTTGATGCCCACCCCAATCCGGGGATCCAAATTAGATTCCGTCAGGTTTTACACGTCACTTTAACCCACCCGGTCGTGTCGGAGGAAAACGGCACGTCGATCCGATCCTATTTGGGATTTTGGACCCCCGAGTTGTGTGTTTTAACCTTTTATATATACTTAGGTGTTTTTAGATCCGTCTTTTGAATGCCCAACCCAATCCGGAGATCCAAATTGGATTCCGTCAGTTCCCACACGTCACTTTAACCCACCCGGTCGTGTTGGACGCCCGGCCCAATCCTAAGTATATGAAATTAATACTAATACTGACCTGAGCTGCTGGTTGTGTGGGGCGTACTCCCTGCATTATTGACATGAACTGCTGAACCATATCGCTGAACTGCGTCTGTAGCTGTAGCCGCTGCGTCTCTATCTGTACCTGCTGCGCCTGTAGCTGTACCCACTACGTCTGTAGCTCTTCCCGCTGCGTCTGTAGCTCTGTACGTAGCTCCTCCCGAATGATGCCTCTAATGTCCTCTACACCACTGACGGGCGGCGCAGAAGATGAACTCGCGTGTGCCGGAGGAGCGATCAAACTGGCATATGAGGACAACACTCGATGAGTATCCAGGCTGTCCCCAAAGCCGTACACTCGACCCTTCCTGGCACTCCCGCTGCCTGACCAAGCGTCGCATCCAAATCTGGCTGGGGAGTGCTCTGTGTAGAGCTCGCCATCGTGCTGTCGTACGTCTCTGTAAAATAATTTAAAATTAATTATGAAAACAAATTACTTTAATATCATAATTGAATTCATAATTAAAGCTTGACTTACAGCAATCGTGCGGGCACTCTCGGTAACATAGTCATTCGTCCCCTTCCGCTTATGAGTCCGGTCAATAACTCGCGGGAAAGTAGGGGCACGCTCCAGGTCGTGATGCTTAGAATTCAACAAATTAGTTAGTCTCACAATAATAATCCATATGTATATGAATCGAACAATAAAATACTTACCAATTTTTGACTGTGGGTCGCATAAGATACGGATCCACTAGTATGCACATTTTCTCCGGTTGAGTTGCTCTGTTGCGTATTGCCGCTGTGACCGCTGCTGCCATGGTCCAGCAGCCCAACGCGCGCAAAGGGACTCCCAATAGTCCGTCCGCAGCCAAACAGGGCCGTAATCCACCCAAGCCATAGGATCCCGGTTCCCTGTGGTCTTGATTGCCTTGTCCCGTGCCTCCCACATAGACTTTCTTAAATTAGTCTGGGCCGTAATCTCCCAGACGGCTCGAGCCCGAGGGAGATCCTCGGGTCTCGTGAACGCGAACCTCCGCTGTAAAGAAATAAAATTAATCAACGTTCTGCAATAAACCTAAATAATAATAATTGAATAAATGACTTCAACTCTTCTAAAAAAAATACCGTAAACATGTCAAATAATAAATCCCGGACTGGCACCGGGAAGTCTCTCCATGCATCCACTGGTCCTGGAATATGTGCGTGGATCAACGTCGTAATATAAGCGGGAAGCAGGACTGGGATCTATCTTCCCCCTGCAATTCCACATTAATTTTCTACATGAAATGTATATCCTAAATAACAAATACAGTAACACTGAGATGATGAACTTTACCCTGAGATCCAGCATGGTTGTCGTCCTGGTAGCTGAGGCCCCTCCTCAGCTGCTGGATGCTGGCTCTCCACCTCTGTTGAAAACAATTAGTACACTTTTATTGTATAAATTGCAAGAGACCAAACATACTAATATATTGAAACATATGTTACCTTGTGGTGAGGAAGAAGACGAAGGTAGCGTGGACGGGGAGGCATTCCCTGCAAAATTTCATACATATTAGAAATTATGAATTTCAAATAAACAACAATATAGAAATTTACCTGTCGCTGGGACGACGGGCGTGGACGGGGAGGCAGTCCCTGCAAAATTTCATACATTAGAAATTATGAATTTTAAATAAAACAACAATATAGAAATTTATCTGTCGCTGGGACGACGGGCGTGGACGGGGAGGCATTCCTGCAAAATTTCATACACATTAGAAATTATGAATTTCAAATAAACAACAATGTAGAAAATTACCTGTCGCTGGGACGACGGGCGTGGACGGGGAGGCATTCCCTGCAAAATTCATACACATTAAAATTATGAATTTCAAATAAACAACAATATAGAAATTTACCTGTCGCTGGGACGACGGGCGTGGACGGGGAGGCAGTCCTTGCAAAATTTCATACACATTAGAAATTATGAATTTTAAATAAACAACAATATAGAAATTTACCTGTCGCTGGGACGACGGGCGTGGACGGGGAGGCAGTCCCTGCAAAATTTCATACACATTAGAAATTATGAATTTCAAATAAACAACAATATAGAAAATTACATGTCGCTGGGACGACGGGCGTGGACGGGGAGGCAATCCCTGTAAAATTTCATGTACGTTAGTTCTCTGTGAAATCAATATAAACAATAATACCCATATGGTTTTTTGTGTACATATGCATATACCTGTCGGGACCTGGAGGCAGACGTGGACGCGGAGGTAGTCCCTCTGCCAACGGACGTGGCAACCCTCGACTGCGTCCTCCACGTACCATATCTCTATTGATACAAATAAAGATATAGCAAGTCATCAGCACTCAATTTGAAGTAGCAATTATTATGAACATGTAATGAACAACAACACCAATTTCTTACAAAATATGCAGTATATTATCTATATTCATCATCAGATGCTGAAAACATGTTTAATTCAGCATCATCTTCATCATCATCCTGGAATTCATCCTCATCATCTTGGGAGTCTTCCTCCACATCAGACTCCACCTCCCGCTCAGCGACATTTGGGTCAACTTCTTCTTGCTCGTTATCCTTATGTAAGGAAATTGTTTCATTTATATCATGAACATTGTACTGCGTAGAAGCTGCCAACTCTCGTGCGTCACTCCGATCTGATTGGAAAAAGTTGTCATTAACACCTTCGAGCTCATCATCAGTCGGGAGAAGCTCATACTCAGGGAATAGTCTTGATTTCACTCTACATGCAGCCCACCAATCTCTTAATTTGAGGGATGTATAATTTGAATAATAAACTTGTTGGGCTTGGTGCCGCCAGGATGAATGGCTCATATGTACTCAATTGGACTTATGCTTCACATCGATTAATCCATATGTTGTGTCATGAAGAATAGATGTCGGGTCAAACCAATGACACTTGAACAGAAATACATTGTTGTCTTGTCCCAAAAATTTCAGTTCAATGACTTCTTCGAGAATGCCATAATAGTCAATTTCATTTTCATTATAGGCACTTCCCTTCACACATACGCCGTTGTTCATCGTAGACTTATTCCGTCCATAATCTCTCGTGTGAAATCTGTATCCATTCACAATGTAGCCTGGATAGACACGTACAATCTTCGAGGGGCCAAAACTAATCTGTTGTACTCTAGAATCGGGGAATGAAGCCTTGTTCAACCTATTATGAGATAAATAGACAAACATTGAATAAATGACTTCAACTCAGTCTGCATAAAAACATAACACTTATGTTTCAAAATAATTAGACACATACTCGAGATCTTAACCAAGTAGGAAAAGACTTCTCCCGTTCCTTTTCAACCTGCACGTCAGTTAGACGTGGATTCCATCGCAATATGACCGAGTCAAACTCTCTGCAATGTAAATGTCACACAACCGTTAGGTTCTGCAGCAATGCACGCAAATGATGACGAATAAGCGTGGAGAGCTTACTGAATGTAAGGGTCTAGTTCTTCGCAATTCATGAACACGTAGATCTCCGCAGCTACCAACTCTCTGTCTTGGAGTGCACGAGTAGATGAAGATCCGAACGCCCGTCCGGCACACTTGAATACAGAGAGTCGGTCTGACACCTCGGAATCTCCACCATCATCATTACGTGGAGGTTGAGTGCGTCGGGTTGGGTTGGGCATTCAAAGGACGGATCTAAAATGAATATCAAATAAATTTGAGCACTATATAAATACTTAATGGTATTGAACATTAAAAACAACACAAACCGTGATGTCTTCATATTAGGCCACCACCACTTGATCGCTCTTTATTCACCAGCTTCTCAGTAGATTTCCTAGGGAGTGAACTAACCATGATATCCCTAAATATAGTTTGCCAAATACATCTCTTCGTACATAATGGGAAGACATAACTTTGAGAATGTCAAATTCTTTGACACAATTATTTTTCACAAATTTACACCACTCTTTTCCAATAAATATGTACATACTAGCACACCAACTGCGTCGTAAGATTACAGAATATCGCACTCCTTTTAATCTTGAATAATAACAGATAATCCACTTTTATTTTCTAAACTTTGTCTTTCTTCTTTCCGAATAATCTTTATGATTTTCGTCATCTTCTCTTTCACCAAAAGTAAACCATCATGCAATCTTCGAATATCGAGCGGAAATATTTTACGTTCAAACAAACAAGTACTTTGATACGTTGGACATTTGTTCTTCTTTGAGTCTAATTTCCAATCGCGAACTCTCATCACTAATTAAAAAAAAAATTAATAACATTTTATTCATGAGTAATTTAAAATATGAAATTAAATCATAATATGGTAAATATGAAAAAATCTCTCAAATGGCTACAAATAAACATACGAATGTTGAATAATTAACTTGCAGTGTGAAATTTGTGAAAGTAAACAATATGTTTAACAAAGAAAGTCAATGCATTGTTTATTTTCATGTCAAACGTAAAAAAATAACAGCGAGCAAGATAAATAATAAATAACTTAATTTACCAAAAGCTTTGAATATAAGCAATTAGGAGAAGGAACTTGTAGGAGAAGGGGGGCGCCAGGATGGGAAGGGGGTGCTGGGACGGGGAGGGGGAGGGGGGCATTTGTACTCGACGAATTGTACTATTATCCTTCTTCTGGCGTCTTGTATGTAATTTTGTTTAGTTTCTATTATTGGTAGAATAACATTTCTGAAGAGTACTCTTATCCTTCTTCTGGCGTCTTGTATGTAATTTTTAATCCTCATTTGATATTTTCTTTATATATATATATATATATATATATATGAAATGCGATTAATTCTTATATATATATCCCTAAATTTTTTATCTCATCGCCTACACCCCATATATAGTTAACTATATTTCCTTAATGTTATTTTACTAGATCTATCCAATGATAATTAAATGGATGTTGAAAACGGACTAACCTGCCCCTCCCTTTAAAATCCCACCAAGCATAATGGATAGAGAAATGCTGGTTATTTGGGCCCCTGGGTAACCCAGCTGAGCTGGATCGGTCGTGCGGCCGATCCACGTCAGCCAACTCTACATTTGGCATGTAAAAAAAATGGGGACAAAGGTGATTTAAATATTTTGAAGATATCCAAAAAAAAAATGTAAGTGGGGAATAAGTCATCCCTAATTCCCATCTCTTATCCCCGTTTTCTTATTTTTATTTTAAGATTTTTCAGAACCTTAAAAAAAGGGAGGGGGTCGACTTGTTTCTTATTTTATTTTAAGTACGACAATATGTTTAGTATTTTTTTGTGGAACAAAAACTTAACAATGATGGTTTACATTTTAAAATTTTAATGAGATTATTAAAATACAATATGCATTACCAAATCTAACAAATCACTCCAAAATGCAAAGAGATTATATGTCTATGGCTTTCATGTAGTCATTTCATACAAAAATATCACAAAGAACTAAGTCTCACAGGCGGCCTTAAATATAATTCAACATGTGTAATTATAAGCAAAGTAATAAAATTCTTCTTTCATTATTACAAGCAATTTGCATCTTTCATATATGCAACAAAGTAATCTCCTTAAATTTAATTAGCATCATCAACATATAATATGTAGTAATGTACAACAAGAGTCACAATCGGCCTATGACATACAGAACATGAGAATATGTTGCTTCATTTAAATCTTGTCCTGTTTGAACAACAATAGATCCATGTAATTGTAAAAATATATTAATACATGCAAACCATTAAGGAATGAAATCATAATTGATTTAAATTAACATTGATTAATTACTTGTGACAACAATTCTCTTTTTACCAAAACCATGGTCTATGTGAGTTCCTATACAATAAAAAAATTAATATAAAAAGATGGTAGATGGTAGCACATAGTACAATAAAAAAGTAATAAAGAAAAGTAGTTAGGGTTAACCCCAACTCGTTTTAAATTTTCTCTACATCTGATTAGACTTTATAACAAACAAATAGTATTTTATATAGTTGACGACCATTCTAATAGAAAGTTAAATGAGTGGTGAAAAGTAACTAATTAAATTAAGTTTTTTTAGATATTTATTTAAAATAGATTAGTACATGTAATTATGTTAATGTCACATGTTAATTCTTAATTATATTTATTTAGTTTACATGTATTAATTTATTAGGGTGCAGGGGGGAGGGGGCCGGGTGGGAAGGGGAGGGGGGTGTGGTGCAGGGGAGGGGGGGGGTGGGGGGGGAGGGGGCCGGGTTGGGGGGGGGGGCCATCCCGGAGGGGGCCAGGTGGGTGGGAAGGGGAGGGGGGTGGGTGCAGGGGAGGGGGGCCGGGTGGGGGGGAAGGGGAGGGGGGTGTGTGCAGGGGAGGGGGGCCGGGGTGGGGGGGGAGGGGGCCGGGTGGGGGGGGGGGGGGCATCCCGAGGGGGCCGGGTGGGGGGGGAGGGGGCGGGGGGGGGGAAGGGGAGGGGGGTGTGTGCAGGGGAGGGGGGCCGGGGGGTGGGGGGGGGGGGATCCCGGAGGGGGCCAGGTGGGTGGGAAGGGGAGGGGGTGTGTGCAGGGAGGGGGGCCGGGTGGGGGGGGGGGGGGGCATCCCGGAGGGGGCCGGGTGGGGGGGGAGGGGGCCGGGTGCAGGAGGGAGGGAGGCGGGTGGGGGGGCCATCCGTAGGGGGGAGGGGGCCAGGTGGGAAGGGGAGGTGCGACGGGGTACCTGCGGCGGCGGGGGCGGGGCGGGGACCTCGGGGCGACGGCGGGCCGGCGTCTCGACGGCGGGGCGAGGGAGCGGCGGTGGCGGGAGTTTGGGGCGACGGCGGCGGGCTGCGGGCGAGACGAGAGAGAGGAGAGAGAGAGAGAGAGAGAGGAGAGAGAGAGAGAGAGAGAGAGAGAGAGAGAGAGAGAGAGAGAGAGAGAGAGAGAGAGAGAGAGAGAGAGGAGAGAGAGAGAGAGAGAGAGAGAGAGAGAGCGGGAGTGGGAAAGAGGGGGAGGGGGAAGAAGGGGGGTTTCGCGGGTTTTGGAATAGCGGTATTACCGACGGATATTCCGACGGTATTATTTCCGTCGGAATATCCGTCGGTATTATTCTTAGTTCCGACTGATATTTCCGTCGGAATATTCCGACGGATTTTCTGACCGATATGTTTTAGTCGGTAATTCCGACGGAATTACCGACGGACAATAATCCGTCGGAAATATCCGTCGTAATCCCGCAAATTCTTGTGGTGTAGGTAACAAGAAGTAAACATAAAATCACCAGAGGGAACCTCCACCACTAGTTCACACTGCCTCTCCTCTAGAGGGTGGATCATACTATCCATGAAATCTTCAGAAATGAAAGAATGCGATGCACCTTAATCAATTAATATTCTAGAATAAAATTCAAAGAGAGTTATTATACCTTCAATCAAGTTTGCTGCCTCCGCTTGAGCTCTCGTGATAGCCATAATCCGTCCTCGTCCCCTCTGAAAAGGCGGACCTCTACCTCGCTCGACTGATGGCTGTTGGAATGGCTACTGCTGCTGTGGTGCCCCTCTGGCATAATTGCTCCTTCTAGGATATGGACAATTCCTGATCAAGTGCTCTGGCTGATCACAATTATAACATCTATACTCTGGAGGAATTGTGGGCTACCTGGTTGTACTTTGCTATGACTACTCCGACTCTGGCATATAACCTCGGCCCTTCTGAAAACCTTACTGCCTGCCACCTCCTCGGCCTATGAATATCTTCTTAATTTGGACCCCAATTTATCAAATCCTTACATAGATGCTCCTCCTGAAGGTGCTTTGCCCTTGTTTATACCTGGGGATTGCTGTGGAAGCTGAAAACTACATATTCCACCTAACTGCCTATCCTATACAGTCCTCTTAGGAATAGCTACCCTCTGGGTTGCCTCCTCCACCGTCCTGTCCATGAGAGGAATTACCACATCTTGCAACTCCGGTCGCAATCCTCGGATGAAGTATTCCACCATCATAGCATCATCAGTGACTATATAAGGTGCATACCTACTCAAAGCCATGAACCTCATTTGGTATTTTAATACTGACAAGTTCCCTTGCTGCAGTGTCCTGAACTGTTCTCTTTTAGCTTGCTAAATTTGCACTGAAAAGAATGTATTGTTGAACACTTCTAAAAATTCTGGCCAAGTAATAGTATCTTCTGCTAGACTTGCAAAGGCAGTCTGCATCTTGAGCCTCCACCATTCATGTGCAAATCCCCGTAATTGATAGGTAGCCAATATCACCCTGTCGGCATGTGGACATCTCATAGTGACAAAAACTCTTTCAATTTCATGCACCCAATACTCTGTCGTGTCTGGATTCGGACCCCCCGAATACGTAGGTGGTTGCAACCGCAGAAATCTCTCCACTAATACTGTAGACTCTTCCACGCTGGCTAGTCGTACTGGCACAACTGGAGGTAAGGGTACAACAGGTGGTACCACAACTCTGGGTGGCGATGGTGGTGCTAATGGTACTGGTACTACCTCTTCCTCAACTGGTGGTGCTGCAACTGCTAGCTGAATCGATTGTTGCTGATCTAACTAGGTTTGGATTTCTGTGATGCTCTCCTATAACCTTTCAATCAATTGATGTGTAGATTCTTCAGGCTCCTCTCCACCACCTCCCCAATCCCTTCTATCAGCCATTTTTGATCATGCACATACATCATTCCAACCACATAACATACAAACAAATCATTACAAAAATAGGGCCAACTACCAGCAGGAGACTAAAGTAGACACCAGGCTATGTACATCTCATGTTCTTTCATATTTACACAGACCTTGCTTTGATACCAATTGTGACGGTCCTCGTTGTTCAAACCCGTTAACCTAATAACAAGCCTGATCCAACTCCGTCTCCCGCGAACCTGCCGAAGCCTCGCAAGGGATATCATCACACACATGTCCGTGAAAATATGAAGAATGCATTGAACATACATGAGATTCCATATCTTACACATATTCACATAAAATGTACATATCCAGTTCTAAACTAAAGTTAAAGTACAGGGTACAACTGCTTGGGACAAATCCCCAAGGCACAACAAAAAGGAAATTACTCTGCTGAAGGCGTAGGCCCGACTCCGCTACGATGCGGTCCCGAACAAGAAGAGAGACGAGAACCCTTCTGCTCTCCTTCACCTGGAAGAAGAAGGGGTGAGCCTCACAAGTCACTGGCTTAGTAGGGAAACTTCCTCAAAAGCCGATATAACAATAAACGTACCAAAAGTAAGAGTGAGCATGTATTTAAATAACAAGTAACAATACCTAGACATGGTACTACAAATGTAAATAAATAAATCATTATAAGATATATGCATAGTACAACCTTTAATAAATAAACGGCAATTCACGTTCAAGTGTACAAGCTAAAGAAGGGCACACCACACACGAGTCACTAGAACTGGTTCCCGACACCAGCCGCTGACTCGGACAAACCACATAAGACTACTTCTCAGTCTCGCAGCCACGAACGAAAGGTTCAGCTATCGCTCCACGTCAACAAGGCAATAAACTGTGGAGACCAATCAACACCACTCCTGCAGACCACACGGATGCAGACCCATGCCTGACACCTTTAGAGACTCCGGTCTGAGCTCCCTAAAGTGAGGCACTGAAAAACCGGATTAGCTTGGGAACAGTACATCTACTGGTGTCCGTCCACCAACCACGAGCACGCTACAAGCGACCGCACACCCACAAACACGTGTCGCTGCCGATCATCATATTTCCCTCTGTCGGACGGACAACTCAAACACAGGAGTGAGGGTGTCCAGGAAGACGACACAAACCCTGACGGTACACACCATACCGGGACAAATCCCGAGCATCACGTGCCTGGCTCACAATGAACCTAGGGTATCTGACTCGAGAGGTAATTACGGAAGGCGTTTAAACAACCTAACTTGCTATGCACACACACAATCAAGTAAACTCATCATTTCCAATCACGATAATCGTCAATACAATCTTTACATGCTTATAATAGCTTAAACAATACCACACAAGTAATGTGCAACTGGGAAGAGACAGACTAGCCACAGAACCCAACTGCTCGGGTGGCCACACTTGAAAACGCGACCAACACAGTGGCCGCAATTCAAACCCATATTCGCGACGAACCAAACCGTTGCCATTAAAACCTGAATTGCGACTAGACAAGTCGTCGCGTTCAAAACGCGACGTCTGGGTCCATCGCCTTTCAAACCGAAGAATCAAACCCTAATCCTTCCTCTCCGAAAATCACACTAAACACCTAATACATTATGTAAAAACTGTAAATAAGCATCCACACAATAACTTAAGCATGCTTGCTACTGAATATAAGCAATCATACATGACAAACACTTTAAACCTAATCCACACAATCAAAATAAGGAGAAAGTCCCCTACCAACATGAAGAACATGAAAACGACGCTGCCTTGGCATTTCCCGCACTCCGAAGCACCTCCTCGCACTGGAAACACGTAGAATCACGCACCAAAACCCCTGAATCGCCGGCAACTCCCCACAGAGCTCCCCTTTCAGCTGAACAGTGCAGCCTGCATTGTTTGGCCAAGGCTCGAAGCCAAAACTCAGCATAGGCTAAATCGCGACGTAGCGAGCCGTCGCGTTTAAAACGCGACATACCCCGCCGTCGCAATTAAGTTGCAACACCCCTACATGCGCCACGCGACGCGCATGCAGCCGCGCCTACGAAACGCGGCAATTGAATCGCGACGTAGCAAGTGGTCGTGTTCATGCAGAATCACGACGTCTGTGTTGGTCGCGTTCTTAAAGGATGCGCAAGAGGTTTGTTGGCCTCAGGTTTTCCAACCCCCCAGCCTCACACAACCAAACACCACCAAACTAACACAGCCAATGGGCCACACATTGGCCACCAAATAATCTACGATCCGAAAGGTCAGACTATTACACAAGGGGTGCCAAAAAAATGAAAAAAAAAGGACTGCCACCCTTGCTATCTGGTTACATGCGCCTACGGCACACGTGTATCACAGGTCGGGCGAGGGTGGCATCCCATACTTTTTCTTTCTTTTTTTAAATTTTTGGCGCTTTTTAGATTAAAATCCGAAGGGCGCCAACTAGGGTGCGACGAGGCCGCACCAACAGGCTCGTCACACCCCAACAATCATATATGATTCATAGTTCTTTATAGGTATATCTCTTCGTATTTTATTATATTACAACCATATATACCCCTAAAACCCTAAAATATGTGGTATTTGAATATATTCTCGTGACATGCATATTATATCATATACTCTGGTATTCATTTATTTCATCATATATGCCCTTAATATTTGTTCTCATCTATTTAACTCAAAGAGGAGTACAAAAAGACTAACTTGTCTATTATAGCTCTCTTAAAAAGTAAATTTTTTGTTATAACTCTCTCTCTCTCCCTCTGACCCCAACCCCACCGGAGGAACAAGTTAGATCATCTCTTTCTCTCCCCTTTTGAAGAATGATATTCTAATATTTTCACTTGATTTTTCCGATATAAAGTATAATATAAATATTTTAAAGAGTACACATACGAATACAATAGATTTCAAGGATGTATATGTAATTTTTCCTATAATAGATTCTATTGTTAAGTTCAGATATTTTAACACAATCCATGATTAATTTAAAATGCGTATTGACTCATTTGCCCTGTGTCCTCAGCGCCGCCAGGAGCTTTTCCTCCCCTCCGCCGAGGTCGGTGACCTCCGCCGCGGACGGCGGCGGCCAGGCGGGGAAGACGGACATCGGGTTGGCGGGGGTTGTCATCTGAATTCTGCCACTGTTGGCAGCCGTCATCGCCGACGGGGTAATCCGTGATCTTGAGGCCTCGTCTGCACCTTTCGTCCTCCCCTGTCTGCTCTTCCTCCTCCCGCAGCGTCAACGACAACAACGTGCAGAGGATTCCTCCGCACAGAGCAGCAAAAGAGGGGGATCAAAAAAGACAGATCAGGTTCTTCCAAGTTCCAACGCACAGGTACCTCTGATGAGGGAGGCGTCCGTCCGTCCTTGCGGCAACAAAATATGCAAGAATCTTCCCTTGTGTTGGGAGCCGGTGGCAGGCTCCTGAAGCCAATAACCCCGTTGCACTCGTTGTACTTGACGAGTGTTCTTAGACCAATCCTCATGATGAGTTTTATGTGCGTAAAAAAATTTACTGCTATAGTAAGGCGGGGTTTTGACGACTAGCGACCGCGGTAAGTAACAAGAAGATTTCAAAATATAAATTTGAACTCTAAAATATTATACTAACTGCATTTTTAATAATTTAAGTTCTAAAATACAAATATGAACTCTAAAATGATTATTTCATATCTCATTGCCGCCCACCAACCATCGCCCTTCTATTCTCACTTACTAACCCACATGACAATCCAAGTGACATTTTAATAGGAGAAAGGCTTATTACCCTTTCAAAAATACAATTTTGTCATGTCAAATTGCACTTCTCTTCTTTCATTGATCCACCTTATCATTCACTTTCAAAAGAAGTACATAACCCATGATGAGATTGACCAATGAAAAAGTAAAAGTACAACTTGACATGACAAAATTACACTTTTGAAAATGAAATAAACCTTTCTCTTTTAATAGATGCCCACATAGATTACCAGCCGACATCTATTGTATTTACTACACTTCAGAAAATGCAGTACATCTTTTTCAAATGTGGAATATAAAGCCATATAAATAATAATACGATGGAGTTTTTTTTGTAAGTCTCAGATGGGGACCCGATGGAGGCCTCGGGCGGGTGGATGGCGAGCAAGTGTTTGTATCCGATTTTAAAAATCCAGATAAACAACAAGATATAAATACCCGGTAAGGACTAGAGTAGTCGAGGCAGATCCGGACCTACCCAACCCGATTTATTTGCAGCAAATTGATAGCTTTAGGGGAGGGAGGTAAATAAAGTATAAGGAAGCTTTTTTCTAGTGAAGCACGCTGTAAATTAGTGCATGGAAGGCTATCGTGTAACCGGAATGTAACCCAACTACAATGCCAAGAATATGATCAAAACCATCATATCATTTACCATTATTTTACTCTCTTGTTCCTTCAACTAACGTCAAGATTTGATTCTCCTTGATCTTTGAATAGGCATTTTGATACTAGTCTAAACACACAACTTCACAAATGCTCCTAGACCTCCAACGAGTAAAGGAACATACCACTACTGCAAGCAGATTCAAACTGCTAATTGGGCCGACAGTGATAGGTCGGTGCAACAATAACATCCAGTTAAATCATATTATGTCTATATAAATATGACATAATTTAATAAAATAGTTTCGTAACAATTAGTGTTGTTCAACATTTCTAAACTAGGAATAACAGATGAATTTACATATCATGATCCTCGTTTTTTATTCTCTTCTTGGTATGTAACTATGTCCCAAACAGCATCTGCAAACTAACCTGCCTGACAGCCCCATAGCCACAACTTGGAGAACACATTTAATTTCATTAGAGGGGACTACTTAACTTTTTGGTGAAAAACCTGCAGGCGATGTTTCCATAACAAAGATAACATTCTAATTTGATCTCATCAAAGTTTTCAAAAGAACATTTGTATGCTCACTAAAATCTTAAATTTGCACACAAACTATGACTAGCTAGAGACATCAGAAACCGACAGCCAGATAAAAGCTATGTTCACCATCCTTGGGAATCCTAGTAAACTGAAAGAAAGTGATAATAACGAATCATCAACATGAAAATCTTCAATGGTTTCAAGGGCACCAGGTACATGCCCTGCAAGCAACTAGCAGTCCAGACTGCTGGGAGGTGGAAAGCCTACTTCCTCCCCAAGCATTTGAGTAGACCTTCCTTGGGAGGCTCTCTAACATGGGGACCCTTTGTGGACATTTTGAGGCACTTGGTGCACTTTTTTTATTAGTTGGTTTCATAAGTTTCTTGTACCATCCATTTCCAAGGAGAAAAGAGAGTCCTAACAAGGGAAAGGTCCAAAACGACCAGCTCATATAAAACTGTCGTAAGGATGCTAGCAAATCTGAACCATCCATCCATTTCCACATACATGAAAGGATGATACTATTTTCAAAGACAGGAAGGAGCCCTAAGCTTATGGGGGTAGAGAGGGTTAACCCTAGATCTGCTTCAAATCCGTGTGTAGCATTCAGATTCAAAGTATATGCATCAGGTAATGGTAGCAGGAACCCGATAGCAAACAAAATGGAGTGCAAACCCATGTCAGGAACACCTGGAGAAATGACGTAGTTACAATACTTACCAAAAAAAAAATGTATAGAAAGTAGACGTAGTACAATACTGGCATGCATAATGACCTGAAGAAAATTCTTTAACACACCATACACTCAAAATCATACCATCTACCTTCCGTCCTCAGCAAAACAATTGCTGTGCATATGCATCCATCTCAAAATCACCTAAGGCAGTTTCTTGCTTTTGGACATTCTCCTTCGCATAGAACTGCAAATAAATGTACAACCATTTCTCGTACTTGGTTGGCAAAACAAGTAACATTTTTGGCCGTTCCAAGAATACCTTACACTCGAGCATTCCGTCTTACACTTGAGCTTGCGAATAAACTGCAATAGGAATAAAACTGAGACAACTTTCTAATTGACACCTTTACAGTCTGCCTATTATTCCAGAATCTTCCATTTTGGAAGATGGCAAAACCACATTCTATTGCAAATTAAAAGAATACAGAATATGCAAAGGACGAGCAACCCCCTCGGAGAACAGCTCATCTTATCAAGATGATAGCATGAAGCCAAAGAGGACAAGAAGGGATCCCATAATTCCAGGATCATGTGACTTATCTATCTCAAGCTCAAAAGTCCTATTAATCCCCGCATATGTTCCCTGAACTTTTAGCATTCCTTTCCACATTAATTCAAAACTTCATGCACTTGATATGTTCAACTCAATAAAGTATTTCCAAATTTTGAAAGCCAATCAACAGCTAAACTGAGGAATCCCTTCAACTGCGTTGCCCACAGACCTCCTGGTATTAGAGACGATCTTCCACCAGACAATGCACAGGTCCCCTAAGTTCTCAGTCATCTCTCAGAGGAAATCCCATTTGGCCATACCAATCTTCTTTATCATGACTGCGAATAAGACATATCAATACAGATGGAGAATAACTTTGGGTCTCTTTAGATCAGTCTAGCTAATCTGGGATGACACTGGGCCATCGAGCCTTGAATACGCCAGGGATGCAGGTTTACTACGTGTTTTGAAGTTAACCAAAGCCTGTAAGAAAATAAAAACTCCATTGCCTCCAACCGTCCACTTTTGGAGACTGTCCCTACTGACTCCCTAAAACAATTTTGAGAGGCTCCTTTTGGCCACACGAAACCAAGAGGACTAGACATGAACCCGGTGCTTCAATGTTCATTAGCCTATGTTCATGCCACTGTGAATCACATATAATAAGCACCTGAATCTTAAACCAGAGATATGGAGACTGATGAAAACGATAACTAATATCTGAGATAAATATGTTCACAACACCCATAATAAAGAAATAGTTGCATAACATTATGACGAGTCCTATCAAGGAAATCTCATCATTATCGTTACGATCATATAGCAACCCTTCTTACATCACCTAGAATATAACTAATGACGAGTCAGAGAGCTTCAAAAGATTTGTCACAAAATGCCAGAAAAAAAATTTACCGGCACCAAAAATTGAGCAGAAAAAATGACAAAAATGCGTCAAAATATAAGCTATGGTCACCTAATTTTGACTGTCACCAATAACAATTTAAAACGAGATCTTAAACATCTTTCTTGGTAGTCATATCGTCTAGTGTGCAATCTTTGCTTACAAAAGAAACCACTTAGGAAATTACCAACTTTCCAGGAAATGAGGGTAAATGTGAATATTTACACAGCAAGCTCAACAAACAAACAAAAAGGAAGATGATAACGAATCCTTCAGAATGCCTGATATCAACATGCCGTGATTCACGGTTCCTCGACCCAGCAATTATATTTGCAAAGGGAGCACCGATGATGCACGATTTCAAGGAAAGTTCAGATTACTAAACGTTTCATCATCAGGATACTCAGATAAAGAAAGTGCGAAAGCACACAATATTTATCAACATAAGAGATAAGAAAAGTAACGGTAAAAGATCAACATCAAGTACAGAAACTAGAAAAAAGAGCTCAGAAGAAGAATTAATACGGTATGAAGAATGAGAACACAAAGGAATCATGGGACTATAGAAGGAGTCCCAACAGATCTTTTCGCTAAACTCTAGAAAAGAAGAGAAGGCATCAATTATGATTTAAGCATAGTAATCCCAGACAGAATTGACCAGGACTGGCCCCGTGAAGGAACAAGACGGAATAAATATTTAATCTTAAAAAAAGGCACAAGAAAAGAAAGTTTTCCGATAATCTAATCAGAAACTGAGATCGACGAAGTTGAGTCTTCTCATTGAAGTTATAAACCTCATCCATCGCTCTCGACCAAGAATGGTCCCTGATGTCGCTTTGTCGACCTGGAAATTGTCTCTGGCTCTCACAGGAACCGCTCCCTCTTGGACCTATCCCGATGAACACTAGAAGAGATACAAGAGAAAACATGGATGAAAATCACCAAGAACGGCAGACCCCTAGAGGTCGACAAGGGAATTCCCGAAATGACTCTTGTTGTAAAGAAGCCTTTTCCCCGCCGACAACCATTCTTGGAGATGCCGAGCAGGCTGCCAAGGATGTGACTGTCGTCTTCGCAGAAGGAAAAGACAAGGGCGTCAAGGGAACGACAGGGAAATCAGTCACCGGGGAGCTGACGGCGACAATTGTCGACGGCGAAGGTGGAGCGCTGCAGGCGCCGGGAAGGAGCAGAGGAAGTTCATCGCCGTCATGAGATCAATGGTAGCACTGTAGCAGAGACAGGGCTCGTGGTTTCTCACTCCTTCGCAAATGTACGCACGAAACCCTAACCACGAGCAGCAGAAGCGCCTTTTTTCAAAAAAAAACAAAAAAGGAAGGATCAAGGTTCGCCGCCCTCGCAGGTAACGATCCGGTGAATTTTTATTATAAAAATAATAAATTAATTAATATTTTCGGACTGTAATATGAAAGATTTTTATTATAACAGAATTTATTATATATTACAACAGAAAATAATATGTATTGTAACATATTACAGTTCTAAAAAATAAGTTAAATATTTGATAAGAATTTTAATTTTTTTATTTTTTATAAAAAATAATAAATTAAATATAAATAATAAATAATAATATATTTATTTATATTATATTATATCGATCATGTCAAAATTCGTCAAAACTTTAACTTGATATAACCGTGCCGCCGCAATTTGCGACGTCATGGCCAACCCTGAGAAGGATGTGTGACCTTGCCAACGACCACCTTAGACATTTTTTTTCTCTAATGACACTCGAAATCCCTATGAAAAGTTTATATTTTCTTATGTGCTTTTTTTTGCACAAGAATATTTTTTCCTGTGCATGAAAAAATAAAAAATACGTAAAAACATTATGCTCGAGTAGTTAAAGTCGTTCTGAACTAATCGACTGTGAACCAATTTGTAACGTCGCGCGTTTTTCGGATCTTCGTGGATCCTCTGTTTAGCGTATAGGGTGGTCACACCTTGACCAGTGTGACTTGTGTTGTGTGTTTCTTATTGGATCCTTACCAGGGTTGGTTATGGATCTGTGTTGGTGTTCAGTGCGCTAGACATCAACAGTGGGTTGGCGTCCATGTGTGTGACGTCTTCTGTGTGTTGGCGGCAATGGTGTTGCCATTAACATGTTCTTGGCGTCCCTCGATGTGGACGTCTACCGTTGAACTTGGAGGCGAGCGTTGTGGACGTCTAGTTGTGGCGGTTTGGTTAGCGGCGCAGAGGTTGACGTTAACCTGAGGCGCCTGTGTTTTTAGGGGCAACTCGAGCCTTCTTCTTTCCTCACCTTCTCCCCTCCTCTTCCCCCACCTGTACCCTTGTGCCTCTTCACTACTTCCTGCAGTCGACGGGAGCACGTGGGAAGGCCGTGATGCGCGCAGCAGTGGCAGATCAGGCGGGGAATAACGGACTGGAGGGCGGTGTTCGCGGGAAGCTCCTGCGGTTTCGGCGCGATTTGAAGTTCTTTAGGAGTTTATTTGCGTTTCAGAGGTAGGGACTGGACCCCTTGATTTCTTTTGTATGGCTTGTCATGCTCCATTAGCATAGATTGCTTGTTATTCGTGTTTTCGGGAAAAAGGTTTACCATGTCGGGAGATTGGGTGGTTTGATCAATCCAAGTGTTGAATCTTGCTTTTTCGGTTTGATTATAGTATATAGATGTAAGGGAAAGTGTTTCCCCTCGTTTTTCTGTTGTTTATAGGGCTAGATTGCCTGTGTGATCGGCCTGGGGCCGTTCTGTGCGTCCTGTGTGTGTTGAGTACTGAAGATCTCGACGTCAACATCAGTTGACGCTGAGTTCTTCGTTGGGAGATTAACGACTAGGTTTATAGCCGTTGATTTTGAGTAAACTTCTAGGTGGTTGCCGCTTACTTAGTATTGACGACAAGAAATATTGTCGTCTATATTCTATGGACGGCAATCGATGTTGCCGCCAACTTGTGCATGTATCAGTATAGTGTGTTTCACGACGTTCTTGTTGCAAGTATTGCGATGCAATGTGTTTATCGATACTGAGCTGTGCAATAACACCTGTGGTGCTCCTTGAGCACAGGGCTTTTGAGGCCAGCTTACCGGCTATGTAGTTTACTAGTTCTTTACGTGTCTGCGTGGGATTCACTACATCCTAGCGCACAAGATTTATGTGAAATATTACGGGGTTTTGGTGTCGTACACATGGTTGGTGTGTGCATGGCATATCGTATGTTATTGTGCTTATTGTATCTCAATTATTATGATTAGTTCGTGGTATTATGGCGATGAGGTTCACATCTGAACCTAGCCTCGATCCTTTAGAATCTTTTGTAGATTCTTTTGGATGAATGATTAGTAAAGTTTAAGTATGGTTATTATGTGAATATTGTGTACTGTGTTGAGTGTGACCTTCACTGTCACTTTGTGACCGATGACAGGCCATGGTGTTATCATTAATATGGTTTATATGAGTGATTGTGTAAGTTAGCTTGTAAGTCACAGGGTGACTGGAATAAGCTATTCCTAACATATGTATCATAATTGGTAATAGAAAGTGTTTGTGTATATATCGTGGTTTAAGTTTGCCGAGTGTGGTGGTCCGGTGCCTATTCCGGAATACCTCTCTAGTCGGGAACCCCAGGTTCTTTGTGAACCAGGCACGTGTGTTTGTTGTGCTCGGGGTTTGTCCCGGTACAGTGTGGTAACGTCGAGGTCTGTGTCGTCTTCCTGGACACCCTCACTCCTGTGTTTGAGTTGTACGTCCGGCTGAGGGAAAGACGACAGTAGGGCAGCGGCTTGTGTTTGTGGGTGTGCAGTCGCTTGTAGCGCGCTCTCAGTTGGGGGTACGGACACTAGTAGTCGACACTGGTCCCCAGCTAGTCCTGTTTTCCAGTGCCTCACTTTTGGATGCTCCGGCCAGAGACCCTAGAGGTGCCAGGCATGGACCTGCAGCTGTGTGTCTGCAGGTGTGGTGTTGGTTGGTCTCCACAGTTGTTTGACTTGTTCTCATGGAGTGGCAGTTGGACCTTTCGTCCGTGACTGCGAGATTGAGAGGTTGTTCTTGTGTTGTGTTATCCGGGTTAGATACTGGCCTGATCATCCAGTAGTCCGTTCCCGTGTGGTGGCGTCGTTCCTTTCTGACTCGTGCTTTGCTACTCGTCGTGGTTTGTGAGTTAGTGACTCATAGTTGAGGTTTGACTCGTTTGAGGTGTGCCCTGGTATTGGCACAGTTGTGACTGCGGTTGTAGCTTGTGGTGTGCCGAGTGGTGGCACAGTTTTGGTTATGGTTAGTGAGTATTGACTCACAAAATGTGGTTTAGCTTGCTATGGTGTACCCTGTTACGGCACTGATTTACTTGTGGTTTCCGTGCTGGTACCTTGTGGTAATAGGAACATGTATCCTGTGTGGGTAATGGTTTGTGGTGGTACGTCATGTACCAGTCTGTTCTGGTGTTGACGTGGAACTGTGTTTCGTAGAGGTCGTGAGGTGTGACCTTCCACTCAATGTGCCCTTCCTCGAGTAAGCTTCCGTATATGGTTTTCGTGTATGAAGGATTGGCCGTTGTAGCCAACCCTGCCATTCTGTGTGTGGCTTCCGACATATTGTGGTTTGGGGTATAAAGGGCCAGCTTTTGGTTAGCAGTCCTGTTACCCACGTACTTGAGACTCGTCTGTGAAGCTTATAGCCTAGGCAGTGGTTTGCTTGTGCAGCTTAGAGCTTAAGCGATTGGTTGTGACTGTGGTTTGCCTGTGAGGCTTGAGGCCTAGGCGTTACTGTTGTTAAGTGGACTAGTGGTGTGGAGCTAGTCCTATTGTTCTCTCTTACTTTCCGAGGTTGTGAATAGTTAATATGTTTATATTTAATTGTAGTTTAAATACAATTGTTGTGAGCATGAAATGGTTTGGTTATATGTGTGGCCAGTGAGACCCATTGAGGTTGAGGTCTCTTCTGTTGGTTGTTGTGGTCCTTAGGTGGTCCCTACTGAGCATGTGACTTGTTGAGGCTCACTTCCCTACAGTTCTTTTCAGGGCTTGCCAAGTGTTTGGTTTGAAGCGGCGTTGTGTCAGACTCGTACCACCAGTAGTTGTGTAGTAGTTAGTGTTATGTGAGCTAGTGCTCCCTCGGGATATGCCCCAGGTAGTTGTACTTCTTATTTGGACATGTGTTAATGTAATGGGACAATTGTAAATTGTATATGCAGGTATGAGCACATGTAATTTCTTGTGTCTTATAATATTGTGGTTTGTCTTTTATATTCCTACTGGACACTTGTGTGAGCAATCCCTTGCGAGACTTCGGTCCGTTCGCGGGAGGCGGATCTGGATATGGAGCCTTAATGGGCATAAACATCCAGGGCCGTCACAGTTGGTATCAGAGCATGGTCTAGTTAGAATATGAAAAGACATTGAAGTTACAATGTCCCAATACATGGATTAATGTCCACTACTGGTAGTAAGTCTGTGGTTTTATGTGTTATAAGGTGATTTTTATGTGAGCTTTTGGCACGCAAACCGTGTGTTTCTGTTTGTTAAATTAGCAGTTGTTGAGCCATAGAGTGGTTAGTGGTATAAGTTGTGTCGTTGCATCAGTGTGCCAGGGTGCAGTTGAAATTTTGTGTTTAAAAGTTTTCAATGGCAGATATTAAAGGAATCAGTGGAGTTAGTTATGTTGGTTAGCAAAAGTAAAAGGTAATCTCAGAAAGATATTTGCAAATGGTGCTCTAGTAAAGAATAAGGTTAACAGAGACAGGTATAATATGAGGTATTAGTGTGACAGATCAACAGAATGTTACCAGCAAAGAATAGTGTGTGTGAGTGATAAGTTGCAGAAGAGGACCTTGGTAGAGGTATTGTTGTGTTTGAGATTTGTGTTAATAGGATTTGAGAAGTGGCTTGAGTAATAATGTGATTAGAGCTTTGGCAACTTGAGAATGATTAAAAGAGGCAGACTGGTTTCAGATGAAGTACGGGTACATAGAGGAATAGAGAATTGTGACAGTCCGATAAGGATAAGGGTGTCTTGACAATTAGAAAGTTGAGCAGAGGTGGTTAGTTAAGTAAAGAAAGGGTAAAGAAAGATCACTGTATAGTTAGACTTTTTTGAGCACAAGAAAAATATCGGCCTAGCAAGTGGCAGTTTATGAGAATTATATAAAGTTGGATGCAGTGTTACAGATAAGGTTACTGTTGTTTAATAATTGAGTATAATTCGAGAAGAGAAGAGGTGAAGTTCGTGTTTAAAAGAGATTGAGGCTGTACGGAATAGAATAAGAATTATGTGAATCAGAATAGAAAGAAGCGGATTAATTAAGAAACAGTTAAGTGGTGCCAGGTTAAGTGAAATAGAGAATCAGACGGAGTAGGTTATTGTATTTAACGAGATTGGTTCCAGACTATGGCCTTGGTAGTTGTGAATAAAGAATATTTGTGTGACAACAGCAATAGCGGTATGAGTGGTACATGATGAACAACTAGGCAACACAATAATTGAGAAGAATGTTTACAGAGAAGATATTATGTTTAATACAGTTGGCAGATTATTAATCTGGAAAAAGAAAGAGTATGATAGATTGTGAAATAGATATAACTGAAAGATCGAGAAAGTGATCAATAAGAGTTTGCATGGCTAAATAGAAATTGAAAGTGGCAAGTACAAAACGGAGAGAATATAATTAGTTAAACAGTGAATGGATTAAAGTCAGATGGCACCCGATTGAAATAAAGTTTAATGCATGTAAAGTTAGCTGAGCAGTTTAATTCTTTCCTAAAAAGAAAATGTTAGAGTAATGAAAGCAGATGTTTTGAGAAATGATGGAAATAATGTGGTTAGTCAGCTAGAGAATGTAAATTGAAGTTAAAAAAGAATATGAAAAATAAAGTATGTTAGTAATGTAATGGTACGGTAGAATTTGGATTTTTAAAAGGTGTGGTACAATTAGAATTGAAGTATTGGAAAAAGTAGTTTGGAAATTCTAATATTGTTTTCCAATATTGATTGAGCAAGTAAAGCAATCTGTAATGAATATAGCCGGAATCAAAGTAATTATGAAAGTGTGCAGCAATTGTGAATAATAGTAGAAGCAGAATGTATGAAATATTCTATCAGATATTCAGCAGGATCAGAGTAGCGCAGCGGAAGCGTGGTGGGTCTACAACCCATAGATCAGAAAACTGAAAATATGAGAATGGATAAAATAAGGTAGTAGTTAATAATGATAAGCATGATAATGGCTAGCAATGACAAAGTGAGTAATGGAATGGCATTAAGAAATTCGAAAAATTAAGCAAGGTTTAGCACGAAAGAACATCCAAAGGTAGTGGAATAAAATGAAAGGATTTGAGAAGAAAGAAATGGCCTGGAAAGAAATGTTGCAAACACAGCCCAGAAAATGTGAAAGTAGGTTCAGTCCAAGGAGATAAAGTGTCATTGGAAAGATAGAATCACCTACAATTAAAAGGTAAGGAAAGGTAATGGAATCGATAAAACAGAATAATTGTGAAATGAATTGAAAGAAAAGAAAAGAGCAAAGCAAGGATGGAATTGGATAGATGAGTCAGTTAGCACAGATGAATTGAAAGGCTGATACAAAGAAAGAGTATCATTCTTGTTCTGTATACGGTTTTGTTTTTTAGGTGATAGTCCGGCGTGCCGTGGTTTATGTTGAATGTCGAGGATGACATTTCTTTTTAGGTGATAGTAATGTAACGTCGCGCGTTTTTCGGATCTTCGTGGATCCTCGGTTTAGCATATGGGGTGGTCACACCTTGACCAGTGTGACTTATGTTGTGTGTTTCTTATTGGATCCTTACCAGGGTTGGTTATGGATCTGTGTTGGTGTTCAATGCGCTGGACATCAACAGTGGGTTGGCGTCCATGTGTGTGACGTCTTCTATGTGTTGGCGGCAATGGTGTTGCCGTTAACATGTTCTTGGCGTCCATCGATGTGGACGTCTACCGTTGAACTTGGCGGTGAGCGTTGTGGACGCCTAGTTGGGGCGGTTTGGTTAGCGGCGCAGAGGTTGACGTTAACCTGAGGCGCCTGTGTTTTTAGGGGCAACCCGAGCCTTCTTCTTTCCTCACCTTCTCCCCTCCTCTTCCCCCACCTGTACCCTTGTGCCTCTTCACTACTTCCAGCGGTCGACGGGAGCACGTGGGAAGGCCGTGATGCGCGCAGCAGCGGCAGATCAGGCAGGGAATGACGGACTGGAGGGCGGTGTTCGCAGGAAGCTCCTGGGGTTTCGGCGCGATTTGAGGTTCTTTAGGAGTTTATTTGCGTTTCAGAGGTAGGGACTGGACCCCTTGATTTCTTTTGTATGACTTGTCATGCACCGTTAGCATAGATTGCTTATTATTCGTGTTTTCGGGAAAAAAGGTTTACCATGCTGGGAGATTAGGTGGTTTGATCAATCCAAGTGTTGGATCTTGCTTTTTCGGTTTGATTATAGTATATAGATGTAAGGGAAAGTGTTTCCCCTTGTTTTTCTGTTGTTTATAGGGCTAGATTGCCTGTGTGATCGGCCTGGGGCCGTTCTGTGCGTCCTGTGTGTGTTGAGTACTGAAGATATCGACGTCAACATCAGTTGACGCTGAGTTCTTCGTTGGGAGATTAACGGCTAGGTTTCTAGCCGTTGATTTTGAGTAAACGGCTAGGTGGTGGCCGCTTACTTAGTATTGAAGGCAAGAAATATTGTTGTCTATATTCTATGGACGGCAATCGATGTTGCCGCCAACCCGTGCATGTATCAGTATAGTGTGTTTCACGACGTTCTTGTTGCAAGTATTGCGATGCAATGTGTTTATCGATACTGAGCAGTGCAATAACACCTATGGTGCTCCTTGAGAACAGGGCTTTTGAGGCCAGCTTACCGGCTATGTAGTTTACTAGTTCTTTACGTGTCTGCATGGGATTCACTACATCCTAACGCACAAGATTTATATGAAATATTACGGGGTTCTGGTGTCGTGCACATGGTTGGTGTGTGCATGGCATATCGTATGTTATTGTGCTTATTGTATCTTAATTATTATGATTAGTTCGTGGTATTGTGGCGATGAGGTTCACATCTGAACCTAGCCTCGATCCTTTAGAATCTTTTGTAGATTCTTTTGGATGAATGATTAGTAAAGTTTAAGTATGGTTATTATGTGAATATTGCGTACTGTGTTTAGTGTGACCTTCACTATCACTTTGTGACCGATGACAGGCCATGGTGTTATCATTAATATGGTTTATATGCGTGATTGTGTAAGTTAGCTTGTAAGTCACAGGGTGACTGCTATTCCTAACATATGTATCGTAATTGGGTGCACGACCTTCCTGCAAAAACAATTAGTAGAGAGAAGATTTTGGTACCTAAACAGAGTTGGGACCATCAGAAAGTTTGGACAACATTATCAAATCTTTTCTCACCCAAATTTGACTTGTTTTGGATTTTTGTTTTATTACAGTGGTGTTCTCTGTCTTTTTCACTTTCTTCTTACCTTTTGGGATGAAAACACCAGTGTTTTTATTTTTGGTAGGAGGGGTGTTTTTCATTTGAGCATGAGAATTCAGATGAGGAGGTGGAATTCAAGGATTTTGTTGGTACATCAGAAAATTTGGATAGAAAAATTGAGGATGATACCAACATGGGTTGTTATACCATTGGCTCCAAGAATTGGTCCAATCAGCTTGATATGCTTTCTTGGAGGTCCAAAGTTTTTTATTAATGACTTTCTTTGAATTTTTCTTATTTTTCAAATTTTTATTTGAAGTTTTGATTTTGTGGTTTGTTTTTGTTGCTGTTGAGCAGGTCGACCTCTCCTTGACTGGTGTCGACACAACAGCCACAGAAGCCTTCTTCTTGTGGACTGGTGTCGACCTGTCAGGTGACTGTGTCGACCTGGTTGCCTTGTTTTTATTCTGAGTTTTTGGGCTTTTTGGTGTTTTGCTTGATTTTTGTTTGATTTCTGTGTTCTCAAGACTAGGGCCCTTAACAAATTTAATTAGTGGTGCTTTATCCTTCTTTTCACCCGATTTGTCTTTCTTAGGTTTTTGTTTGTCAAACCCTAGTCCATGAGAGATTGATTTCATATTTGTTCCCAGCAAGGCCTCCAGATTATATTTACCATTTGTGAATGTTTCAATAACTTCATCTTTTTGTTTTAGCTGGTTTTCCATGATTTTGATTTCTCCAATCTTTTGTTGTTTATCTTGGTTCTCATTTTCCAGCTTTTCAGATAATTCTTTGAATTCATTGGTGGCCTTTTGAGAAGCTAGCTTAAGTTCATCAATCAAATTCAGAAGATTTTCTTTTTCTTCATTCAGTTCTGTTATTTCATTCTCTAGTTCACAAATTCTTTTGTTTGAAGATTGGTTATGATAAATATTTTCAATTTTCTTTTTGAGATGCTTATTTTCTTTTCTCATTTCAGTATATTTTTCAACTAATTCAGCATAAGCATCCTGCCAATCTTCAACAGAAAAATCTTCAAAAGATGTGCTTACCTTTCCATCTGAGCTGTTTGCCATGAAGCAAATCTCCTCGCTTTCAGAGCTTGAGGATTTTTCTTCTTCTTCATTTTCACTTGTGTCCTCATCAGACCAAGTGGCTACCATGGCCTTCGGCTTCTTGAATTTGTGAATCTTCTTGTGCTTCTCCTTCTTGTTTTCAGGACATTCTCCCTTCATGTGTCCTGGTTTGTTGCACCTGTAACATATGACAGTTTCGTCAGATTTTTTATTCTTGTTAAAATTAGCATTAGAAAATGAAGTGTTTCTTTTCCTGATGAATATTTCTTTTTGCCAGACATTTTTCCTTTTCTATATTTCAAGAATTTTCTGAATTGCCTGGTCATGAGGGCAATTTCATCCTCATTTGACTCAGACTCATCAGAACTAGTTTTATCCTGACTCTTGTCTTTGTTACTAGATGAGGCCTTTAAAGCTACTGGCTTGGTTTTGATTATATGTTCTTCATTTCTCTTTAAATTGATTTCATATGTCATTAAAGATCCTATCAATTCATTCAAAGAGATTTTGGACAGATCTTTAGAATCTTCAATGACAGTGGCTTTTGTGTGCCAAATTGAAGAGAGAGAACGTATAATTTTTCTTACCAAGTCAGCATCACTATAGTCCGTACCTAAGGCCTTTAGTCCATTGACTATGATCATGAACCTGGCAAACATTTCAGAGATTGTCTCATTAGACTTCATCATGAACAATTCATATTCAGAGACAAGTATGTTAGCCTTGGTTTCTTTAACCTGAGATGTTCCCTCATAGAGTACCTCAAGTTTATCCCACATCTCTTTGGCAGATTTGCACATTGAGATTCTTGAGTACTCTTTGGGGTGAATAGCACATTGAATCATGTTCATGGCACTATAATTCAATGTAGCTGTTCTTATCTGTTTCCTAGTCCAGGTTTCTTCCTCTCCCTGGTTTTCATAGGGACCTACTTCCACTACTTTCCAGATTTCATAATTTTGGGCCCTAAGAAACACTTGCATTCTATTTTTCCAATAAGAATAGTTGTTCCATTAAAGAATGGTGGCCTATTAATGGAATGGCCCTCAGCTATGAATCCTCTGGAATCCATTTAATTAAAATGATGATGCAAAGAAGGAGACACTTAGCAAAACAAACAAGTAAACAATCAAGCACACAGAACACTCAGAAATTACTCAGATCAGATCAGATCAAGTGTAAACCCTCTCTGATACCAATTGAAGGATCGATAAAAGATGTGGACAAGATCTAGAAGGGGGGGTTGAATAGATCTATGCCAACTAATGCGGAAGCTAAACCAATTTTGAAATACCTTTGAATCAGAGTTAGATTGAAAGCAAATTTCACAGATCTGAAGAGAGATTAAGTGAGTTAAGCAATTGGAGTGTATAAACAAGTTGATTAGATAGATTCAAATGATCCTATGCATTCATCTAACGAAGAGCAAATTCAAACCACAAACAGACCAATGCCCAGAGATTTTTAGGTGGTTCGGAAATCACACCACGTGACTCCCACATCCACCCCTCACACACAGTGAGGATCCACTAAACAACCTGGGTAACACAACCCACACTGGAGCCTGACAACTCCACAAATGAGTTAGACAACTCACACACTACCTAGAGCAAGACTACTCTAGAATCTGAGCAAGACTGCTCAACTACACAACTTGAGTACGACGACTGAAAACCCTGAGCACAGAGGCTCACAATCACTTGCTAGAACAAAAACAACAAGATCCAGATCCTCTAGCAATGATCTGATCTATTAAGGCCAATTCAAGAAAAATGATGCAATCGATTATGCACAATTTCTAGAATAGCCAAGAAGAAACAAGAAAGACTCAAGACATGAGGTTGACAGTTCTTGTTCTTCAAGAAAACTCCCTTGTAGAGGCAGAATTGGAAGGATCTTGATCACTTGAAGTCCCTTGGCCGATGCTCTGCAACTTTGATCTCGGGATCTTCCTTGAGTGCATCACAATTGCTGGCTTCTACTTGATCTGCTCCCTTGAAGTTGATCCTAATGCTTCATGTTGATCAATCTTCGATTCTTGTGCTTGGAGAAGTGTGAATTGTGGTGTGGAAGCACAGGAGGAAGCAAAACAGGGAGGAGAGACTCTCTTGCCGCCACAACCAGTTTCTGGAGGCTCTGAGAAGGTTCTCTTATGGATGGGTGCCCATTAGGAGGGTATTTATACCCTAAATATCCGAAAGATACCCTTGGGGTACGTGGGCACAAGATCCAAGGTTGATCCACCTTCTCCCAAGGGTGCCACGTGTCCAGGAGGAAGTTTAAGTCACAGAGATTCCGGAGTGTGTCGACCTGCCCATGAGGTGTGTCGACACACTCTCCCAGACTGGCAAAACAAATCCCTGGGAGAGGTCTCTAGTGTCGACCTGAGATGATTCAGTGTCGACCTCATGTCCCAGACAGCAAAACAGCCCTTCTGGGAAGGCTCTCTAGTGTCGACCTGATCTCATCTCGTGTCGACCTGCTTTGGCCATCTGAAAAACAGGCCTTCTGGGAGAGCCATCTAGTGTCGACCTGCCTGCATTTGGTGTCGACCTGCCTGCATTTGGTGTCGACCTGCTTTGGCTATCTGAACAACAGGCCTTCTGGGAAGGCTCTCTAGTGTCGACCTGCCCTGGACTAGTGTCGACACTAGATGATATTTTCTTCACATTTCTGCCTTTGCTCTGAGTCATTGTGTCGACACCATTGATGGTTGTGTCGACACTACCTTGGCAAGAAATGTTGTCCCTGAGAAAATAAACACATAAATCATTAGTTAAATATATTATCATGAATATCAATGATAAATGTGCTTGGAAACATGCTTTTTGAATATTGTAATTTTAGGTGATGTATTTTACATGTTCCAATGGTTATGCATTAAAATCACAACTTATCATCATCAAAATGTGAGGAGAAATGAATTATATTCACACTCAACCCAACAATCTCCCCCTTTTTGATGATGGCAACATTAAGTTCATTTGGAATTGGAAATTTTCAATGAAATGTGATTTTAAGCATTTTCATTTTCTTTTATTTATACTTGTCAAGGACCTTTGAACATTTTTTAGTGACATTGAAATTTATACACATGATAGATACAATGTTACTAGAAATAAGCTATCTTCACACGAAGGTCAAGCAGCTTGACAAGCATTCATCACATTCACATTCATTCAAAAGATTTGCAATCACATTTAAGGCACAAATATAGAAGGCACAAAAATAGGCATAGAGATTTCTATTCATTTCATTTCATTCATGATGTGAACATTACAATCTTTCAAACAAACTTCTCCCCCTTTGACATTATCAAAAGAATTACATTATTGGGGAGGAGGAGGAGGAGGAATGGGTAACAATATGGTCTCAATATCCGTTAGCCTCTTTTCCATTGAAGTTAGACTAAACTTCATTTGAGCTTGGATAGTTGAGAGTCTTGTGTGTAGAAGATGCTCCATTCTCTCTGAGTTCTCTGACATGGCAGCTTGAATTGCAGTGAATTCATTTGACATTGGCTGTGATGAAGATGAAGATCCAGCTGACCAACCAGGCCTATTCAAGACTTTGAATTCCTTCTTGAGTGTAGACATCTCTTCATCAATGTGAGCATAGAGATTCTTCATACTCTCCAAGTCATCCACCAAGTGTGCAAAAGACAATCTTGTCTTGCTTATCTGAGAGAGTGTCTCCTTTGTGTTGAAGACATCAGCTTGGGAATTTGCCAAAATTCCCTGAAGGACTGTCTCCAACTTCTCTTGATGTTCCTTGAGATCCACTGAAACATCAGCCAAGGTGCCAATTAGCCTGTTGAATCTTTGAGTGGCATGGTCTGAGGCTGCTTTCTGTTCAATAAACTTGGCTGACACTGAGTTCTCCAATCTTTGAATCCTCAATTCAAAGTTTTCTGACATGGATTGAATGGAAGTGTTCAAAGCATCAAACTTATCGTTCAAGAAAGTGTACAACTCTGGTGGAACAGAAGGTCCACCAAATGAAGAGGATGCTTGAACTGGAGGTGTTGGAGAAAATGATGGGATTTCAGGTTCAAAGTTCATGGAGGAGGAGGGCTGAAGTTGAGGAGAGTGAGGGGCAATGAAAGGTTCATCAACTTCAGCTGCCACATGAGGCTGATCCTCATTTATGGGAGGCTGGTCCTCATGAACTTGAGGCTGATCCTCTGGAACTGGATGCTGTTCCTCTTGAACTGGAGGCTGATCCTCCTGAGCCATAGCCTCTACTGCAGCTGGCCCTCTCCTTACTTGATCACCAACAATCCTAAAGCCCATGAATTTCTGAACATGCTTAAAGCAATAGATGTTGGACTTAGGAATTTTCTCAGACTTTTCATTCTCTAGAGACACACCAAAATGATTGAAGACTTGAGTCAAATGGGCTGCATATGGAAGTGATCTATGCAAATCTGCCCTAGTGGTCACAGAGATAATTTGATACATGATGACATGAAGGTTTATCTTGATGTCCTTGCTCATACAATACAGCACAAACCTTTGAATATCTGTAAGCCTATCTCTCCCACCACATTGAGGTGTGATGATGGTAGTGAGCATGTGATGAGTAAGCCTCAACACAGGGGGAAAGGTGTTGGTATTGAATTTTGTGACATGGGTTTGCTTAGGATCAGACTCATCTGCAGGCAAACCAGTCATTATGGTATAGGCTTCATAAAGGTTGAATTCAAAGTTGTGGTAGTCTTCTCCTTCATCTGGAATCTTGAAAATAGTGGTTGCTAAGTCTGTTGGCATGTCTATGACAGTTCCCTTGACCTTTGACTTGTACCCTTCATCTGTGCATTCCAAATTCTGATAGAATTCTTGGACAAGTCTAGGGTATATGATGCGAAATTCTGATATAAAAGACTGCCAAAACTGGAATTTGAAGAAATTCAAGACTTCAGGGAATGCAGCAATGAGTTCACTGTCATCCAAGTCTACTGCCCTGGGTTTTAGGATGGTCTTCCCGGAACTTAGGGGTTTGGAAGGAGGTCTCCTAGAGGGATGGGAGGACTCTGATGATGAGGATGAGGATGAGGATGTGGACTTCTCAGAAACTTCAGGAGAAGAGTCCAGGGTTTTCCTCCTAAGGTACATAGACCCTTGACCTGAAGAGGATGCCCTACGTCTCTTAGCAGATGAAGATCCTGGCTGCTCTGCAGGATCATGGCGACACTTTGTTCTCCTTTCAGTAGGAAGAACATCATCTGCCGGATTGGGCCTTGCCGAAGCCCTTGACTTTGCTCCACGGCGAGGAAGCTGCTTCGGTGCCATGGAATAGAAAATAGGGGAGGATGGAGAGAGAGGAATGAAAGAAGAAGAACAGGGAAGGGATGGAGGAGAGTAGAGGTGGAGAAGGATTCGAAAATCCTGCCGGATTTCAGGAAGAAACTGACCGTCGGGTCGACCTGGAGAAGAAAAGGGGTTTTTTTGGATAACCTACCCCGCAGGAACATCAAAAGCTTAACCGGCGCCCACGGCTTAAATGAGTCTGGCAGGGGGTCAGTGTCGACACTAGAGGAGGTTAGTGTCGACCTGAGTGAAAGTGTGTCGACACTAGATGGAGTAGTGTCGACCTGGCCTGATGAAAGTTTTGGATTTGAGTATGGAAAAATTATGTGACTTTTGGGACATCTTTATAATGATAAGCAATGGGTGGAATAATCATTTCAAGGATATTTAAGAGACTAAAAATTCATTTGTAAAATTTTGCAAAAATTCAACACAATTCAAGTTTTACACAATATCCAACAAGATATGAGCATTCAGTGACTTGAGTCATTAAAATGATAATTTGAGGGATATAAAACATTTAACAATCAACTACACACTACCATATTCTTCAATTCCAAAGAAATAAAAAAATCTTTTAGACTGAAAACAAGTGTGTTGAAAATAAACAACATTTTTAAGAACAACTTGATGATGGATAAGAATGATTCTTTTAAAACATTTCTCCAATGATATAAACATTTTTGTTTTTGAAACAAACTATCAAATAGGATACATCTTGTTCACTCAAGAACTAATGCTTTTCACACAATATAGTCTCTGGATACTAAAGATTTATCCATTATCAAGTCTCAAAGGGGTAAATGATGACCTTTTGACATGAAAATATACGTTTTTTAGACGTCAATATTTCCAGTTACTCAGTCATCATCAAAAAGGAATAGGACATATTTATTTTTCTTTTCATTTATTTTTGATTTTGAACCCCTTTGAACAGAGATAGCATTAGTGCCTCATGACATACATGACACTTCATTCATTGTGAAGGTGTGCAGTTTCTCAGCACATATGCCATTACTCTGTTGAATTGACAAATTTTGGAGATTTTTGATAAAAAAAGACATCATCTATATCCAACATCAATCGCAAACAAAAAACATGTTTAGATTCAAAGCACACATAGTCCTTCAGTCTTTGAAAGAAATCTGAATTTCTATAGTTTTGAAGAATATAGGTGAGAGTTGACAAATGAATATAGTAGATCACTCAAAGGATCATTTTGAGACTCTAGACACCTGAATGAGACATCATGCAAGGAAATTGATGTAATGCAAGAAAAGTTGTGAATTTTTCAAAAGATATGACTTGTGAATTCTCTAGCTCCCCCTGAGATGAGGATTTCAACCACTTTTCATCAGAATAAAGATATGCAAGTTTTTGAAATCAGGAAAGATTCTCTTTAAACAATAAAAGCTCCCCCTCAATAATTGCATTTTCATTTCTTGGTACTTGGCGGAGACACATACTCTCACATAGTGAAAGTGTCCAGACAAGCAGAACTTGTCCTTCTTCAAATCACCATTTGATATACCAAGAAGTTCAACACAATGTGAGTTGAAGAGTTCATTATTAAAAAGAGATAGAAGTGAAATAGAGAGAGATATGATCAGTATGAATCAAGGAAGTAAATGAATATGATGATGCAAAGAACTCCCCCTCAGAAGATGCATAACACTCAACCCAATCCTAATGGACATTTACAAAGACCAAGTTCTCTCCTTAAGGATGAGAATCTACTGTCAGGAAGGGGTTTTGTGAAGATGTCAGCAATTTGTTTTTCAGTTTCTATGAAGTGGAGTTCAAATGATTTCTTTGCTACCTCATCTCTCAAGAAATGATGCCTAATTTCAATATGCTTGGTTCTGGAATGCTGAATGGGGTTTTTAGACATATTTATTGCACTTGTGTTATCACAATGGATGGGAACACAACCTAACTCTTGGTTGTAATCAAGAAGTTGATGTTTCACCCAAAGAATTTGAGTTCCACATCTACCTGCTGCAACATACTCAGCCTCTGCAGGAGACAGAGCAACTGAATGTTGCTTCTTAGAAGCCCAAGAGATTAGGCACCCACCTAAGTACAAACATAAGCAACTTGTGCTTTTTCTATCTAATTTACAACCAGCATAGTCAGCATCACAATAGGCAATCAAATCTAACTTGCAATTAGCAGAATACCAAATTCCTAAATTATATGTTCCAACAAGATATTTGAAAATTCTTTTAACAGCTAACATATGACTTTCTTTAGGATTAGATTGAAATCTAGCACACAAACACACATTAAACTGAATATCAGGTCTAGAAGTTGTAAGATAAAGTAGAAAACCAATCATACCTTTGTAGGTCTTTGGGTCTACTGACTTACCATGAGAGTCTTCTTCTAGCTTAGCATTTATAGCAATTGGTGTGTTGGAGTGCTTGAGGTTCTGAAAGTCAAACCTTTTCAAAAGTTCCTTGACATACTTGGTTTGACTAATGAAGATTCCCTCATGTGTTTGGTTAACCTGCAATCCCAAGAAAAACTTTAGATCTTCCATTAAACTCATTTCAAATTCATTTTTCATTTGATTTGAAAATTCATTGCACATGCTTTTATTGGTTGATCCAAATATTATGTCATCAACATAAATTTGGACTGCAATTATTTCTTTATTGACTTTTTTTGTGAACAAAGTTTGATCAACATTATCTCTAGAGTATCCTTTTTCAAGCAAAAAGGAACTCAAACGGTCATACCAAGCTCTTAGAGCTTGTTTAAGACCATAGAGAGCCCTATGAAGCTTGAAAACATGGTTAGGATGTTTTTCATTTTCAAATCCAGGAGGTTGTTCAACAAAAACATTTTCTTTGATATATCCATTTAAAAATGCACTTTTAACATCCATTTGATAAACTTTGAATTTCATGGAGGATGCAAAAGTAAGGAAAATCCTAACTGCTTCTAGTCTAGCTACAGGGGCATATGATTGTTCAAAGTCAATTCCAAACTCTTGATTGTACCCCTTTGCAACTAGCCTAGCTTTATTTCTTATGACTTGACCAGATTCATTCAGTTTATTTCTGAAGACCCATCTAGTGCCAATGACTGTTTGGTCACTAGGTCTAGGTACTAATTCCCATACTTGATTTCATTCAAATTGATGAAGTTCATCATGCATGGCATTAATCCAATCAGAACTTGATAAAGCTTCATCAATTGACTTTGGTTCAATCTGGGAAATTAGAGCTAGTGGGTCATCTTCAATAGCATGCAGGAATGAAGATCTAGTCCTAACTCTATCATGTAAATTACCAACTACATTATCCAAAGGGTGATCTCTCAAAATTCGATGTTCAGAAGTTACCTGTTGAGGGGTACTTAAATCTGGAGCAATGTTACCTAATCCACTTGAAGATGGTGAATTGGTGTTCAAGTTCTCACCAATGTCTTCAAGCTCATCAACAATTGGTGAAGAGTCCATAATGAAATCATTCTCTTTACTGTCTTGAATTATCCTGCAAGATTTAGAAGTGTTAGTTGAAAAGGAATTTTCATCAAATATAATATGAGGAGACTCTTCAACAGTTTTATTTTTCAAGATGTACACTCTGAAAGCTCTTGACACTTCAGAATAGCCAAGGAAGATGGCTTCCTGACTTTTGGCATCAAACTTGTCAAGATTTTCTTTATTATTATTGTGTACATAACATTTGCACTCAAAGGTTTTGAAATAAGAAACAGTTGGCTTTTTGTTTTTCAATAATTCATAGGGGGTTTTTCTGATTTTTGGTCTGATCAAGGCTTTATTTAGAATGTGATTTGTTGTGTTTACAGCTTCAGCCCAGAAGGATTTGGGCAACTTACTTTCTAAGAGCATGGATCTAGCCATTTCCACAAGAGTTCTATTCTTTCTTTCCACAACTCCATTTTGTTCTGGAGTTCTTGGTGAAGAAAACTTGTGGAATATATGAAATTCAGCACATAAATCAGAAAAAGATTGGTTTTCAAATTCACCCCCATGATCAGTCAAAATATTTTTGATTTTATATGAATAATTTGTTAAGGCAGTGGTACAGAATTTTCTGAACTCATGGCAAGAATCACTTTTGTGGGACAAGAAGATAACCCAAGTAAATCTAGTAAAATCATCAATGATTACGAACCCATATTTCTTGCCACTTAAACTTAGAACTCTGGTTGGTCCAAACAGGTCCATGTGGAGTAGTTCTAGTGGCCTAGATGTGAGTACCTCATTGAAAGTCTTAAAAGATTTCCTGGTTTGTTTTCCTTGAGCACAGATCCCACAAACTTGATTTTCAATGTTAGAGAAAGATTCAGGAAGACCCTTGACCAAATTCAGCCTTAACAATTTATTCATTGTTCTGAAACTTGCATGGCCAAGTCTTTTGTGCCAAGTCCATGCAATTTCATCTTTATTTGCAACAAAACAGAGATTTTCAGAAAAGTTTTTATTAAGGTCGATCATGTAAACATTGTTTTCCCTTTTTCCACAAAATTTTATTTTATCAGTTAATGAATCAATGATCTTACAGAAATTGGATTCAAACACAACTTTGTGACCTTTGTCACATAGTTGGCTAATACTTAGCAGATTGTAATCAAGACCATCAACTAATAAAACACTATCAACAGAGTTTGAGGAAGTTTGACCAACCTTTCCAGATCCAATGATCTTTCCTTTATTTTTACCTCCAAATGTTACTGAACCTCCCTCCTTCTCTAGCAGGAAAGAAAATTTAGCTCTATCTCCAGTCATATGTCGTGAACACCCACTGTCAAGGAACCACATATTTGAATTGGGTGCACGACCTTCCTACAAAAATAATTAGTGGAGAGAAGATTTTGGTACCCAAACAGAGTTGGGACCATCAGAAAGTTTGGACAACATTATCAAATCTTTTCTCACCCAAATTTGACTTGTTTTGGATTTTTGTTTTATTACAGTGGTGTTCTCTGTCTTTTTCACTTTCTTCTTACCTTTTGGGATGAAAACACCAGTGTTTTTATTTTTGGTAGGAGGGGTGTTTTTCATTTGAGCATGAGAATTCAGATGAGGAGGTGGAATCCAAGGATTTTGTTGGTACATTAGAAAATTTGGATAGAAAAATTGAGGATGATACAAACATGGGTTGTTATACCATTGGCTCCAAGAATTGGTCCAATCAGCTTGATATGCTTTCTTGGAGGTCCAAGGTTTTTTATCACTGACTTCTTTGGATTTTTCTTATTTTTCAAATTTTTATTTGAAGTTTTGATTTTGTGGTTTGTTTTTGTTGCTGTTGAGCAGGTCGACCTCTCCTTGACTGGTGTCGACACGACAGCCACAGAAGCCTTCTTCTTGTGGACTGGTGTCGACCTGTCAGGTGACTGTGTCGACCTGGTTGCCTTGTTTTTATTCTGAGTTTTTGGGCTTTTTGGTGTTTTGCTTGATTTTTGTTTGATTTCTGTGTTCTCAAGACTAGGGCCCTTAACAAATTTAATTAGTGGTGCTTTATCCTTCTTTTCACCCGATTTGTCTTTCTTAGGTTTTTGTTTGTCAAACCCTAGTCCATGAGAGATTGATTTCATATTTGTTCCCAGCAAGGCCTCCAGATTATCTTTACCATTTGTGAATGTTTCAATAACTTCATCTTTTTGTTTTAGCTGGTTTTCCAAGATTTTGATTTCTCCAATCTTTTGTTGTTTATCTTGGTTCTCCTTTTCCAGCTTTTCAGATAATTCTTTGAATTCATTGGTGGCCTTTTGAGAAGCTAGCTTAAGTTCATCAATCAAATTCAGAAGATTTTCTTTTTCTTCATTCAGTTCTGTTACTTCATTCTCTAGTTCACAAATTCTTTTGTTTGAAGATTAGTTATGATAAATATTTTCAATTTTCTTTTTGAGATGCTTATTTTCTTTTCTCATTTCAGTATATTTTTCAACTAATTCAGCATAAGCATCCTGCCAATCTTCAACAGAAAAATCTTCAAAAGATGTGCTTACCTTTCCATCTGAGCTGTTTGCCATGAAGCAAATCTCCTCGCTTTCAGAGCTTGAGGATTTTTCTTCTTCTTCATTTTCACTTGTGTCCTCATCAGACCAAGTGGCTACCATGGCCTTCGGCTTCTTGAATTTGTGAATCTTCTTGTGCTTCTCCTTCTTGTTTTCAGGACATTCTCCCTTCATGTGTCCTGGTTTGTTGCACCTGTAACATATGACAGTTTCGTTAGATTTTTTATTCTTGTTAAAATTAGCATTAGAAAAGGAAGTGTTTCTTTTTCCTGATGAATATTTCTTTTTGCCAGACATTTTTCCTTTTCTATATTTCAAGAATTTTCTGAATTGCCTGGTCATGAGGGCAATTTCATCCTCATTTGACTCAGACTCATCAGAACTAGTTTTATCCTGACTCTTGTCTTTGTTACTAGATGAGGCCTTTAAAGCTACTGGCTTGGTTTTGATTATATGTTCTTCATTTCTCTTTAAATTG
The DNA here is from genome assembly GCA_014218235.1 of Colocasia esculenta. NCBI lineage: Eukaryota > Viridiplantae > Streptophyta > Magnoliopsida > Alismatales > Araceae > Colocasia > Colocasia esculenta. Next base: position 34,277,907 of record CM024760.1, on the reverse strand, counting down.
ATTTCATATGTCATTAAAGATCCTATCAATTCATCCAAAGAGATTTTGGATAGATCTTTAGAATCTTCAATGACAGTGGCTTTTGTGTGCCAAATTGAAGAGAGAGAACGTATAATTTTTCTTACCAAGTCAGCATTAGTATAGTCCTTACCTAAGGCCTTTAGTCCATTGACTATGATCATGAACCTGGCAAACATTTCAGAGATTGTCTTATTAGACTTCATCATGAACAATTCATATTCAGAGACAAGTATGTTAGCCTTGGTTTCATTAACCTGAGATGTTCCCTCATAGAGTACCTCAAGTTTATCCCACATCTCTTTGGCAGATTTGCACATTGAGATTCTTGAGTACTCTTTGGGGTGAACAGCACATTGAATCATGTTCATGGCACTATAATTCAATGTAGCTGTTCTTATCTGTTCCTTAGTCCAGGTTTCTTCCTCTCCCTGGTTTTCATAGGGACCTACTTCCACTACTTTCCAGATTTCATAATTTTGGGCCCTAAGAAACACTTGCATTCTATTTTTCCAATAAGAATAGTCTGTTCCATTAAAGAATGGTGGCCTATTAATGGAATGGCCCTCAGCTATGAATCCTCTGGAATCCATTTAATTAAAATGATGATGCAAAGAAGGAGACACTTAGCAAAACAAACAAGTAAACAATCAAGCACACAGAACACTCAGAAATTACTCAGATCAGATCAGATCAAGTGTAAACCCTCTCTGATACCAATTGAAGGATCGATAAAAGATGTGGACAAGATCTAGAAGGGGGGGTTGAATAGATCTATGCCAACGAATGCGGAAGCTAAACCAATTTTGAAATACCTTTGAATCAGAGTTAGATTGAAAGCAAATTTCACAGATCTGAAGAGAGATTAAGTGAGTTAAGCAATTGGAGTGTGTAAACAAGTTGATTAGATAGATTCAAACGATCCTATGCATTCATCTAACGAAGAGCAAATTCAAACCACAAACAGACCAATGCACAGAGATTTTTTGGTGGTTTGAAAATCACACCACGTGACTCCTACATCCACCCCTCACACACAGTGAGGATCCACTAAACAACTTGGGTAACACAACCCACACTGGAGCCTGACAACTCCACAAATGAGTTAGACAACTCACACACTACCTAGAGCAAGACTACTCTAGAATCTGAGCAAGACTGCTCAACTACACAACTTGAGTACGACGACTGAAAACCCTGAGCACAGAGGCTCACAATCACTTGCTAGAACAAAAACCACAAGATCTAGATCCTCTAGCAATGATCTGATCTATTAAGGCCAATTCAAGAAAATTGATGCAATCGATTATGCACAATTTCTAGAATAGCCAAGAAGAAACAAGAAAGACTCAAGACATGAGGTTGACAGTTCTTGTTCTTCAAGAAAACTCCCTTGTAGAGGCAGAATTGGAAGGATCTTGATCACTTGAAGTCCCTTGGCCGATGCTCTGCAACTTTGATCTCGGGATCTTCCTTGAGTGCATCACAATTGCTGGCTTCTACTTGATCTGCTCCCTTGAAGTTGATCCTAATGCTTCATGTTGATCAATCTTCGATTCTTGTGCTTGGAGAAGTGTGAATTGTGGTGTGGAAGCACATGAGGAAGCAAAACAGGGAGGAGAGACTCTCTTGCCGCCACAACCAGTTTCTGGAGGCTCTGAGAAGGTTCTCTTATGGATGGGTGCCCATTAGGAGGGTATTTATACCCTAAATATCCGAAAGATACCCTTGGGGTACGTGGGCACAAGATCCAAGGTTGATCCACCTTCTCCCAAGGGTGCCACGTGTCCAGGAGGAAGTTTAAGTCACAGAGATTCCGGAGTGTGTCGACCTGCCCATGAGGTGTGTCGACACACTCTCCCAGACTGGCAAAACAAATCCCTGGGAGAGGTCTCTAGTGTCGACCTGAGATGATTCAATGTCGACCTCATGTCCCAGACAGCAAAACAGCCCTTCTAGGAAGGCTCTCTAGTGTCGACCTGATCTCATTTCGTGTCGACCTGCTTTGGCGATCTGAAAAACAGGCCTTCTGGGAGAGCCATCTAGTGTCGACCTGCCTGCATTTGGTGTCGACCTGCTTTGGCTATCTGAACAACAGGCCTTCTGGGAAGGCTCTCTAGTGTCGACCTGCCCTGGACTAGTGTCGACACTAGATGATATTTTCTTCACATTTCTGCCTTTGCTCTGAGTCATTGTGTCGACACCATTGATGGTTGTGTCGACACTACCTTGGCAAGAAATGTTGTCCCTGAGAAAAAAAACACATAAATCATTAGTTAAATATATTATCATGAATATCAATGATAAATGTGCTTGGAAACATGCTTTTTGAATATTGCAATTTCAGGTGATGTATTTTACATGTTCCAATGGTTATGCATTAAAATCACAACTTGTCATCATCAAAATGTGAGGAGAAATGAATTATATTCACACTCAACCCAACATGTAGTGGTTTGCTTGTGCAGCTTATAGCTTAAGCGATTGGTTGTGACTGTGGTTTGCCTGTGAGGCTTGAGGCCTAGGCTTTACTGTTGTTAAGTGGACTAGTGGTGTGGAGCTAGTCCTATTGTTCTCTCTTACTTTTCGAGGTTGTGAATAGTTAATATGTTTATATTTAATTGTAGTTTAAATACAATTGTTGTGAGAATGAAATGGTTTGGTTATATGTGTGGCCAGTGAGACCCATTGAGGTTGAGGTCTCTTCTGTTGGTTGTTGTGGTCCTTAGGTGGTCCTTACTGAGCCTGTGACTTGTTGAGGCTCACTTCCCTACAGTTCTTTTCAGGGCTTGCCGAGTGTTTGGTTTGCAGCGGCGTTGTGTCAGACTCGTACCACTAGCAGTTGTGTAGTAGTTAGTGTTATGTGAGCTTGTGCTCCCTCGGGGTATGCCCCAGGTAGTTGTACTTCTTATTTGGACATGTATTAATGTAATGGGACAATTGTAAATTGTATATGCAGGTATGAGCACATGTACTTTCTTGTGTTTTATACTATTGTGGTTTGTCTTTTATATTCATACTGGACACTTGTGTGAGCTATCCCTTGCGAGACTTCGGTCCGTTCGTGGGAGGCGGATCTGGATATGGAGCCTTAATGGGCATAAATATCCAAGGCCGTCACAGTTGGTATCAGAGCATGGTCCAGTTAGAATATGAAAAGACATTGAAGTTACAATGTCCCAATACATAGATTAATGTCCACTGCTGGTAGTAAGTCTGTGGTTTTATGTGTTATATGGTGATTTTTATGTGAGCCTTTGGCACGCAAACTGTGTGTGTCTGTTTGTTAAATTAGCAGTTGTGAACAGTTGTTGAGCCATAGAGTGGTTAGTGGTATAAGTTGTGTCGTTGCATCAGTGTGGCAAGGTGCAGTTGAAATTTTGTGTTTAAAAGTTTTCAGTGGCAGATATTAAAGGAATCAGTGGAGTTAGTTATGTCGGTTAGCAAAAGGAAAAGGCAATCTCAGAAAGATATTTGCAAATGGTGCTCTAGTAAAGAATAAGGTTAACAGAGACAGGTATAATATGAGGTGTCAGTGTGACAGATCAACATAATGTTACCAGCAAAAAATAGTATGTGTGAGTGATAAGTTGCAGAAGAGGACCTTGGTAGAGGTATTGTTGTGTTTGAGATTTGTGTTAATAGGATTTAAGAAGTGGCTTGAGTAATAATGTGATTAGAGCTTTGGCAACTTGAGAATGATTAAATGAGGCAGACTGGTTTCAGATGAAGTACGGGTACATAGAGGAATAGAGAATTGTGACAGTCCGATAAGGATAAGGGTGTCTTGACAATTAGAAAGTTGAGCAGAGGTGGTTAGTTAAGTAAAGAAAGGGTAAAGAAAGATCACTGTATAGTTAGACTTTTCTGAGCACAAGAAAAATACCAGCCTAGCAAGTGGCAGTTTATGAGAATTATATAAAGTCGGATGCAGTGTTACAGATAAGGTTACTGTTGTTTAATAATTGAGTATAATTCGAGAAGAGAAGAGGTGAAGTTTGTGTTTAAAAGAGATTGAGGCTGTACGGAATAGAATAAGAATTATGTGAATCAGAATAGAAAGAAGCGGATTAATTAAGAAACAGTTAAGTGGTGCCAGGTTAAGTGAAATAGAGAATCAGGCGGAGTAGGTTATTGTATTTAACAAGATTGGTTCCAGACTATGGCCTTGGTTGTTGTGAATAAAGAATATTTGTGTGACAACAGCAATAGCAGTATGAGTGGTACAGGATGAACAGCTAGGCAGCACAATAATTGAGAAGAATGTTTACAGAGAAGATATTATGTTTAATACAGTTGACAGATTATTAATCTGGAAAAAGAAAGAGTATGATAGATTGTGAAACAGATATGACTGAAAGATCGAGAAAGTGATCAATAAGAGTTTGCATGGCTAAATAGAAATTGAAAGTGGCAAGTACAAAATGGAGAGAATGTAATCAGTTAAACAGTGAATGGCTTAAAGTCAGATGGCACCTGATTGAAATAAAGTTTAATGCATGTAAAGTTAGCTGAGCAGTTTAATTCTTTCCTAAAAAGAAAATGTTAGAGTAATGAAAGCAGATGTTTTGAGAAATGATGGAAATAATGTGGTTAGTCAGCTAGAGAATGTAAATTGAAGTTAAAAAAGAATATGAAAAATAAAGTATGTTAGTAATGTAATGGTATGGTAGAATTTTGATTTTTAAAAGGTGTGGTACAATTAGAATTGAAGTATTGGAAAAAGTAGTTTGGAAATTCTGATATTGTTTTCCAATATTGATTGAGCAAGTAAAGCAATCTGTAATGAATATAGCCAGAATCAAAGCAATTATGAAAGTGTGCAGCAATTGTGAATAATAGTAGAAGCAGAATGTATGAAATATTCTGTCAGATATTCAGCAGGATCAGAATAGCGCAGTGGAAGCGTGGTGGGTCTACAACCCACTGATCAGAAAACTGAAAATATGAGAATGGATAAAATAAGGTAGTAGTTAATAATGATAAGCAGGATAATGGCTAGCAATGACAAAGTGAGTAATGGAACGGCATTAAAAAATTCGAGAAATTAAGCAAGGTTTAGCACGAAAGAACATCCAAAGGTAGTGGAATAAAATGAAAGGATTTGAGCAGAAAGAAATGGCTCGGAAAGAAATGTTGCAAACACAGCCCAGAAAATGTGAAAGTAGGTTCAGTCCAAGGAGATAAAGTGCCATTGGCAAGATAGAATTGCCTACAATTAAAAGGTAAGGAAAGGTAATGGAATCGATAAAACAGAATAATTGTGAAATGAATTGAAAGAAAAGAAAAGAGCAAAGCAAGGATGGAATTGGATAGATGAGTCAGTTAGCACAGATGAATTGAAAGGCTGATACAGAGAAAGAGTATCATTCTTGTTCTGTATACGGTTTTGTTTTTTTAGGTGATAGTCCGGCGTGTCGTGGTTTATGCTGAATGTCGAGGACGACATTTCTTTTTAGGTGATAGTAATGTAACGTCGGGCATTTTTCGGATCATCTTGGATCCTCAGTTTAGCGTATGGGGTGGTCACACCTTGACCAGTGTGACTTGTGTTGTGTGTTTCTTATTGGATCCTTACCAGAGTTGGTTATGGATCTGTGTTGGTGTTCAGTGCGCTAGACATCAACAGTGGGTTGGCGTCCATGTGTGTGACGTCTTCTGTGTGTTGGTGGAAATGGTGTCGCCGTTAACATGTTCTTGGCATCTATCGATGTGGACGTCTACCGTTGAACTTGGCGGCGAGCGTTGTGGATGAGTTTCATCCCTCTTCATCCTCTGCTACATCCAGAACATCGACTGGTCTTAGATCTTAATAAAGGTGGGTGTTCTCGGGCCAAGATTAAAGAAACCCTATACCATATTGTAGAGCTTTGAGTCTATGTTCATTTGCACTTGATTTTCCCAATTTGCATGGAGTATACATGGAGTATTAGTCGTTTTCCCTAAGTCGTGCACCGTTAAGGCTTTTTCCGTTCTTCTCATTATGCGCATGATTTGATACCAAATTAGACTAAACTTCCTTCATGAAAGTTATTCTAATCGTAGTCCCAATCATCTTTCATGTTTAACGTTTTGTCTAAATGTCACTAGTTAGAGAGTTACAAGCATGGTAAGCAAATCACTGCATGAGATGTGTTTTCGGGTTACACATGACCTTTATGTTCTTCATATATTTCTTGAGATTTGAGACTGAATTAGATCTAACTCACAACATAAAAGTTCTTCCAATAGATGTCCTCGACATATTTCATGTTGATAGTTTTGTCTAAATTTCAGTATATAGAGAGATATAGGTGTTGCATGAATATTTCACCCTGATTACTGTATTTTCGGTTTGAGGTTTGAACTGCGTCCGGTTCAGGAGACGCGATTCCAGCGCCTGGTATCGCGTCGGCCAGGTCTGACATGATCCACTAAAAGGCATCCTTGAGAGGCGACGCGATCCTCGCACTGACCGGTCAACGGTTGCGTGAGACTTCGCGCCTACCTGGGAGTCTGTGCAAGTCTGAATCGCGGCTGTATCCCTGGATGCGATTCAGGCAGTTTTCCCGCCCATCGGATTAAGTAATGATTTCCTGTAAGGCGTCGCTATACCCCGACGTGATTTATCTTGAAAGGCGTCCATGTAGACCGACGCGATTTAGTTTCTGCACCGTTTGACCTGTTTACCTGTACACTGTTTTGTAAAAACGTCCACTGTGTTGGACACTATTCATAGGCCGACCCGAGCCTGTACTTTTCAGTCAGTCAACCAGCATGTTAGTCTTTGTGGTCCGTCAGCTTGTTGCATAGTGTTCCATAGTGTGCATTGGCCTAAAAGAAATCCATCAATTTGAAAGCAGTAAGGATATGAATATGATTCTAACGTGTAAATGCGATTGACCTTATGTTCATTTGATTATCTTGTGATCTTACTTGTTGTCAATTGGACATGATAAGAATATGATGTGAATGTATGGGTGAACACATGTTAGCGTAGACGTGTTTAGTTAAAGTGTTTCATCATGGGTTGTATATGAGTTTCTTTAAGTTATATGTTTTCCGATGTTTCAGTTATTTGTTCATATTGCATACATGTTAGGAAAGATTCGTGACACGTCACTTACACCTTTGTACGAATAGGCACACCCTTCTTGGGGAATTGAGAGCTCTCTGCCGGTCATTCCGAATCGGCAAGACTAGCGATCTTTTCCTTAAAACCTCCGTAACTCTCCACTCTCTATGGATTCCCACATAGAGGCCGAGCTGGTTGTACCATGAAGTACCCTGGAGATAGAGAGCACATGTTCCGCATATGATCTGTCATTAGTCATCTTCACGTCAAGACATTAATGAATTATGAAACATAAGAGACATCGTTATACTGCCCATTTGTTCTCTTGAGCTTTTGTCATACTTTGACTCTATGAATAATCATGTCTTTCGTACTATGAGCTTGTCATTGAAACTCCGTGGCCATAGTATGAATATGTTTTGTTCGGCACAATATGGGACTTCGGTCCATTTGACCAATGCTTGTGCAATAGGGGCCCTATCTGGTCCTGGGGAAGAGTGCCCCAACGTACTTATTAACCGCGGGAGTATGGACTTGTGGTGCGTGGCATGGCACTGATACTATATGCAAGATTTGTGTGAATGTGCCTTAGTTTGATATGATATGATATGATATTTGATGTGATAAGTCTGATCACGTGAATACGTGATATCTGTGGATATGGCCAATTCATTTGATACGATTCTACTCTTGAAATATCTGTCCATTGTATATGCAACTCGACATTTGAACTGATATGATATCCGTTCTACTCTGCTATTCAATCTGTTAGTATTACATGCATTGTCATCATCTACATGTTCATATCTTGCCTATTTAAAATGTTAATCATGTATACTAGTGCCCGCACAATATTGAGATGTAAATCCTACTGAGCTATTTCGCTCACCCCTATCATCCTGTCCTTTTCAGGTAGTGATGAGGAACCAGAGGAGACTGATGGGTCAGGGCAAGAGTGACGAGCAACCGCCATATGAGGAGTTGATAGTCTAGGAATAGTTATTTGAGTAGTCGATGTAATAGTGAAACCTTTTTCATTTGAATAATGGGCCCTTTGATTGGCTCAATTGATGTAAGGTTTTTAATTAGTTGAATGAATGGAATAAAGAGTACTTTGGATGACAATATTATGGCCTCAAATGTGTTGTTATGTTTAATTGTGACTTTGCGTTATTCAACTGTGATACGTCTATTTGTATCGTTCACGTCTCCCGGTATTTATTCTGCTGCTAAATATCGGGGCGTGACAGTTGGTATTGTTGGCCCTTTTGGTACGGCAGCAAGCTAACCTAGAGGGGGGGTGAATAGGTTTTTCCGAAATCTGAAATAGAAACTTAAACACAGAAATTAACACTTGAAGGTTTGGTTAGTTTAGTGTGATAAAGAGTAGTAGTGCGGAAGCAAATAAACAATCACACAAAGGACACAAGGAATTTATCCTGGTTCGGCCCTTTCCACATGGAAGTCCTACGTCCAGTCCCCAAGCAACCTCTTGGGATTTCACTAACCAAGGGTACAGTCCCCCTTAAGGACAATACAACACCCAGCACCCCAGCTGATCTTCTTCTCTTTCCCGGGCAAGAAGGCAACCCACTTCTCTTACAGGTAAAGAAGCCAACCTCTTGGTACAAACCCCAGTGCGGTTCTGCTAGACACAAACCCCTAGCTAGGTTCTACACTGTATACAGTCCTACAGCTGGACAAAAGTCTTTCTTAGAAAAGAAAGAACAAAGTTGAGAGTTGGAACAAATGAAGACCAACTAAAAGAACTCTCAGCAAAAAGACTCCCCAGATTACAAAGATGCACACAGAGAGAGTGAAGAGAGGAGAAGGAGCTTCAAGCTTGAGGGCTTCAGATGCTTGAACACTTCTTTTTGGGCTCAGACTCTTTCTCTCTTTTCCTTTGAGTGTATGTGGAGTTGAGGTTCTTCCTGGATGTACACTCTTGAAAAATCTTCAGGAAAAACTCTTTTTTTCTTCAGCCTTGCTTCATCTTTTATATGAGCAATTTGAATAAATCCGTTGGAGTTCTAGCCATTGCTCATCTTCTCTTTCTTCTGATAATTTGTGGTCTACGAGGTCTGCAAGCATAGAAAAAAGTGTTTAGATAAAAGAGTGTTTCTGTCAAAAAGGCTCATACCTCTATGTTTCCTGTTGCCACCCAGAAGTAGTAAGTAATCCCCTTTTTGTTGGCAGGAAAGAAAAGATCTAGAGAGATAAGCAAAAAGATCTCCTGTCAGAAAGATAGAGGATTACGCAAATCAAGAATATTTGACTTTTTCACTAGATGCCAAAAAATATTTTGGAATATAAAGGAAATCTATGTTTAAGTGAAATCCATGTTGAAATCCATATTTTACAAAGGAATCCATGTTTTACAAAGGAATCCATGTGAGTTACAAAGGAGTCTGTGTGAGTACAAAGGAATCCTTATGAGAGGTCTGTGTGAGTTACAAAGGAATCCTTATGAGAAGTCTGTGTGAGTTACAAAGGAATCCTTATGAGAAGTCTGTGTAAGTTACAAAGGAATCGTTATGAGAAGTCTGTGTGAGTTACAAAGGAATCGTTATGAGAAGTCTGTGTGAGTTACAAAGGAATCCTTATGAGAAGTCTGTGTGAGTTACAAAGGAATCCTTATGAGAAGTCTGTGTGAGTTACAAAGGAATCGTTATGAGAAGTCTGTGTAAGTTACAAAGGAATCGTTATGAGAAGTCTGTGTAAGTTACAAAGGAATCGTTATGAGAAGTCCGTGTGAGTTACAAAGGAATCCTTATGAGTTACAAAGGAGTCTGTGTGAGTGCAAAGGAATCCTTATAAGTTATAAAGGAGTCTGTGTGAGTACAAAGGAATCCTTATGAGTTACAAAGGAGTCTGTGTGAGTTACAAAGGAATCCTTATGAGTTGCAAAGGAGTCTGTGTGAGTTACAAAGGAATCCTTATGAGTTACAAAGGAGTCTGTGTGAGTACAAAGGAATCCTTATGAGTTACAAAGGAGTCTGTGTGAGTACAAAGGAATCCTTATGAGTTACAAAGGAGTCTGTGTGAGTACAAAGGAATCCTTATGAGAGTCACTTATCAAATCGTTATGGGACCAAATCGATGTGGCACTTTGAACTGAAATCAATGTATGTTGATTGAACATTGATTTATCGTTTTAGTGCAAATCACAGATCAATAATGTCATAAAATTATATTTATTAGAAAATCATGATATTTAATTTATTATTAGAAAAATCATGGTAATAAATATATTTAATATTTAATTAATCACGTGAATTTATATTTATTAAAAAACATGATATTAAATATTTTTAATAATAATTAATTAAACATAAATTTTATTATCACCAAAATAAAAGGGTAAAATATAGGAGTGGTTCAACAATCTCCCCCTTTTTGGTGATGACAAAATTTATGAGAATTTTCTGACAAAAATACGTAATGCATAGAAAATACAGAAAATTCAAAGATAATGCATACCATGCATATTCTCCCCCTTTTTGTCACAAACCAAAAAGGAAGGTTCTTACCATTGTATTCTTTCCCCTTTGTGAGAGAAATTCATACCATTGAGGGGTTCAACAATGATTGACATAAATGAATAACTCCCCCTTAGTCTGTGCTCCCCCTGAGTGAGAGATTCCGCCTGAATGAGACTTGAAAATAATTGTTAGTAATATTAAAATTTACAAATAAATTAATGACTACTTCCTCTTCAGATATGAGATGGATGAAGAGCTGGCAGTCACCAGTGCCTTGAGCATCCTTTGTTCCTGATGCTCCAAGGCCATCCTGCAAATAAACTATTCAGAAGTAGGTACCCAAATCTTTTTGGGTCCTTGATGGTTAGATGCATAAAGATATCCTTTCGGAATCCATACTAGGTGCTTTGTTGTGCAGGTGTTTACTGTGTGTCCTAATTTATTACAATGAGAACAACAATGAATATAAATTATTTTGTTGTTCTTATTATCTTTGTACTGTCTGTTTAGAACACAATTTTTGGAAACATTTTCCTTTACAGGGGCCTTTTTCTGAGGCATCTTGGTTTCTTTTACAAATTTTGGTAATGGATATTTTTCAGGAATTATGACATGTTTTCCTTTTTCAGGAGGTATGTAACCAAGCCCTTGTTTGTTATTTCCAGATTTTGATCCGTTTAAGCATAGGGCTAAAGATGTTTTTCCTTTAGTTAATTTTCTAACTGATTCTTTTAAATACAGATTTTCTTCAGTTAGAGTTTTTAATTTTTCTTCTAACTCTAATTTTTCATTCTCCTTATTTTTTAAATATTCATCCAAAAGATAAATGTTATCTTTACTATCCTTTAATTGTTTTTCTAGTTGCTCCAATTCGGATTTAAGATCAGAATTGGTGTTTTCTAAGCAAATAGTGTTGTTTTTCAGATTCTTTAATTCTTTTACAACATTTTTTTGTTTTTCATATAGTTCATTAAATACTTCTTCTAAGTCTTCAGATTCTGATCCTGAATCTGTGCAAGAATCAAAAGATGAGTTAGGATGTACCTCATCTAGTCCTACCATGAGGGCTAGATTTACCTGCTCTTTCTCTGATTCTGAGCTTGATGATTCTGAGCATGTGGTCTCTTCATTTTCCCAAACAGCCGCCATGGCTTTTCTTTTGAATTTCTTGTGCTTCTTTTTGGGTTTTTCATTTTGACCAGTCTTCTTGAGTCTTGGACAATCCGGTCTCAGATGTCCAAGTTTTCTGCATTCATAGCAGACTAGTTCTTTCTCTTTTCTATTTTTCTTTTGAATCCTTTTCGATCCATTTTTCTTCTTCTTGAAAATTTTCTGAAGCTTGGACAAAACTTCATCTATGTCACTGTCTTCAGAATCTGCATTTTTGGAGCTAGAAGAAGAAGTGGAAGGAGCAGCTACAACCTTAAGAGCATTAGTACATTTCTTCTTAGATGAGCTTTCAGACAATCGCTCCATATTTATTTCATGTGCCATGAGAGAACCTATTAAATTATCAATTGACAATTTGGTTAAATCATGGGCCTCTTCAATAGCAGTTACTTTAGGTGTCCATGAAATAGTTAAGGACCTAAGTATTTTTCTAACAGTTTCCTTATCAGAAAGATTTTTACCAAGAGAGCTTAGACCAACTACTATACTTGAAAATCTATTATACATTTGAGTGATATTTTCATTTGAAAACATTTTAAATTGCTCATATTGTGAGACAAGAATATCTATTCTAGTTTGTTTTACTTTATATGTTCCTTCATAAGTTATCTGCAGTTTATCCCATATTTCTTTAGCAGATTTACATGCAGATACTCTACTAAATTCTTTTTTAGATAAAGCACAACATAAATAGTTCTTAGCTTTAAAGTTTAAAGATAGTTTATTTTTATCAGCTATTGTAATAGCAGTAGTGCCTGGAACAGGAACAACAACAAAATCACCTACCTCTATTACCTGCCACAGATCGAAATCTGTGCCCTGAATGAAGCATTTCATTCGCATCTTCCAATATTGGTAGTCCGCTCCATCAAAGAATGGAGGTCTGGTGACTGATTGACCTTCAGCATATCCTTGAGCTGCCATGGATCTTCTCTAAGATCGTTAGATCTTCTTGATAGATCAGAGAACCTCGCTCTGATACCACTTGTTGGCCCTTTTGGTACGGCAGCAAGCTAACCTAGAGGGGGGGTGAATAGGTTTTTCCGAAATCTGAAATAGAAACTTAAACACAGAAATTAACACTTGAAGGTTTGGTTAGTTTAGTGTGATAAAGAGTAGTAGTGCGGAAGCAAATAAACAATCACACAAATGACACAAGGAATTTATCCTGGTTCGGCCCTTTCCATATGGAAGTCCTACGTCCAGTCCCCAAGCAACCTCTTGGGATTTCACTAACCAAGGGTACAGTCCCCCTTAAGGACAATACAACACCTAGCACCCCAGCTGGTCTTCTTCTCTTTCCGGGGCAAGAAGGCAACCCACTTCTCTTACAGGTAAAGAAGCCAACCTCTTGGTACAAACCCCAGTGCGGTTCTGCTAGACACAAACCCCTAGCTAGGTTCTACACTGTATACAGTCCTACAGCTGGACAAAAGTCTTTCTTAGAAAAGAAAGAACAAAGCTGAGAGTTGGAACAAATGAAAACAAACTAAAAGAACTCTCAGCAAAAAGACTCCCCAGATTACAAAGATGCACACAGAGAGAGTGAAGAGAGGAGAAGAAGCTTCAAGCTTGAGGGCTTCAGATGCTTGAACACTTCTTTTTGGGCTCAGGCTCTTTCTCTCTTTTCCTTTGAGTGTATGTGGAGTTGAGGTTCTTCCCGGATGTACACTCTTGAAAAATCTTCAGGAAAAACTCTTTTTTTCTTCAGCCTTGCTTCATCTTTTATATGAGCAATTTGAATAAATCCGTTGGAGTTCTAGCCGTTGCTCATCTTCTCTTTCTTCTGATAATTTGTGGTCTACGAGGTCTGCAAGCATAGAAAAAAGTGTTTAGATAAAAGAGTGTTTCTGTCAAAAAGGCTCATACCTCTATGTTTCCTGTTGCCACCCAGAAGTAGTAAGTAATCCCCTTTTTGTTGGCAGGAAAGAAAAGATCTAGAGAGATAAGCAAAAAGATCTCATGTCAGAAAGATAGAGGATTACACAAATCAAGAATATTTGACTTTTTCACTAGATGCCAAAAAATATTTTGGAATATAAAGGAAATCTATGTTTAAGTGAAATCCATGTTGAAATCCATATTTTACAAAGAAATCCATGTTTTACAAAGGAATCCATGTGAGTTACAAAGGAGTCTGTGTGAGTACAAAGGAATCCTTATGAGAGGTCTGTGTGAGTTACAAAGGAATCCTTATGAGAAGTCTGTGTGAGTTACAAAGGAATCCTTATGAGAAGTCTGTGTAAATTACAAAGGAATCGTTATGAGAAGTCTATGTAAGTTACAAAGGAATCGTTATGAGAAGTCTGTGTGAGTTACAAAGGAATCCTTATGAGAAGTCTGTGTGAGTTACAAAGGAATCCTTATGAGAAGTCTGTGTGAGTTACAAAGGAATCCTTATGAGAAGTCTGTGTAAGTTACAAAGGAATCGTTATGAGAAGTCTGTGTGAGTTACAAAGGAATCCTTATGAGTTACAAAGGAGTCTGTGTGAGTACAAAGGAATCCTTATGAGTTATAAAGGAGTCTGTGTGAGTACAAAGGAATCCTTATGAGTTACAAAGGAGTCTGTGTGAGTTACAAAGGAATCCTTATGAGTTACAAAGGAGTCTGTGTGAGTACAAAGGAATCCTTATGAGTTACAAAGAAGTCTGTGTGAGTACAAAGGAATCCTTATGAGAGTCACTTATCAAATCGTTATGGGACCAAATCGATGTGGCACTTTGAACTGAAATCAATGTATGTTGATTGAACATTGATTTATCGTTTTAGTGCAAATCACAGATCAATAATGTCATAAAATTATATTTATTAGAAAATCATGATATTTAATTTATTATTAGAAAAATCATGGTAATAAATATATTTAATATTCAATTAATCACGTAAATTTATATTTATTAAAAAACATGATATTAAATATTTTTAATAATAATTAATTAAACATAAATTTTATTATCACCAAAATAAAAAGGGTAAAATATAGGAGTGGTTCAACAGGTATCAGAGCCTTAAACTTTAGGGTCCAAGGGAATAGGAACATAGAATGAAACTAGGCCACACGAGTCAAAATCTGTCGTACCTAATGTGAGCTTGGGTAGAACCATGGGAATAGAAGTCACATGTGATATATTTAGATGACTGACTTATATTATTATCTTGAAGGTACTTACTACCTCAATGGCCGCTGAACGTGCCCAGGCTAGGAACATGCAACAAACAATACAGAACTTGACTCAGGCTATCCTGCAAGCCACCCAGGGTGGAGGTAACTGCGGAGCCGGTGATCTCCATCGAAAATTTTGGAATATGGATCCACCTAGGTTTGAAGGGAGTATTGACCCAGATGTTGCTGAACACTGGGTTAAGGAAATTGAAAGGATATTCAGGGTCATGCAATGCACAGACCAGAACAAAGTACTGCTAGCGACCTTCCAATTGGAAAAGGATGCCAGGGCATGGTGGTCGTCGATAGAAGCAACACTGAATGGCCAGCAACTAACATGGGCTCAGTTCATTGAGCAATTCAACACCAAGTACTTTTCTGAGAGGGTCCATGAACGGAAAGCAGCTGAATTTATGGCTTTGAAGTAGAGAGGGCTCAATGTGGCCGAGTATGAGGCCCAATTCTCTCGTCTGTCCCGATATGTTGTTCACTTGATTGGGACAGAAAGGATGAAGGCAAAACGCTTTCTGAAGGGCTTGAGGCTCCAGTTCATCACTCAACTGGCGCTAATGGACATTCAAACCTATGCTGACATGGTAAAGAAGGCTCAGTTACTGGAAGATGCCATGGAGACCGCCGAAAGAATTAAGGGAAAATCCGTGAAAAGGGAGCAAGTGTCTTCTATAGGAAGGTATCAGCTGACCATTGGGAAGAAAAGGCCCAGTGGCGGAGTAGATGAACCAGTTGATAAAAAACCAAAGGAGTTTGGTAAGCAGATAGTGGTGACAACGGGAGAAAGGTGCAAACACTGTGACAAAGCTAGTCACTGGTCTGAACAATGCTGGAGAGCGCAAGGGAGATGCCTGCGCTGTGGTAGTCGTGACCACAGGATCTCGGACTGCCCAATGTTGAAAGAACCAGCCTCTCAGGACAAGCGTCCGAATGGACAGAAGAGGCAAGGCTGCTTGCAAGCTATTCAGGAACCTGAAGCTGCTAAAGAAGGAGGTATCGTGGAAGGTACACTTACTATTCTTTCCCGACCTGCATATGTTCTATTTGATATGGGAGCTACGCATTCCTTTATATCTCAAACATTTGTTGATACCCTACCTATGAAACCCGTCCCAATGAAATCCGGAATAGTTGTGTCAACCCCAATTGGTCCTGGCACCAATCTTACAAACCATATGCCATCTATTGAAGTGTTGATTGAAACCCAAAACCTACCAGCAAATTTAATATGCATGGACATGGAGGGGTATGATGTGATACTGGGAGCAGACTGGATGTCTAAACATGGAGCTAGTATCAATTGTAGGAGAAGTCGGGTAACCTTTAGCCATTACCCAAAACTAGTGTTCACAGGAGATAGAAACCGCAGGAGATTGTCCCTTATCTCGGCATTACAAGCCAAGAGGATGTTGAGGAAAGGTTGTATGGCCTTTCTTGCTGCTGTTGTCATCACAAAGAAGGAAGTCAAAGTCGAGGACATCCATGTTGTCAGCGAGTACACTGACATTTTTCCAGAAGACTTGCCAAGGATTCCTCCTGAGCGAGAGGTCGATTTTACCATTGAGTTGGTCCCTGGAGCAGCACTAGTATCTAGGGCACCATGTAGAATGTCCCCCGCAGAACTAAAGGAATTAAAAGAGCAACTAATGGAACTGTTAGAGAAGGGATTCATCCGACCAAGCACATCACCATGGGGTGCACCTGTCCTCTTTGTCAAGAAGAAAGATGGGTCGATGAGGCTGTGTATAGATTACAGACAACTAAACCAATTAACCATTAAGAACAAATATCCCCTGCCAAGAATTGATGAGTTGTTTGATCAATTATCTGGAGCTAAATACTTCTCTAAAATAGATCTCAGATCTGGCTATCACCAATTGAGGATCAAGGGAGAAGACATTCACAAGACAACCTTCCGAAGCAGGTATGGGCATTATGAATTTATTGTTATGCCTTTCGGACTAACAAATGCCCATGCAGTTTTCATGCAGTTGATGAATAGCATTTATCGCCCATATCTTGATAAATTTGTGGTGGTATTCATCGATGATATATTGATCTATTTCAAGACAAAGGAAGAGCATGAGGAGCAGTTGAGGATTTCATTACAGATTTTAAGGGAGAATAAATTATATGCCAAGCTAAGTAAATGTGAATTCTGGCTTGAGGAGGTATCCTTTTTAGGACATGTGGTAACCAGGGATGGTATCATTGTTGATCCATCAAAGGTTGAGGCTGTACTGAAATGGGAAAGACCAACAAGCGTCACAGAGATCAGGAGCTTTCTCGGATTAGCAGGATATTATCGAAGGTTTATAAAGGATTTCTCAAAGATTGCAGTGCCATTAACCAAGCTAACCCGGAAGGAAAATCCGTTTGTGTGGACCGATGAATGTGAAGAAAGCTTTAACAACTTGAAGAAGTGTCTGACTACTGCTCCTATCCTCGCCTTACCCACTGAAGAGGGAGGATTTGAAATTTATTCAGATGCTTCTGGAACAGGTCTTGGATGCATCTTAATGCAACAAGGGAAAGTAATAGCATATGCCTCAAGATAGTTGAAGATCCACGAAGTGAACTACCCGGTTCATGACCTGGAGTTAGCAGCTGTAGTATTCGCCTTGAAAATTTGGAGGCATTATATCTATGGTGAGCAATTTAAAGTCTTTTATGACCACAAGAGTTTGAAATACTTATTCTCACAGAAAGAGCTTAACATGAGACAAAGAAGGTGGTTAGAGTACCTTAAGGACTTTGACTTTTCCATTCAATATCACCCTGGGAAAGCCAATGTAGTGGCAGATGCTCTAAGTAGACAACCAGGAGCTATGCTAGCTAGTATGATGCTGGGCGAATGGAAGTTACTGGAGCAATTTGCAAGCTTGAACTTAGACATGGGAAAGAATGAAAAACAAGTAATGATTTCCAACCTCCAAATACAATCTGATCTACTGACCGAAATCAATGAGAAACAGGGAGAGGATCCATTCTTAGTTGAGATCAAGGAGAAGCTAGAACAAAGACCTGACTTTACTCTATCGGCTGAGGGAAGATTACTATTCCGAGGTAGAACATGTGTCCCTGATCATGGAGAACTCAAGAAGAGGTTATTAAATGAAGCTCACCAGTCCAAGTACACGATTCATCCTGGATCAACAAAGATGTACCAAGACTTAAAAAGGTCGTACTGATGGCCAAACATGAAGAGGGATGTGGCCGATCATGTGTCATACTGTTTAACATGCATGAAAGTCAAGGCCGAGCATTTCCTTACAGCTGGTGGACTGCTACCACTAGAAATCCCAGAATGGAAGTGGGATAGCATCGGTATGGACTTTATCATGGGATTGCCCAAGACTAGAGGTGGTATGGATGCAATTTGGGTAATAGTTGATCGATTGACTAAGTCAGCTCACTTCTTTCCAATTAAGAGTACCTGGTCAGTGGATGTATTGGCTGCACTATATGTTAAGGAAATAGCTAGATTGCATGGGGTTCCATCTAACATAATATCGGATCGGGACCCTAGATTTACTTCACACTTCTGGAAGGGTTTATAAGCAGCAATGGGTACTAAACTAAACTTTAGTACTGCCTTCCATCCTCAGACTGATGGACAAATCGAAAGGACCAATCAAATTGTGGAAGATATGCTTCGTGCTTTGGTGCTAGATTTTAGAGGTCGATGGGATGATCAGTTGTACCTGATGGAGTTTGCATATAACAATAGCTATCAGGCAAGTATTAAGATGGCACCGTTTGAAGCCTTATATGGCAGGAGTTGCAGATCACCCCTTTGTTGGGAAGAGGTTGGGGAGAACCAATGGGTTGGACCCGACTTAATTGAGGCGACTGTCATAAAGGTTCAAATTGTCAGGGAACATCTAAAGATAGCACAATCTAGGCAGAAGAGTTATGTAGACAAGAGAAGGAGAGAACTAGAATTTCAGGTTGGTGAACATGTTTTCTTGAAGGTTTCACCTTCAAGGGGAATTCAAAGATTTGGGATCAAAGGAAAGTTGAGTCCCAGATTCATCGGGCCATTTGAAATTCTGGAAAGGATTGGTCAGGTGGCGTATAGACTTGCACTACCTCCACAGCTGGCGAACGTGCATAATGTGTTCCACATATCCATGCTGAGGAAGTACTTATTCAATGCCGACCATGTAATCAACCATGAGGACTTAGAGATTCGGGAGGACCTGACTTATGAAGAGAAGTCGATCAAACTGTTGGATCGGAAGATTCAACGACTCAGGAATCGTACCATACCTATGGTGAAGGTCCAATGGAGTCGAGACGGAGTTACTAATGCTACTTGGGAAAGAGAGGAAAGAATGAAGAAAAACCACCCAGAACTATTCTCAGGTACAAACTACACCATTATGTGTAAATTTGAGGACCAAATTTCTTAAGTGGGGGAGGATGTAACACCCCGAAATTTAGTGATTTAAAAATTTTAGAAATAAAGGGGAATAAATAAATTCTGCAATTATCGGAATGATAAAACTTACGTACTATTATCGTACGAGAGAAAACACATCGGAAAATTCCGTAAAAATTATAAATCAACCCCAAATATTGTCCCTAAGTGTTCCACGAAGGAATTCGTGCAACGAAAAATCTGATTGGTCGAGTGTACATCACACGTGACCAAGTTAACCAAATTAGGAAACTAAGTCGGAAAAATTGTTAACACGGAAAAATAACCCAACCATAAATTAAATAAACATATTGGAGAGGCTTCCAACACCATGTATTAATGACCCATTGACAAGATTGGGCCAATGAAGCACATTTGGCCCAAGGATAAAAATTTGGACAAGAAAATACCCAGAAATTTGTGTATGTAATTATGCAGTGATTAGGGAGGGCAAATTAGGGTTAAAATTAGTGGTAATGGCCATGCATGGCAACCCAAATCGTGGTCAACCCTGTATGACACCTTCCCATGGTGTAGCTACCTCCTTTGGGTGAGAAAATCCCAGATTTTGGAAAGTAGAAAGCAGAATTCGCAGCCCCCTTTCCTAGTCCCATTAGGACATGTAAATACACCCTAAATCTATAAGAACTCGTCACTAAACTCTTGGGAAAGGTTTGACAATGAGTTGGGGTCGTTTGGAGGCGGGCTAGGGCTTCAAAGGAGGAGGAGAAAGGCTGGGAACCGGAGTTTCATCCCTCTTCATCCTCTGCTACGTTCAGAACGTCGACTGGTCTTAGATCTTCATAAAGGTGAGTGTTCTCAGGCCAAGATTAAAGAAAGCCTATACCATCTTGTAGCGCTTTGAGTCTATGTTCATTTGCACTTGATTTGCTCAATTTTCATGGAGTATACATGGAGTATTAGTCGTTTTCCCTAAGTCGTGCACCGTTAGGGCTTTTCCCGTTCTTCTCATTATGCACGTGATTTGATACCAAATTAGACTAAACTAACTTCATGAAAGTTATTAAACTCGTAGTCCCAATTATCTTTCATGTTTAACATTTTGTCTATATGTCATTAGTTAGAGAGTTACAAGCGTGGTAAGCAAATCACTGCATGAGATATGTTTTCGGGTTACACATGACCTTTATGTTCTTCATATATTTCTCGAGAATAGAGACTGAATTAGATCTAACTCAAAACATAAAAGTTCTTCCCATAGATGTCCTCGATATATTTCATGTTGAGAGTTTTGTCTAAATGTCAGTAGATAGAGAGATAAAGGCATTGCATGAATATCGCACCCTGATTACTGTGTTTTCGGTTTGAGGTTTGAACCGTGTCCGGTTCAAGAGAAGCGATTCAAGCGCCTGGTATCGCGTCGGCCAGGTCTGATGTGATCCACTAAAAGGCGTCCTTGAGAGGCGACGCGATCCTCGCGCTGACTGGTCAATGGTTGCGTGAGACTTCGCGCCGACCTGGGAGTCTGTGCAAGTCTGAATCGCGGCTGTATCCTTGGACGTGATTCAGGCAGTTTTCCCGCCCATCGAATTAAGTAATGATTTCCTGTAAGGCGTCGCTATACCCCGACGTGATTTATCTTGAAAGGCGGCCATGTAGGCCGACGCGATTTAGTTTCTGCACCGTTTGACCTGTTTACCTGTACACTGTTTTGTAAAAACGTCCACTGTGTTGGACGCTATTCATAGGCTGACCCGAGCCTGTAGTTTTCAGTCAGTCAGCCAGCATGTTAGTCTTTGTGGTCCGTCAGCATGTTGCATAGTGTTCCATAGTGTGCATTGGCCTAAAAGAAATCCATCAATTTGAAAGTGGTAATGATATGAATATGATTCTAATGTGTAAATGCGATTGACCTTATGTTCATTTGATTATCTTGTGATCTTACTTGTTGTTAATTGGACATGATAAGAATATGATGTGAATGTATGGGTGAACACACGTTAGCGTAGACGTGTTTAGTTAAAGTGTTTCATCATGGGTTGTATATGAGTTTCTTTAAGTTATATATTTTCCGATGTTTCAGTTATTTGTTCATATTGCATACATGTTAGGAAAGATCCGTGACACGTCACTTACACCTTTGTACGAATAGGCACACCTTTCTTGGGGAATCGAGAGCTCTCTGCCGGTCATTCCGAATCGGCAAGACTAGCGATCTTTTCCTTAAGACCTCCGTAACTCTCTGCTCTCTATGGATTCCCACATAGAGGCCGAGCTGGTTGTACCATGAAGTACCCTGGAGATAGAGAGCACATGTTCCGCATACGATCTGTCATTAGTCATCTTCACGTCAAGACATTAATGAATTATGAAACATAAGAGACATCGTTATACTGCCCATTTGTTCTCTTGAGCTTTTGTCATACTTTGACTCTATGAATAATCATGTCTTTCGTACTATGAGCTTGTCATTGAAAGTTCGTGGCCATAGTATGAATATGTTTGTTCGGCACAATATGGGACTTCGGTCCATTTGACCAATGCCTGTGCAATAGGGGCCCTGTCTGGTCCTGGGGAAGAGCACCCCAACGTACTTATTAACCGCGGGAGTATGGACTTGTGGTGCGTGGCATGGCACTGATACTATATGCAAGATTTGTGTGAATGTGCCTTCGTTTGATATGATATGATATGATAAGTTTGATGTGATAAGTCTGATCACGTGAATACGTGATATCTGTGGATATGGCCAATTCATTTGATACGATTCTACTCTTGAAATATCTGTCCATTGTATATGCAACTTGACATTTGATCTGATATGATATCCGTTCTATTCTGCTATTCAATCTGTTAGTATTGCATGCATTGTCATCATCTACATGTTCATATCTTGCCTATTTAAAATGTTAATCATGTATACTAGTGCCCGCACAATATTGAGATGTAAATCCTACTGAGCTATTTCGCTCACCCCTATCATCCTGTCCTTTTCAGGTAGTGATGAGGAACCAGAGGAGACTGATGGGTCAGGGCAAGAGTGGTGAGCAACCGCCATATGAGGAGTTGATAGTCTAGGAATAGTTATTTGAGTAGTCGATGTAATAGTGAAACCTTTTTCATTTGAATAATGGGCCCTTTGATTGGCTCGATTGATGTAAGGTTTTTAATTAGTTGAATGAATGGAATAAAGAGTACTTTGGATGACAATATTATGGCCTCAAATATGTTATTATGTTTAATTGTGACTCTGCGTTATTCAACTATGATACGTCTATTTCTATCGTTCATGTCTCCCGGTATTTATTCCGCTGCTAAATATCGGGGCGTGACAATATGGCTCCCAAAACAAAAGTATCAGTAGGGAAGAGAAGCTATGGTGGATGATGGAAAGGGGTTGTGAACTTGAAGATGGTTAGGAGGAGGTACTTTGGACAGAAAAAGGGGGTCGAATCAAGGATGGAGGGAAGGCAGAGGATGAAAGTGAGAGTCGAGAAAGTAGGAAGAGGATGGAATAACCAAGGGAATAAAATAAGGTAGGGGTTAATGAACCGAGGAGGAGGAGTAGCGATGGAGAGGATGTAGAGCGATTTAAGAGGAAACAAAGAAAGGAGAACCAGGGCAGAGCGAAGAAAAAAGGAAACAGGTGAGGGGAGGCACGGAGGTGGCTCCCCCCACCCACAGGTCTGCCACGAGGCGGCGACAATTTCGCCAATGGTAGAGAAGACCTTCGGCGATGATCCTTCGGCTAGCCAGAGCTAGATCTACTCGGTTACTCTAACGACGGCTAGGGTTCTAAGCACAATATGCTACAGTTCCAAAATTTCTGCCATAACGATGCTTGGGCAACATCTTTATGCACTTGTCATGCAGTATATCGAATCGTGTTAGCGACCGAAAAATGTGACAAAATGCGACCAAAAAATCTCTACCATATCACAACAATGACGTGCCATAGTTTGAGCTAGAAGATGTGTATCCAAGACTGAAAAATGTGTATCATTAAATTTATGGACGACATGTTCTGATGGATCTGATTTTCCCTTTTATTTCCATATGACATAGTAGAGAAGCAAAATATAAATATATTATAGAGGCCATTTATGGCCTCCTACGCCCATACGCCTATCATAGACCATCAAAAACTCAAAGCAACGGCTATTCAGCCACGTGTCCCCAGACACCAAGCAAGACCCACTCCTTCGGATGCTCTAGGCAACATAGAATAAGGCTGCACTGAACACGGAGTAGAAAAAGGCCACCGAACACCAGACAACTTCACCGAGTAAGCTCACGGGCTCTTGCTCGGCGCCTTCGAAAGGCAATCATGATGAACAGCCCTAGCCTTTCAACAACATTCAATG
The DNA here is from genome assembly GCA_014218235.1 of Colocasia esculenta. Lineage (NCBI taxonomy): Eukaryota > Viridiplantae > Streptophyta > Magnoliopsida > Alismatales > Araceae > Colocasia > Colocasia esculenta. Next base: position 34,254,259 of record CM024760.1, on the reverse strand, counting down.
GGACGACACGGCACGTCATCCTACAACCTAGAGCAGCCATGGCACAGAGCTCCAGGAGACATCTTGAGTAGATAATCCTAGTCTTGGAAACCCAACAATCGCATCCCCCGAACACCAATCATCGGGGACGTGTCAAGACCCTTCAAGCTCCGGGCCTATATAAGGAGCGATAACCTTCATGTGAAAGTAAGTGAAACGGGACCTTCACACTCGCCCATGCCCGCGAACACACACACACACAAGAGAACCCCTTCTTCTTCACACCTCTTTCCAGTCGGTCCTAACTTGAGCGTCGGAGGGTTCTTCCTGGTTCTTCAATTGGGCCCCCCTGACAATTGTTCAATCTTGCAGGTGATCGTCCTAGTTGGCAAGACTTCTCTCTGTTCACATTGGAGGATCTGTTCGATTCATCTTCGAACAAGAAAACCCCTCCACATTTTTGGTGCCATCTGTGGGAACGTCGACTGCCATGGCTCGCGGATGATCAACCAACCATAACCAAAGGAGTTGTGCAACTCGCTCCCATTAGACTCACGGGGAATCTCACAACTAGACTCCTCCAAGTGAAACTACTATTGCCACTAATGCTTTGGCCTCGGTGCAGGAAGTAGTAGAACTCCGAGGGCATCTCAAACTTCTGATGGGGATATGCAGGGGTTTCAGACCTAGTTCGCTCAATAGCCAGTCCCTCTAGTCTATCGGGCTCCAGAGCAACAGGCGGAGTCCATTCACCGGCCACCTCCGGCTCCATTGGCTCACCAAGCTTTGGAGTAGCAAGCGGAGTCCCATCATCAGGTGTGGCCAGTACCTTCAATCCAATAAGCGTCAGGAGAGTAGGTGGAGTCAGCTCGAAAGTCGGTGATGGCTCCCCCCCCCCCCTCGCTCAGAGGTGCGCGCTAACTCTCACGGCTTGAGGTGAGACGAGACTGTGCACTCCAATCAAGAGCTAGCAAGAAGACTCTGACACATAGTCGACCTAGAGCAACGCATGCTCAAAAAAAGCTTGAAAAATGGATGATATCGTCCACCGAGCAAGAGGAAAGGCACCAGCGGATGATGAGATGGACTTCCACTCCCCCTTCGTGGTGGAGATCTTGGAATCTTGGGTGCCACCAAAGATGCCCCTACCTATTATTCTCCCATACAATGGCACGATAGAATCGATAGACCACATCCACAGGTTCGAGTCCCACATGGTGGTCCATGGAGCATCAGACGCGGTGAAGTGCCGAGCATTCCCTACGACCTTGAAGGAGACGGCCTGTGCATGGTTTGAGGCCCTCCCACCGAGCTCTATCTCCTCCTTCCACTAGCTGAAGAAGTTATTCTGAAACAACTTCTTCGACGGAAGGTCCCAGCCCCGCACGGTGGCCAACCTACTGGCGATGCAACAGAAGAAGGGGGAGTCACTCTGGGATTATGTCCGGAGATTCTAAGGCGAAGCCCTCCGCATCCCGCACCTAGACCTTATCGGCGAGCAAAGGAGTGACGCCAGCATTAGGTTGGTGTCCTACCAACAGCGACTTGCTCAGTATTATAATGCTCGGGTTCATGAACAACACTTCTATGAAGGAGACTTGGTGCTACGCCGCTGCTCGGCTTCATATCCTTGAAGAGCAATAATCAAGCTGGACCTGAAATGGGAAGGACCCTATAAGGTCATTCAAGTTCTTGGGAAAGGTTCTTACAAGTTGTCTACCCTAGGCGACAAATCCATACCCAGAACTTGGCGCACTTTAAATTTAAAGGCCTATTACTCTTAGGAGGGACCTCGTGTATCTTGTCTCTCTTTAGAGTACTTAATCATTTATATATTTCTCTTGACTACCGACTGGGGGGCAAGATACTTGTTCGGCCCCAAGTTCCATGCTCTTCATCCCAAGGACTTGAGTGACATTTGTTACTATCCTGTTCTGTCAGAGGATCCAAGAGAAAAGAAAGGAGTGTGAAAGACTCTTCGTGTAAAGACCCCGAGAACCTGACCCTCAGACCAAGCCGAAGACCCGATTTTTGCGGTCGCCGCCCACAGATCCGGGGACCCGGAAGGGCTATGACACAAGTCTAACATAATATGTAAAGGAAATAAACGTCAACTGCTAACTAGAAGCACACACGTGGAAGCAGAAAAGAAGAGCGAGACCACTACGTATTGCTCTAGGTACAGTCCAACACACACAACTAGTACAAGTAAAGACAGGGGAAGAACAAGTCCCTTAGGGGCATACCCCGAGGGTGACGTACAACTAAAAGGGGGAACCACTGCTAACTATGGGGACAACGACTACCACCCCGTCTCCTCTGCCTGGCACGCGCCCTGCCGCTGCTGAGAAGTCTCACCTGGAAAAAGGAAGGGATGAGCTTCACAACAGAAGCTCAATAGGGACTACCAATCTCCTAATGGCTCAAACAGGTAGAAGAACATATATATATATATATATATATATATATATATATTATATATATATATATATAATTAAATAACAACAGTTATATCTTCTACCTACACAGGAAAGTGCGGAAGCAAGCTACTAACTAACGCGGTACGGAAAAAACACTACGGTCGGAAACTCTGTACGACTGCACGTCGTGACCACCACACGGCTGGCAATACAGGTGGAGTGAATCCTGCATGGACAAAAGACACTAGCTATGGAAAACACTACCACTAGTCAACCGATCAGGTGCGTCCACTGACGTCTTATCCTTGACTCAAGTCCAAACCTCCACGTCTCATCAGAGTGAGGCAGGAACACAAGTAACACAACAGTAACCGCTGTAGTCTGGTCGAATTACGGTCTCACGACTGGCCTCTCTAAGTGGTTCTGGGGCCACAAAGAGTGAGGAGTGAGAAAAGGACTGACTGGCCTACGTCGGAAGGACTCCAAACGACCTTGGCATCCCAGACCAACCACGAGAGCTCTGCAAACGACTCAACGTTGTTGTCCTAACCACCGTTTTCCCCTCCGCTCCAAGATCTGTGACTCGAGCATGCCCGCCGCCCAGAGTACTCTCTCAACAGGCGCGCGGTCCCATGCAACGGTAACAACCTCTCTCATGGAACACAAGCCCTCAAGTGCCGAGCACCGGGCGAATGACTAGTGTAGGACCGTACTGGGGAACTAGCACTGGAGCCACTGGTACAGTAAGAAGCGGAAACGGAGAAGACTCCACGGAAAATGGAACTCCACAAGACTTACATGTCTCTGCTGTTGTCGCGTTCTCAGCCGAGGGGCATCCTGGTGCATTCCTCCCAAGGACCGCCCCAAAACCGGTACAAACACACCACAGGGGGGAGGGGGAGCATGCTAAACACGTAGGAAAGCTTTTAAATCTACTCACCATGAGCATGATTCTCACACCCCTCAACCCCAAACCACGGGGAAAACACCATCTCACGGGGGAAGGGTGCATGCTTAGAACAAGAGGAGTCGAGGGTCCCTACCTCCAAGAGTAGAGCCGACCCGTTGGGGCCTTCACGTCGGAATGGCCACCTCCTCCTCGCTCCAAGCTCCACGATCATGCCGCCTACACGAATGAGGCATCACCTCCTACCACGAGCATCTCAACCACGCCGAGAAACCACCGGAGAAGAGAGAGCTCGGAGGGGGAAGAAGAAGGAAGAAGGAAAGGGGGAGAGGGGGAAATGGGGCGCTAGCCTCGGTTTTAAACCGAGGGGCCCCAAGACGTGACGTGTCGAGCTGGCGCGGCAATGAGCATGTCGCGACGCCCCTAGGCATCACGACCATGTCACGACGGCACCCATGGCGCGACACCAAAAGCGGTCAAACCTTGAAGACCAAGAAACAAGAACGCGACGGCTGACCATGTCGCGTCATTGTTGTATGCACTTGACACCCGAAAAGGCCGTTCTGACAGATAGGACAACAGTCAAGTCGGTCAGAAAAGCAGTTGCGACGCCTGCAGACGGCGCGACAAGAACACGATGACTACCCCCATCTCGACCAGAACGCGACGGCCAGGTGTGTCGCCACACAAACCCTGTCACGACGGGCTCTCTCGTCGCGACCCTGAGGATAGGGCCAATGGCCCATGAGGGCCGGGTCTTACATCCTACCCCCCTTAAAGAAATTTCATCCTCAAAATTAGAGAGAAACTCAGTTTCAACAGGAACCAATGCAAAAAGGAAAACAACGTACCAATCAATCAAATAAATACGGGAACTACTCTCTCATCTCATCCTCGTGCTCCCACATGGCCTCACCACCAACGTGGTTCTCCCAGTCAACCTTGACCAGCGAAATCTGCTTCCTGCGCAATTGCTGCACTCTGCGGTCCACAACTCTGACCGGGTACTCTAGCACTGACAAGTTTGGCGCTACCTCAAGCTGTGAGTAATCCAACACGTGCGACGGATCTGCAACGTACCTCCTGAGCTGCGACACATGAAAAACCTCGTGCACCCCTTCCAACTCTAGCGGAAGATGCAATCTGTACGTGACCTCGCCGATCTTCTCTGTGATAGGAAAAGGCCCAATATACCTGGGATTGAGCTTTCCCTTCCTGCCAAATCTCATAACACCCTTGGTCAGCGAAACCCGCAAGAACACATGGTCATCCGCGCTGAACGACAATGGTCTCCTATGGACATCTGCATAGCTCTTCTGCCTACTCTGTACTGTCTGAAGCCTCTGCTTGACTAAACTGACTATGTCTGCACACTGCTACACCAGCTCTGGTCCCAAAGCTGCCTCTCACCCACTTCAAACTAGTGGAGTGGTGTCTTGCACGGTCGACCATATAAAGCTTTGTATGGTGCCATTCCAATGCTCGAGTGATAACGATTGTTGTATGCAAACTCTACCATCTGAATGTGGGACTCCCAGATGCCACCCTAGTCCAAGCAACAAGCTCTCAACATATCTTCTAAAGTCTGAATAGTCATCTCTGACTGACCATCTGACTACGGGTGATATGCTGAACTCAGCCTCAACTCTGTACCAAGAGCTCTCTGCAAACTGCGCCAAAATCTTGAAGTGAACCTCGGATCTCTGTCGAAAACGATAGAAACTAGGGTTCCATGCAACGGAATAGCTCGGTCCACGTATAGTCTGGCAAGCCTGTCCACTGACCAAGACATCCTGACTGGAAGGAAGTGCGCTGACTTGGTCAACCTATCCACAATCACCCAAATACCATCATGCCTCTGCGGAGTACGGGGCAAACCAACCACGAAGTCCATGGTGATGTCGTCCCACTTCCACTCAGGAATGGGTAACGGCTGCAGCTCACCACTCGGACACTGATGCTCAGCCTTCACCTGCTGACAGGTAAGGCACCGAGCGACAAACTCTGCCACGCCCCTCTTTATCCCTGGCCACCAGAAGAACCTCCTCAGGTTATGATACATCTTAGTGGAACTGGGATGAATAGCATATCTCGACTGGTGTGCCTTTGACAACAGCGCCTAGCGCGCATCGCAGGGAATGTACAATCTGCCTCTGAACCTGACCTCACTGTCCTCGTCCAGCTCAACATCTGGCATCTGCAAAATATCTGTCAACCCTGAGTCTGCCTGCTGTGCCTCCAGCACCTGACGGTACACTGACGGGCGAACTGACAAACTGGTCATCACTGCATGACCTCTACGCCTCGAAGGGTAGAAAACTCCCTGAGACAAGTCCTCGAATAGCCTCCACTCTCTGACCATCAACGAACTCAAGCGAACACACCTTCTCAAAGCATCTGCTACGACGTTAGCCCTTCCCAGGTGATAGGAGAGGGTAAGGTCGTAGTCCTTCAAGTACTCTATCCATCTGCGCTGCCTCAAGTTCAAATTCTTCTGAGTGAAATAATAATGCAAACTCTGATGGTCGGTGAAGATCTTGAACGCCTCGCCGTACAAATAGTGCCTCCACAACTTCAGAGTGAATACCACTACTGCCAACTCCAAGTCCTGGGTAGGGTAGTTCTCCTTATGCTTCTTCAACTACCGGGAAGGATAGGCAACAACACCACCATGCTGCATCAGCACTGCACCTAAACCTGACCTCGACGCGTCGGTGTAGACCACAAAACCTCCGCTACCTGACGGCAAGACCAACACTAGTGCTGAAGTCAACCTCGTCTTCAGCTCTTGGAAACTTCGCTCATAGTCCTCAGTCTAAACAAACCTGGCCTCAAGTCTGGTCAATCTGGTCAATGGCTCTGCAATCCTAGAAAAATCCTAGATGAACCTCTTGTAATAGCCTACCAAACCCAGAAAGCTGCGAACCTCTGACACTAAAGTGGGCTGCTCCCAAGACAACACTGCCTCAACCTTGGAAAGGTCCATTGCCACACTAGAACCTGAGATCACGTGCCCAAGAAAATGCACCTCCCTCAGCCAAAATTTGCACTTGTCGAACTTGGCATAAAGTTGGTGACTCCGTAATGTCTCTAGCACGATCCTCAGATGCTCCTCGTGCTCCTCCTCAGAAGCCGAGTAGACCAGAATGTCATCTACAAATATGACCACAAATATGTCCAGGTACTCACTAAACACCCTGTGCATCAAATCCATAAAAGTTGTGGGTGCGTTCGTGAGCCCAAACGGCATCACGACGAACTCAAAGTGACCGTACCTCGAATGGAAAGCTGTCATGCCAATATCTGACTCTCTGATCCTCAACTGGTAGTAGCCTGATCTCAAATCAATCTTTGAGAACACCTTGGCTGACTGCAACTGGTCAAACAAGTCATCGATCCTGGGCAACGGATACTTGTTCTTCACTATTACCTAGTTCAGTTGCCTATAATCGATGCACAACCTCAAGCTGCCATCCTTCTTCCTCACGAACAACATTGGCGCTCCCTACGGCAAACGACTCAGACGGATGAAACCCAACTCGAGCAACTCCTGCAACTGGCACTTCAGCTCGCGTAACTCAGTCGAAGCCATCCGGTAAGGTGCCTTAGATAAAGGCATCGTACCAGGCAAAAGCTCAATAGAGAACTCTACCTCCCGCTCAGGCGGTAACCCAGGTAGATCCTCTAGAAAAACATCAGAGAACTCACAAACAACAGGCACATCAAAAATCGACGATCCGCTAGGCTCCAAGGAACAAACAGAAGCATGATATCCTACACAACCATTGCGGATCAAACGACGAGCTCTACAGAAGGAAATAAAAGGTCGACGGGTAGACCGGATACCTCGGAAGCAGAGAATAAGCGCTTCAAGTATCTCAACCTGAACGGTCTTCCGCTGACAATCCACCACAGCTAAGTGAGCCTCCAACCAGTCCATGCCCAAGATGACATCAAAGTCATGAAGCTGCAACGCGTACAACCTGGCCGGCAACTGGTGTCCTTGGACCTCAACTGTGACACCCTCCAGGTAACCGAAAGAACGCATGTAATCATCAGACGGGAAATCGACCATTACATCACACTGCCTCTCAGGGGTGTGACGAAACAGAGACTCGTAAAACTCCTCGGAAGCAAAGCAAAGGGAAGCACCAGGATCAACCAAAACATGAGCAGCTCTACCAAGGATAGGCAAGGTACCTATAACCAGGTTTGACGCCTCGGCCTGCTCCCTGGTAAGAGCCATCACACGACCACGTCCACGCCCACGCTGTGGTGCCTGCTGGTGCTGCGGTGGCTGCCGGTGCTACGGAAACTACTACTGCTGCTGGTACGACTGGAACTGCTGAGGCTGCTGATGCTGCTGAAACTGCTGAGGTTGCAAATGATACTTCCCCTGCTGCTGCTGACGAGGTGCCTACTACTGACGAGGGAACTGGTACTGCGGTAGCTGCTGTGTGTATTGCACTGGCTACTGCGGCTGCTGGACTTGCCCCATCAGGCAATCCCTCCTGAAGTGGCCGGGTAATCCACAAGTGTAACAGACTGTCTCCTGCCTGCCCTGCTTAGCTCCCTGCTAGAATGACTGTTCTACAAACCTCGACTGACGCTTTTGCTGCCGACTCCGTCCACCCCCGTGAGTAATCATCTGCCTAAACTTCAAGCGTAGACCAGAACTGTCCAAACTGCCCGAGCCCAAAGACGAAGAAGTCGCATTGCCACGACTACCTATGGGATGCTGGTATGGCGAGGATCTAGAAGAAACTCCTCCCTGCTGCTGCTACTGGGGCTACCATGTCTCTCTCTCCAAGGCGGTGGCCTTAACCACAACTTCTCCCAAAGTGGCACACATATGAGCAGTCACGCCCCACCTCAAATCTAGCCTCAGTCCTGCAATAAACCTCTATGCACAAGCCTGCTCGCTGCCAGCAACATGGGGAACATGCCTCAACAACCGGACAAACCTATGATGGTACTGGGTAACTATGAGGTCGCCCTGAACCAACTCATGGAACTGATCTCGTCTCTCACGTCGACCGTAGTCAGGAAAATACTCACCGTGAAAGACCCCCAAAAATCACTGCCACGTAATCTGATCCAAACGCTGCCCTAGAAAGTGGTTCTATCCTTGAACCCTCCACCACTCATGGGCTGGTCCCTTGAGCTGATACACTACCAGTCTGACCCGGTCCTCCTCGGCGCACTCCATAGTCTCGAACGTGCGCTCCAACTTGTGCATCCAACTCTCTGCCTTGTCTGGATCATACTCACCGAAGAACATCAGTGGTCGGAGATGCAAGAACCTCTCCAAGAGGGCGGTCCTATCCTTAGTGACAACTATCCTCCTCCGACCGGCCCGGCTATTCCCAGTACCCGACGCCTGCTAAACTACTGGATGCTCCACCTGCGGATCTGCCTGCTACTCTGGTACTGTTGGGGGAGGTACTGGTGGCTGACCTCCCGCTGCTACCTGCCCAGGCTGCTACGCTCCCTGGTACAGGGTTCTGAAGAACTGCTCGGCCAAAGGAAACCAATCTGCATACTATTGTGGCTGAGGCTGGTACCCTACTGTTGTTGGCCATTTGCTGCTGCTGCTGCCGCTGCTCCCTGAGGCTGTGCCACATACTCCTTACTGACACATCGTCCTGAACCTGTCCCTGCGCAGGCATATACGACTCATCCTGCTGCTTCATCAACTCTCTGGTCTGCCTACACCTATGCGGAGCCATTTCCTACACGACACACAACCAACAAAGTTAACAATACCAACTCGGGCGGATAGCAGTGTACTTGTACTACTATTGGGACTTTCTGTTGCAGTTTAAATCTTCTACAAGTCCTATTAGACTCTCGCTCTGATACCAACTGTAACGACCCTGAGAACCCAACCCTCGGACCAAGATGAGCACCCGATTTTTGCGGTCGCCGCCCACGGATCCGGGGACCCGAAAGGGCTATGACACAAGTCTAACAGAATATGTAAAGGAAATAAACGTCAATTGCTAACTAGGAGCACACACGCGGAAGCAGAAAGAAGAGCGAGACCGCTGCGTATCGCTCTAGGTACAGTCCCAACACATACAACTAGTATAAGTAAAGACAGGGGAAGAGCAAGTCCCTTAGGGGCATACCCCGAGGGTGACGTACAACTGAAAGGGGGAACCACTGCTAACTACGGGGATGACGTCTATCGCCCCGTCTCCTCCTCCCGGCGTGTGCCCTGCCGCTGCTGAGAAGTCTCACCTGGAAAAAGGAAGGGATGAGCTTCACAACAGAAGCTCAATAGGGACTACCAATCTCCTACTAGCTCTAACAGGCAGAAGAACATATATATATATATATATATATATATATATATATATATATACAATTAATTAAATGACAACAGTTATATCTTCTACCTACATAGGAAAGTGCAGAAGCAAGCTACTAACTAACACGGTACGGAAAAAACACTACGGTCGAAAACTCCGTACGACTGCACGTCGTGACCACCACACGGCTGGCAACACAGGCGGAGTGAACCCTGCTTGGACAAGAGACACTAGCTACGGAAAACACTACCACTAGTCAACCGGTCAGGTGTGTCCACTGACATCTTATCCTCGACTCAGGTCTAAACCTCCATGTCTCGTCAGAGTGAGGCAGGAACACAAGTAACACAACAGTAACTGCCATAGTCTGGCTGAACTACAGTCCCACGTCTAGCCTCTCTAAGCGGTTCTAGGGCCACAAAGAGCGAGGCAGTGAGAAAAGGACAAACTGGCCTGCACCGGGAAGGACTCCAAACGACCTCGGCATCCCAGACCAACCACGAGAGCTCTACAAACGACTCAACACCGCTGTCCTAACCACTATTTTCCCCTCTGCTCCAGAGTCCGTGACTCGAGCACGCCCGCCGCCCAGAGTACTCCCTTAATAGGCGTGTGGGGACGGGGGTCCCAGGCAATGGTAACAACCTCTCTCATGGGACAAGTCCTCAAGTGCCGAGCACCGAGCGAACGACTAGTGTAGGACCGTACTAGGGAATTGGCACTAGTGCCACAGGTACAGTAAGAAGAGAAAACGGTGAAGACTCCATGGAAAAAGGAACTCTGCAAGACTTACCTGTCTCTGTTGTTGTCGCGACGCATCGGGCCATCGTGACCAGGTCGCGACACTCAAGAACGTCCTGGTCGCGATGCTCAAGAGTGTCGCGATGATGTCACGGCGGCCTAGCCGGTTGTGACATCATCACGACCTCTATACTGGTCGTGTTCTCATTCGAGGGGCGTCCCGGTGCAGTCCTCCCAAGGACTGCCCCAAAACCAGTACAAACACACCACAGGGGGGAGGGGGAGCATACTAAACAAGTAGGAAAGCTTTTAAATCATACAAACCACCCTCAAACCCCACAAAACATGGATTACAAGGAATCTATGCTCAAAGGAAAACCTCACTCACCACGAGCATGATCCTCACACTCCTCGACTCTAAACCACGGGGAAAACACCATCTCATGGGGGAAGGGCGCATGCTTAGAACAAGAGGAGTCGAGGGTCCCTACCTCCAAGAGTAGAGCGGACCCGTTGAGGCCTTCACGTCGGAATGTCCACCTCCTCCTCGCTCCAAGCTCCTTGATCACGCCGCCTACACGAACGGGGCGTTACCTCCCACCACGAGCATCTCAAGCATGCCGAGAAACCACCGGAGAAGAGAGAGCTCAGAGGGGGAAGAGGAAAGAAGAAGGATAAGAAGGAAAGGCGGGGGGGGGGGGGGGGGGGGGGGATGGGGCGCCGGCCTCGGCTTTAAACTGAGGGGCCCCAAGACGTGACGTGTCGAGCAGGTGCGACAGCGAGCATGTCGCGACACCCTGGGAAACAAGAACGCGACGGCTGACCAGGTCGCGTCAACAATGTACACACCTGACACCCAACAAGGCTGTTCTGACAGATAGGACATCGGTCAAGTCGGTTAGAAAAGCAGTCGCGGCGCCTGCAGACGGCACGATAAGAACGTGACGGCCACCCCCATCGCGACCAGAATGCAACGGCTAGGTGTGTAGCCACACAAACCCTGTCGCGATGGGCTCTCCCATCACAATCCTGAGGACAGGGCCAAGGGCCCATGAGGGCCGGGTCTTACACTTTGGGAAAAGTTGCTTTCATTTCATTTAAAAATGTACAAAAAGATGACATTACAAAAACAAAAAAATCAAACTTCAAAGTTGTCTGCCGCAGGATCATCTCCTCTACTATCTTGCTGCATTCTGCCCACGAAGAAGTCTTCAAAACGAAGACTTTGGAGGTGGTCGTCTCGTGTAATTCAGAGGCATTCTCGGACGGCCGCGTTGAAGGTCTCACAGGCAAAGTGAAGCCTGTAGGCAAACTTGGTCGTCACCATTCTCTAGGCCTACTTTGTAACAACCAGCGCCATACAGTTCCAAGTCTTCTCAAAACTGAGCTCCGATCTTATACTCAACAACACCTTTGGCTTCGGCCCCCTGCAACCCCCCCTAAAAGGGCGGCCCTCTTCGATAGCAGGGACTTCTTCCTTAGGGCTTCTACAAATCAAAGGATTCCTTGTGCGATCTCATCAGTGTTCAGCTCGGGGACCTCTTCATCTATTTGAGTAACGTCAGCTAAACCCCTGCTGAAGCATCCTCTTCCTCTTCAGCCACCTGCCGGCAATGACGCATCACCTCTAGCTACTCGGTAGTAGGGTGATGGGGCAACGTTTTGCTTGATGGGCTTGCTCGGAGACGTCTTGTAACGCCCCGACGCGGAATATCAGTGCAATAATACAGTTAAATAATAATATAGAGCGAGAAATTACAACAAATCATTGCTGTAATTTGGAATAATACAAAATGATCCAACTTCATTAGTAATTCCTCGAATCATCTATTACATTCTCTAATCATCCATTACAATAACCATTCAGAGCCAAAACTATGGGCCCATAGTACTTTAATCAAATCAAAACTATTACCAACTAACTAACTACTAAAAGCATTGGTTGCCGAAAAGACTGGTCACTCTTGAACTTCCTCATCCCCTTCCTCGTGAGTGTGGTAGTCTCCATCGGACTCACCTGAAACACATGAAATAAATATCGTAGGATGAGCGATAATCGCCCAGTACGACTTAATTTCTCGTGTAAATAGGCATGCTTTAAGTGATTAATGTCTTGTCAAGCTGGATAACTATAGAGAACGATCAAGTATAGTCAAGAGAGTAGTGTTGCATAACAACAAGAGCACGATAGTACATTCACATGAAAATATCACAACTAGCATGATAACGGATTGGTCATATAACGAAATAGCATGTAGCATTGCACAAAAGTGCACTAGTAGAGATAGCACATTTGGTTGATCTTCTTGTCAACTGAGAGAACATAGTATAGTGATTGATTGATTGTCACAAATTAAATCTTGATAGTATGGTACTTGGATATTATGCCGTATACCCTGATCATTAAACCCCCGTGAGTTATAGCCTTTTGGGCGCACCTCTCAGGACCAGATCGGGCCCTTTATAATCTTGCCTGGCATGATTATGTTTGTTATCTTAGACAATCAATTGGATGGCCAAATAGAGTACCAAGAATATATGAGAGTAATTGACAAATAGATGAGAGTATAGAGAGAATGTGAACGGATGAGAGTGTAGAGCTAATAGATGAGAACATGGTCATGTTCGTAAAACAACGATAAACGGGCGATAATAACAGTTGCACAACACACATTGTAATATCACGCGTTTTCTGGATCTCCGTGGATCCAGGTTTAGCGGGTTTTGTGGCCAATGTGTGGCCCATTAGCTTGTGTTTTAGGTGTTCGTGCGAGTTGTGAGGCTTGGTGAGCCGGTCGTTGGGCCCAAAGTGCTCACAGGTCTTGTGGCTGTGAACACAACGGAGGCTTGCGTCGCGATATGAACGCGACGGCCCTTAGGGTCGCATTCCTGTTACCCCTGTTTGGAGGACGTTGTCTGCATGGCTGCCGCATGTCGCTCTCTGGGCAGTCAACTGACGTCGTCCTTGGGAAGGCGACGGTCACCTAGGTCACGATCAGGTCGCAAAGGGGGTGCACGTCGCGATCCCAACCGCTGTGCTATTTTTAAGAACCCCGACCGAACAGAGCAGGGGAAGCTCTACTCGGCCAGGGGGAGCTGCTGCGGGGTTTTTTCGGACGGTTCGAGGTTCTAAAGGTGCGTGGGGCGTGTTCTCGCCGCGAGGTTGTCGCGTGGAGCAGGGGAAACGCCGAGGGATCTCCAGTTTTCACGTTCTTCGCGAAGGTAGGGTGTTCTACCTTGATTTATGTTGTGGATTGTTTGTTAGTTCGTTTATTGCTTTGGAAACAGTAGATACCATGCTAGGGTATCCATTAAAACATGAAAAACGTGAATTAATCGTGGTTTGAATGGTCTGGAGTGGTGATCCGTGGAGTTCCCCCCGGATTAGGGTTTTCTCCTGAGAAGGTGACGGACCCTGCTGTCGCGATAAGGTAGCGACGTGCCGACCCGTCGCGACAGGATTTCTTGTCGCAACATATCGTGGCGTCGTGATCAGAAGGCAGTCATGGCCTATGTTGCGATCACAGCTGAGGGTTCTGCTTTGCATGCTTTTGGTGTTTTGGTTATTCGATTATCGTCGTTTATTGTGCATGGTTTTGGTAAGAGGTGCATTGACACCCGTAAAGCTCTGTGAGCAAGTTGCCCACATGGTTAGTGGGTGGTTTATATAATCAGTGTGGTGTTATCGTGGTTTAAGGATGTGCATGGCACATACTCTGTTGTGGTGGTGTTACGCGCGTGTGTGTGTGTGCATGGCACATGCACTGGTTGTCGTAGTGGTTGGGCAGTGAGGTTTCTGTGTGAACCTAGCCCTAGCTTTCTAGTATATGATTATAAATTGATTAAGATGGTTAATTAATGAAGTGCAAATGTGATTATTAAGTGGTTACCGAGTAGTGAGTTTGACGTGGCAATGGAGGTCACCTTGTGACCAATGATAGGCCAGTTATGGTTGACTACCGTGATTTATGTGTGTGTTTGTGTAGGATAGCTTATGGGTCATGGAGTGACCAGGTCAAGCTAGTCCTTACGTTTGTACAGTGGTTTGTAATAAAGAATATATAAATATATATCGTGGTTTGTGCATTGCTGAGTTTGGTGGTCCGACGCCTATTCCGGAATGCCTCTCTAGTCAGGTACCCCAGGTTCTTTGTAAGCCAGGCACGTGTGTTTGTTGTGCTCAGAGTTTGTCCCGGTACTTGTGTTGTACCGTCGAGGTCTGTGTTGTCTTCCTGGACACCCTCACTCCTATGTTTGAGTTGTACGTCCGGCTGAGGGAAAGACGACAGTAGGGCAGCGGCTTGTGTTTGTGGGTGTGCAGTCGCTTGTAGCGCGTTCGTAGTTGGGGGTACATACACTAGTAGTCGACACTGGTCCCCAGCTAGTCCTATTTTCCAATGCCTCACTTTAGGGAGCTCGGGCCTGAGTCCCTAAAGGTGCCAGGCATGGGCCTGCAGTGTGTGAGGCTGCAGGTAGTGGTGGTGTTTATTAGTCTCCACAGTTAGTTGCTTGACTTGTGAGTTTGTGGAGCCGTAGCTGGACTGAGGGTCTGTGGCTATGAGACTGAGATGTTGTTCTTGTGTTGTCCGGGTTGGATACTGGCCTGATCAGCCAGTAGTCCGTTCTCGTGTGGTGGCGTCGTTCCTTTCCGACTCGTGCTTTGCCATTGGTTGTGGCTCGTGAGTTTGTGACTCGTAGTCGAGGTTTGACCCGTTCGAGGTGTGCCCTGGTGTTGGCACAGTTGTGACTGCGATTGTAGCTTGTGGTGTGCCCGAGTGGTGGCATAGTTTTGGTTATGGTGGGTGAGTGTTGACTCACTAAATGTGGTTTAACTCGCTATGGCGTGCCCTGTTACGGCACTGGTTTACTTGCGGTTTTTGTGTTGGTACCTTGTGGTAATAGGTACCTGTACTCTTTGTGGGTATTTGTTTCTCTTGGTACGCTGTGTACAAGTCTTTTCTGGTGTTAACATGGAACTGTGTTTCATGGAGGTCGTGTGGTGTGACCTTCCACTCAATGTGTTTTACCCTTCCTTGGGTAAGCTTCCATATATGGTTTTCGTGTGTGATGGATTGGCCCGCTGTAGCCAGTCCTGTTACCTTATGTGTGGCTTTCGACATATCATGTGTTTGGGGTAGAATGGACCAGCTCTTGGTTAGCAGTCCTGTACCCATGTGTTTGGGGTTCGCCTATGAAGCTTGTAGCCTAGGCAGTGGTTTGCCTGTGTGGCTTGTAGCTTAGGCAACGAGTCGTTGGAATAATGTGCATGTGAGGCTTGCGGCCTAGGCATTTCAGTTGTTGAGCGGACTAGTAGTGTTGTGCTAGTCCTGTGGTTCCTCTTTCTTTATGAGGAATATGCATTTGTTTATCAATTACTGTTTAAGCTGTTATTTAATTATAAATGTTGTGAGCATGCCATGGTTTGGCTATTTGTGTGGCCAGTGAGACCCTTTGAGGTTGAGGTCTCTTCTGTTTAGTTGTTGTTGTGGTTTTTGGGTGGCCCCTACTGAGCCTATGACTTGTTGAGGCTCACTTCCCTACAGTTCTTTTCAGGGCTTACCGTTTGTGTGGCTTGAGGAGGCGTTGTGACAGACTTGTACCACCAGCAGTTGTGTTGTAGTAGTGTTGTGTGAGCTTGTGCTCCCTCAGGGTATGCCCTAGGTAGTTGTACTTTTTAATTGGACATGTATTAATGTAAAATGACAGTTGTACAAATATGTGAACAGATATGAGCACATATACTTTCTTGTGTTTTATATTGTTGTGGTTTGTCCTTTATACTCTTCCTGGACATGTGTATGAGATATCCCTTGCGAGACTTCGGTCCGTTCGCGGGTGGCGGATCTGGATATGGAGACTTATTGGGCATAAATATTCAGGGCCGTCACACACACGGTCATGTGCCGACAGTCCGGTAGAAGTCACAACCACCCAATATCCGTGCTATGAACACAGGCCAGAGGTTCGATGTGATCTCAAGGTAAGAGAGAACCATCTAAGGCCGTTGGATCATGCTGATCCCTAAGGGTAAAATAGGTATTAAGGGTACAACTAGCTCATCAACAATGGACGTCCGCCAAAGCCAATAAGTCTTACGGAGGCCTCGACAAGGACTTCCTAGTCCAATCAGGAGTATTCCCAACGGAGAGGTCGTCGAAGGCATGATAGAAGTGTGCAAAGAAACAATTGTCCGTCATGCCTTGAGTACTCGAAGGCAGAGGGACGCGATAGCGGTGTTCAAATCAAGCGAATAAAACGATGACAAGTTCATTTAAAATAATAGGGAAATTACATGATTAATTACACTTAATTACCAGATATATTATTGAATAATTTTCAGTAAGGTCTCATGGCAAGAATTCATGTTTAGTGTGTGCATGCGTAAAAGAATCAAACTAGTAAGAGATAATCGTGCACACATCTTTTAATTATTAGAAATCATGTGATTAATACCCATTATCCATAAACATGTCGTTATTGTTCATAACAGTATATGGCAGGAGTTAAACATGATGATCCAATTGTCTCCAAGTATTTTAAACAAATTACTTATCTATTTTGGTGATTAACAAAACTATTCTAACGGATTTTCTATAAGTCTTGAGCACAGGAAATAAAACAAAAACAAACAAGCCAAACTGGTAAGTATCCTTCATACTAGCAGTTTAAACTTCATAGCTTACAATTTTTTTTAAGTACACATCGACTCTCTAGTTGTTATAACGATTTCCTTCCTCTGAAGTGTAACGATTTCAGTAGAGTCATAACAATTTCATACTCATAAGGATTCGTTATCAAGTTTGGTATCACAATGATTTGCTCTCATAACGATTTGTTAAGTGATCACATCGATTTGCCCTCACAACGATTCGTTAAGTGATTGCATCGATTTGCCCTCATAACGATTCGTTAAGTGATTGCATCGATTTGACCTCACAATGATTCGTTAAGTGATTGCATCGATTTGCCCTCATAACGATTCGTTAAGTGATTGCATCAATTTGCCCTCACAACGATTCGTTAAGTGATCGCATCGATTTGCCCTCACAACGATTCGTTAAGTGATCGCATCGATTTGCCCTCACAACGATTCATTAAGTGATCGCATCGATTTGCCCTCACAACGATTTCGTAAGTGATCATAACGATTTGCTTTCATAACGATTTGCTCGTAACCACTTGGTTCACAACGATTTGCCTATACCGTCATAACGATTTGATCCCTGTAACGATTCGATAAGTTACATAATGACTTGGTCGCTGTAATGATTCAATATAGTAAACAACGATTTATTCACATTGTCCTTAACGATTTGATTATTAATATATATATAATGATTTGTGTATGCATCTGTTTACTTATGAATGCACAACGATTCACTTGTTTGCATAATGATTTCATAAGTCATGCATGTAACGATTTCATGGAATATAACGACTTGACATTTGAACTCGTTTCTGAGTACGTTGAAAAGTCAAAATCTTCACGTATATCTCTCTGACAACCATGCATTTATTATGACTGAACATATCACTACAGTGCATGCAAACGATATCTTCTATTCTCATGATTATTCTGTAAACATCCTTTTAGAATAACAGAATGGAACTTCTATTTCTGTATAAAATCAATCTAACGTTGACTGACAACAAGAGTCAGCTTAGCTGTCTACTGTTTAAGCTTGTAATGCGTGCAGGTCTCTGACAGCACTCGTCATACAACGTTGGACAAAATAGAAGCCAAAGGATATTACAAAAGATCTTCTCTCTTTGCGTGCATGAAAAGCCAAAAGACCGTTGAACTTCTACAGGACCATGCAGTCTAACGTAAACCAGAACTTAGAGACAACAGACACTTCAACGTTCAATTTTCAAATTGAAGATATAAATAGAAGATTGAAGCTCCAGAATAAAAATAATCATGATATAGCGCTTACAACCATCTGTGAGCTTTCCGAAGAGCGAAACCAAGAATCACATATGTTCTAGCTCTTTCTCTCTGTGCTAAGTGTAGATCTGTGAGAGAGCCTTTAGTTCTGAGAAGAATTCTTTGTTGTATATCTTTTCTTCTCAATTCTTAGCTTCAGATCAAGTTGTGCTCTATAAGCTTGATCTAAGGGCTTCATCCCTGAACACTTTTCTTGTTGTGCCCTTTGGTTGGAAGGAAGACCTGGTGGGTTCTAGGGTGTTGTTCCCTTCGTGTGAAGGAAGACCTGGTGGGTTCCAGGGTGTTGCTCCCTTCGTGTGAAGGAAGACCAACTGGGGTGCTGGGTGCTGTAGTGTCCTTAAGGGGGACTGTACCCTTGTTAGTGAAATCCTGAGTTGTTGCTCAGGGACTGGACGTAGGACTCCTATGGAGAGGAGGTCCGAACCAGGATAAATCTTCGTGCAGTGTGTATGTGCTTATCTTTGCATTCATTTCTTTACTAACACTAACCGCAATCGAAGTGTGTGTGGTGTGAATGTTTTTGTGAACAGGTATTAGTTGACCAATTGTTTTTGAAAAGACCCATTCAGCCCCCCTCTGGGCTTGCTTGCTGGGCAACAAGTGGTATCAGAGCGAGTCTCTTCGACAAAGAAAAAGATCCAACGATCTGAAGAGAAAAGATCAAATGGCAGCCCAAGGTCACTCCGAAGGTCAGTCAGTCAACAGGCCACCGCTGTTCGATGGAGAAGATTACACCTACTAGAAAACAAGAATGGAATACTTCCTACAATGTTTCAACTTTCAAATCTGGTCAATTGTAGAAGAAGGAGACCTTCTAGTCACCAACGAGAATGATAAATGGACAGAAGATGATAGAAAGAATATTTCTCTCAACTGCAAAGCTAAGAGCATATTATGCTGTGCACTTAGCAAGAAAGAATTTAATCGAGTTTCAGCCTGCAAATCAGCAATGGAGATGTGGGAGAAGCTAAGAATCACATACGAAGGTACTGACAAAGTAAAGGAAAGCAGAATAGACATTCTGGTGACACAGTACGAGAGATTCCAAATGCAGTCAGGAGAAACCATTACACAAATGTTCAGTAGATTTACAGACATCACCAACGGGTTAGCAGGACTAGAAAAAAGCTATGAGATGGGAGACATGGTAAGGAAAATCCTTAGATCTCTACCATCTTCTTGGACTCCCAAGGTAACAACTATAGAAGAAGCCAATGACTTGAAAATGATGTCATTGGAAAAGCTCATTGGGTCCCTCATGGCCCATGAGATAAACATGGAGAGATTAGGAGAATCATCTAGTAGGAAGAAGCACACAAATGCTCTCAAAGCAGCAGAAGGCAGCTCTGAGGAACAATCTAAAGATGAAGCCAGCAGCGAAAACAGTGAAGACAAAGAAGCTATGCTATCTAGAAGGCTTCAACGAATCTTAGAAAAAAAATAAAAGATATCAGTCTGGCAGAAGATATTTCAAGAAAAATAAGGAGTTTAAGAAAATAGAAGGAAAGGACTCAAAGAAAGGTGAGCCCATATGCTATGAATGTAAGAAGCCCGGACATATCAAAGCAGAATGTCCAAAGCTCAAGAAACCTGAATTCAAAAAGAAAGACAGTTTTAAGAAGTTCAGGAGATACAAGAAGAAAGCAATGGTAGCAGCTTGGAGCAACAGCAGTGACTCGGACAACGAGTCAAGCTCAAGCAGTGAGGAAGAAGAAGAAGCTAACTTGGCTTTCATGGCCAACACAGAAGAAAAGGTAACTTCTGACTCATCTTTTGATTCATGTAATGATTCAGATTCTGATGACTTAGAAGAAGCTTTTAATGAGTTATATAGTAAATATAAAGAAGTATCTAAACTACTAAAAGCTAGCAAGAAAAATATTACATGTCTAGAGAATACTAATTCAGATTTAAAATCAGAAAAAGAACAACTAGAGAAACAGGTTAATGAACTTAAGAGAAGAAATGAGTTGCTATGTGAAGATCTAAAAAATAAAAACAAACAAATAATCAAACTAGAAAAACAAGAAAGTTCGGATGAATTGAAAAAGGAAATCAAAACACTAACAGAAGAAAATGAAAAACTATCAAGTACGTTAGAAAAATTTACTAATGGTAAAAATTCCTTAATATTAAAAGGTGCTAGATGGTCATGTAAAAGGAAGCATGGAGTAGGTTACACACCCCCAGATAATGAAGAAACAATAATTTATCCAAAAGTATATCCAACTCCTAAGTTTACATCTGAACAAGACACAACATATAAGTCAAACTTCAAATACATACCAACTGAAAAGGTAACTAAAACATCATGTTGCAGTCACTATAACAAATTAGGACACATCAAAGTATCATGTCCAACTAAACACAAAGTTTGGATAATCAAAAGGGAAAGATGATGATACTAACCAGAAAGGACCCAAAAGAACTTGGATACCTAAAGCTTAGTGTCTCTATTTCAGGGAAGCCTTCAAGCATCAAAATGGTACCTGGACAGCGGGTGCTCAAGGCATATGTCTGGAAATAAAAAGCTGTTCTCTCGCCTCGAAGCTGAAGAAGGCACAGTCACCTATGGAGACAATGGAAAGGGAACTGTAATCGGCAGTGGATCAGTGAGCAGCAAAGGCAAAATAGTTATTGAAGATGTACTATGTGTTAGAGGACTGAAGCACAACCTCATCAGCATCAGCCAGCTGTGCGACAAAGGACATCAAATCAAATTCCAAGAGTCAAAGTGCAGCATTATGAAAGATGGAGAGGTTATCTTTGAAGCCAACAGAGAAAAGAACATGTACGTACTCTACCTTGAAGATTTAAAAGGTCAGGATATCTGTTTAGCAGCAAACAAAGAGCAGTCAACTGAGCTGTGGCACAGAAGATTAGGCCACTGCAGTCTGGATGGCATGAGAAAGCTGATCAAGAGAAGCCTGGTGGAAGGTCTACCAAAAGTCAGCACAAAAATGAATGGTGTATGCAGACCATGTGCGAAAGGAAAGCATACCAAGAGTTCCCTCAAGTCAAAGTCTGTGGTAACCACCTCTAAACCCTTAGAACTCCTTCACATGGACTTATTTGGGCCAATGAGGACCACAAGTCTTGGAGGAAAGAATTTTGGATTTGTTATAGTAGATGACTATTCCAGATTCACATGGGTTTCATTTTTGGAGCACAAAGCTGATACGTTTGATAGTTTTGTGAGCTTCAGCAAGAAAATACAAAAGGATAAGAAGTACTGCATTGTTGGAATCCGGTTAGATCATGGAGGAGAGTTCCAAAATGAAAAGTTTGCGAAATTTTGTGATGACCAAGGGATTGAGCACAATTTCTCAGCACTAAGGACACCACAGCAAAATGGAGTTGCTGAGAGAAAGAACAGAACTCTCTTGGATATGGCAAGGACGATGTTGTCAGAATATGATCTGCCAAGATATTTTTGGGCTGAAGCAGTTAACACAGCAAGTTACATTATTAACAGAGTAATGATCAGGCCCATACTAAAGAAGACATCATATGAATTGTACAAGGGAAAAAAGCCAAAAATCAGTCATTTCAGGACATTCGGATGTCCATGTTTCATCCACAACAACGGCAAAAGAGACATTGGTAAGTTAGATGCCAAATCAGATGAAGGCATCTTCATGGGGAAGAAGATAGCGACATTGATGAAACAAGTAAATTGTCCAAGAAAGTAAGGAATGCATCAATTGAGGACAAGGAGGATCCACCTTTGGATGACTTGCAACAGAAGGATATTCCATATGAAAACCTTCCAAAGGAATGGAGATACAAGAAAAATCACCCACCTGAAAACATCATTGGAGATCCAGCTGTAGGGGTAAGAACAAGAGGTAATGTAATCCCATGTGATTACCTAGCTTTTGTTTCATAAATAGAGCCTAGGACAATCAATGAAGCTCTCACTGATGAATCTTGGATTGTGGTCATGCAAGATGAACTAAATCAGTTCAAGAGAAACCATGTATGGTCACTTGTTCCTAGACCATCAGATCATCCAGTAGTTGGCACCAAATGGGTGTTCAGAAACAAATTGGATGAAGCTGGTGTGATTCTAAGAAATAAGGCCAGATTGGTTGCTCAAGGCTATTCCCAAGAGGAAGGCATCGATTTCGATGAAACCTATGCACCTGTAACTAGACTTGAGGCTATTAGAATTTTACTTGCATATGCATCTGCATTAGATTTGAAATTATTTCAAATGGATGTGAAGTCTGCTTTTCTAAACAGTTTTATTAAGGAGGAAGTTTATGTAGAACAACCTCCAGGTTTTGATGATATTGATTTTCCCAATCATGTTTTTAAGTTGCACAAAGTTTTATATGGTTTAAAACAAGCACCTAGGGCCTGGTATGAAAGGCTTAGCTCATTTCTATTAGACCATGGTTTCACTAGAGGTCAAGTAGATAGTACATTATTTGTCAAATCTAAGGTCAAACATATTCTGCTTGTTCAAATATATGTTGATGATATAATATTTGGTTCTACTAATGAATCTCTTTGCAAGTGCTTTGAGAAGCTTATGTAGGGAGAATTTGAAATGAGCATGATGGGGGAGCTTAACTACTTCCTTGGACTGCAAATCAAACAAGGAAAGGAAGGCATCCACATCTGTTAAGCCAAGTACATCAAAGAACTCTTAAAGAAGTTTGGGTTCGATAATGCCAAGCCACTGTCAACACCTATGAGCACATCAACAAGGATGGACAGTGACAAGGATGGTAAGAAGATAGATCAAAAGATCTATAGAGGTATGATAGGTTCATTACTTTACTTAACTGCCAGTAGACCTGATATATTGTTTAGCGTATGCATGTGTGCTAGGTATCAGGCAGACCCTAAGGAATCTCACCTAATTATTGTTAAAAGAATTTTCAGATATTTAGTCAAAACTCATGACTTAGGTTTATGGTATCCAAAATCATGTCAAATTAATTTGGTAGGATACTCTGATGCTGACTACGCTGGATGCAAAATCGATAGAAAAAGCACCAGTGGTTGTTGTCAATTTCTTGCAGGATGTCTGATATTATGGTCCTTAAAGAAGCAAAATTCAGTAGCACTGTCTACAGCTGAAGCTAAGTACGTGGCTATTGGAAGTTGTTATACACAACTCCTATGGATCAAACAACAACTTGAGGATTATGGGCTACATATCAAGGCAATCCCCTTATTATGCGACAACACCAGTGCCATAAATCTCACCAAGAATCCAGTACAGCATTCAAGGACAAAACACATTGAGGTTAGATATCATTTTATTCGTGATCATGTAGCTAATGGCAATATAGATATTTCATTTATTGATACAAATAATCAGTTAGCAGATATCTTCACAAAGGCCTTACCTGAAGAGAGGTTTACATCTCTTAGAAGGGAATTAGGCATGTGCAAATTGTGAAAGATTTATCTATATAAAACTGAAATATAAATTATCAGAGTGTTAATTATTTTTTCCCCCTGAATTTAAGCAGATTTTCACAAAAAAAATTTGGTCATTTCTGGCGATTCGCTATTTTATAAGCATTTATTCCTATCGAACTGGTCGTTTTGTCGTTTTCTATCATCAAAGCGCCTCCGGTTTCGAAAAATTCATTATTCCTTTGATACACCCGAAATCCATGTGGTAACGATTCACATCCCCTCTTCCTCTCCTTCTTCCTGCCTGAGGTGATACCCTATCGACTCCGGCATCGACTCTCCGAGCTTTCAAGATCCAAACTCCTTCCCGCGAAAAATTCCTTGAGGGTTTCTGCTCCTCTCCTCACTCTAATCTTCCAGAAACCTTCTCCATTCAAATCCATGGCCGCACCTGTTGTTTCCGGCAGCGTTGGGGGCTATGGAGCCGAGTTCCTCACAGCGGAGCAGCAGGAAAGGTTCACCATTGTGAAGACGAAGCTCTGTGGAAACAAGGCAGTAGATATTGCAGACTTGGAAAAGAATGGGATGCACATCATCGTGGCAGCTATGGAAAGGATGAAGTGGATGGAAATTGCAACTTTCTCTGAGGTAAGCTATCCAGATTTGGTGAAAGCTTTCTATGTTTGCTTGAGAACTGAGGCAGACGGGTCCTTGACATCATCTGTCAAAGGTACCCAGATTAGAATCGATCATGAGCTTTTGAGGTCTCTATTTGGTGTTTGCACCACTGGTCGCAGTGGGATTCACACTGTGGATACCCAGGCAAAGGGTCTAGGGATTGTAGGTCCCGAGTTTCGGTTGAAGGATGGAAAACTTGATATTAATCAGATGAATGAATTCAACCGTCTATTGCACTTTATAGTTTGTCAAATTTTGGTTCCAAGGAGTGCCACATTCTCCACATGCACCAAAGCTGGTTCGGACATGATGTTCTGGGCCATCCAGAACAAGGAGATAAACATGGCTGAAGTTATTTTGGAGCGAATGAAGTTTGCTCATGCTCAGATATGGGACACAAAGAGCAAATTAAATGTGTCTCTGCCATATGCCCATCTGCTATCTAAAGTATTCAAACATTTTGGCATAAATTTGTCTGGGGCAGTAGTAGAGAAGATGGGGCAAGCTATCCGCAGCAGAAATTTAAGGAAAAGTGGATTTTCTGTGATAAATGGTGTATGGACCAAGACTTATGTAGCTGAGGGTGAGGCCATAATTGGCGAAGCCCAAGAAGTCCAGGAAGAGGTAGGAGAGGCTGCAGTTCAATTGAATCAAGAGGAATCAACAGCAGTAGCAGCAGAGGTTCAAGAAGAAATTCCAGAAGCTCCAGCAGCAGTAGCAGTACCTGATGCTCCAATTGATCCAGAAAGTGCCAGGGGAGAATCTCAAGTTGTTCAGGAAAAGTCAGCAAAACAAGCAGCAGCACCAGCAAAAGAGCAAGCAGCAGATGTTATTCAAGAAATTGTTGAGGAAATCAGTCTCAGTGACAGAAGGATAGAGGATATTCCTCTAGAGAACCTCGTGCCTGTATAAGAATTTCAAGAGATTTCCCCTCCTACTTCTAGGATAGGGTCAGTCCTTCGAAGAACACTTGAGTCTGTTCCAAGCACTCAAGATGTGGAAGAGGTTGCTAGCAAGAAACAAGAAGCTGTGGCATCAGGCCACACTGATGAGATAGATATGGAGGAAGCTCCTAGTCAGGGGGAGCAAGAAGTGACTCATGATGATATAGTCGTGGATGATGCTCCCATTCAGGGGGAGCAAGAAGTTGATGAGCAAACAGCTCCTCAGGGGGAGGGCACTGGGAGTGCTCCCTTAATCAATGAAGAGCATGATAATTTCGTGGAGCCCAGTGAAAGGCCAGGTGGCAAAAGGAAAAGAATTGCACATAAGAGGTCTAAGAAGAATCAGTTGAAGGTTAATCTGAAGCCCATTGTTAAAAGACTAAATGAGCAAAGCGCAGCTCTTTCTTCTATTCAATCTGATATTCAGTCTATTATCAGTAACCAAGCCTCAGCAGCTAACGAGATTGGAGCCTTGTCCAATCTAGAATCAAATGGTTGAAGGATGAGGATCATAACACCAAGTTCTTTCATGCCTATGCAATCACCCAAAGGAGGAATTCCTTGATCTCCAAATTGTATAACAAGGATGGTGTGGCTGTGGAGGATGATGACAGAATCGCAGATTTGTTCGTGGAACACTTCACTGAAGCTTTCAGGTTTGCACCTCACCAAATCAATCCAGAAATTCTGAATCACATTCCCCAGTGCTGACAGGAGAGGATAACGCCATGCTTTGCAGCGTGCCCACCCCGAATGAAAATCACTCATGTGGTTCATAGCATGGACCCTGACAGTGCCCCAGGCCCCGATGGTTTCTCTGGACACTTTTTCCATTCTTGCTGGGATTTAATCCACACCGATGTCACTGTAGCTGTCCAAGCTCACTTTTGTGGCCACAATCTGCCAACAGCCCTTACTTCATCTCTCATTACTCTCATTCCTAAAGTCGAAAGCCCGAAGAACTACTCTGACTTCAGACCTATCAGTTTGACAAATTTTCTATACAAAATAATCTCCAAGATTATAACTGACAGGCTGGGAACGCTGCTGCCTTCCTTGATATCTGAGGAACAAGGCGTCTTCACCAAAGGGCGCAGCATTGCTGAGAACATTCTTCTTGCTAAGGAATTACTCCAGCACATTGGCCAGCCATGTAGAGGGGGTAATATGATCATCAAACTTGACATGGCAAAAGCTTATGACAGACTTGAATGGGACTATCTTTATGTTGTCCTCCGCAGATTCGGTTTTTCTCTCCAAGCTATTTCCCTCATTGAACCACTTATCTCCAACTGTTGGTTTTCCATTCTTCTTAATGGGAAGACTCATGGTTTCTTCAAGTCTTCTAGGGGGATTAGGCAAGGGGACCCTGTGGCCCCTGCTCTTTTCATTCTTGCTGAAGAAGCCCTCAGTAGGGGTCTCAAAAGCTTGTTCCAACACAGCAGTGGTAGTTGGTACCAAACCAAGGCAAGATGTCCAGCCGTATCACATCTTCTCTTCGCAGATGACACCCTTATACTCTCCAATTCCTCGGTGAGACATCTTCGCAGACTCACGGATTTTCTCAAAAGCTATGAAGATGCATCAGGCCAGCTAATTAACAAGAACAAAAGCTCCTTTTATGTTCCTGCTCATGCCACAGAAGGCCTTTTTCAGAAGAACACCAAAGTCACTGGTTTCACCAGAGCCAAACTACCCATCAAGTACCTTGGCGTGTCCATTTATGCTGGCCGCCAGAAACCAGCTCACTTCGCCAGCATAATCTCAAGAACGGTTAGTAAGTTGCAAGGGTGGAAAACTGATTTCTTATCCTCTGGAGGTAGATTAATTTTGATACAACATATCTAGACTGCTTTACCTATATACACCATGAATGCAATGCCAATTCCAGCCACCATTGTGAGGACCTTCCACAGGATTCTTGCCAAATTCTTCTGGGGATCGTATGAGGGGTCCCCGAAAAGACACTGGAAAAGCTGGAACACCATTGCCCAACCGAAGGAGTGCGGGGGTCTTGGGGTTCTGAACTTGAACCACATGCAGATCGCATTTGTACTAAGATGCTATGGAGAGCCCTGTCTACTAATTCCCTCTTGGCCAGATTTTTTAGAGGCAAACACCTCTTCAACTGTCACCATTCCGAAGACCATTTCCCATTCATGCTGGCAGCAGATAGAAAGTTATGGCAGTAAGCGGCCCACATCATCCATAAAAATCACAGAATAATTGCTATGGACAGCAGTCCCAATACCCATTTCTGGTTTGATGTCTGGACAGGGAAAACCCCACCACTGAAAGATTTCATCCCCGAAGAAATATGGAACAGTATGCCTGATAAATATTGCACCATCCAGCAGGTCTTTAGTGACCCGATGAGTAACCAGCTGCAGACGGCTCTTCAGTACTGCCCCATTAATCTTTTGTCTAACTTCTTGACCACAAACAATGCCCAGGATACATGGATCTGGTGTTCCACTTCCAATGGTCATTTCTCCACCAAATCTGTTCACTCCCTCCTAACTTTTGAAACTTCTCAACAGTGGAAAATCCTATGGTCCCCTTACATCCCCCTTAAGTGGTCTATATTGCTTTGGCATTTAGCTCTCAATGTTGTCCCAGTTGATGAGAGGGTGAAAGACAAAGGTGTGCCTCTTGCATCCAAGTGTTCCTGCTGTCCACACCCACAAGAAGAGAGCGCCTTACACTTATTCTTTAGAAGCAACATAGCCAACTAGGTTTGGTCTGAACTCTCCCACCTTCTGCACTTCAGAAATATGGATGTTACTGCAGTGGCCGATGGCATGAATGCCTTCCTTGCACGGCCAGAAATTGCATCCCCTGCTGGTCGCTTTATGCGCTGCACCTTCATGGCAGTCCTTTGGGAGATTTAGTATAGCCTCAACCGAGCGAGATTCCAAGACCAGAGTGTGACTGCCAAGCACATTGTTAATCGTAGTATGCTTGCCATCCGAGCAATTTGTGCAGCCTTCATGTTTCAGAAAATTCCTCAACCTTGGTTAAACATTCTCCAACAAGGCACTGCAGGGAAGGACAATCTTCAAACCAGATCACCAAGCATTGTTCGATGGCTCCATCCACCGCCGGGGAGGCTAAAGTTGAATGTTGATGGTGCGTTCAAAATGACATCAGGACAAGCAAGAGGCGGAGGTATTATTCGAGATTACGAGGGCAACATATATTGTGGTTTTGCTCAGGCATACCATGGTTTAAACTCCAACATTGCTGCTGAAGCAATGGCCCTCCGGGATGGCGTGTCCATTTGCTGCAGTAAAGGGATTTCTGAGGTGCTGATTGAAACAGATTCTTATAATCTCTTTCAGATTGTGTCCGGTCAAACCTCTTGTCCATGGGATTTGGCTTGTATCATGCAAGATATCACTGCCAAAACCCAGAAGCTGAAGGCAGAAATTACTTATGCCCCACGCGAAGCCAACAAAGTTGCGGATTGCTTGGCCGGTTTTGCCTTATCTTGTACTCATTTTGTAACCTGGGACTCTTGGGCCAATCTGCCCATTGTTGTTAAGGAGCCTTACCAACTTGATAAGGTAGGGCATCCTTCTCTAAGGCCCTAGGCCTGTGATGTACTTCCTTTCTTTTCTTATATATAAAATCCAGCTCTAGCTGCTTCGGGAAGGTAGTGACCCCCTCACACTATGAGGTCGCCCCTACCTACTCCTTTTTGGTTCGGCTACATTCAAAAAAAAAAAAAGATTGGAGCCTTGTCCACTGAAGTACACAACTTGAGAGATGATTTCAAAATGTTCAAGCAATTATGCAAATGGATGAAAAGTGAGTTTGACAGTGTCAAGAAGCTAATCTCTTCGAGGGAGCAATCCTCCTCTGCCCCTCGTGTTCCCTCTCCAGCTGCACCAGTTAGCAGCTCAGGGCCTTCTAAGGCCAGGCAGCAAGGCGAGACAGCTGAGCCATCAGGGCATATTCCAGAGACATCATCAGGGCCATCCGGGCCACAAAGCATTGCAGAGGAACCCGTAGCAATGAAAGCATCTGTTGAAGTTGTGAAGGCAGGGCCATCCGGGCCACCTGAGATTGCAGTTGGGCCACCAGGGCCAGTGATTTCTGAGGATTTGGAGCCAAGTGGAGAAGAACCCGTTGTAGCTCCTGAAGCCCATGGATCTTCATCTCCTGCAACACCAGCCCCTCCTTCACCACCCTCTTCATCCACAGCACCTCCAGCACCCATCACCTTCAAACAACCCATGCCTCGCACCATCTCTTCCCCAGCTCCTTTTCCATCTCAATCCACCTCTCCTCCTGCCTCCTCTACATCCATTCCACCACCTCCTTTCATTTCTGAAGACCCTCCAGCCTCATCATCTGCTGGAGCCTCCTCTTCCTCTGTTCCTTCTTTAGATGGATCATCCATCTCACCTTCTTCTACTCATCAAACATTTCTCCATCCTCCTACTCCTCCTTCCTTTGTCACCTTCATTCCTGAAGGTGCTCATCTCGAAGGTCCATTTCTAGAAAAATTCGAGGATGAGTTGGAAATCTCCACCATCCAGTCTGTTCTGTCAGTTGCCTCTTATGTCCAAAGGACTGACTCCTCTAGTCCTGTCTCTAAAAAGAGGAAACTCTCCACTGCTCTTGATCTTCCCCCCAAACCTAAATTTCCTCCTCTTTAGTTTTCCCTCACTATTGAAAATCGGAGGAAACCACTCTATCGAGAATATCTTCAAAAATGTATTCTTGCCACCATTTTTGGTGTTCCTTTTCTAAATCTGACCAATCACCTAAATGTTGTCCTTCCATACAACAACTTCTCAAAAGCTAATCAATCCAAAATCTTCAAAATGGCTGAATACAAATCTGAAGATCAGTGGGCCAAAGGACACTCAGCTCTCTATAGGAAATATCTTCTTGCAAAGTCTAAAAGGTTTCCACCCAGGGACTCTCCACTCACTCTCTCTGAATGGTTTGTCATTCATCACAAATCCCTCTGGGCCCTTTCATTCAAAAGGAAGTGAAGCTCATCAGGTACTTTCAGTTATTCAATGATTATCGGTATCTTCACAAGTTACCTGAAGTCTAGTTGGGTCAGTTCCAGGGAGTAGTTGTGTAACGTCGCGCGTTTTCCGGATCCCCATGGATCCAGGTTTAGCGGGTGTGGTGGCCAATGTGAGGCCCATTAGTGTTGTGTGTTTCTTATTAGATCCTTACCGGGCTTGGTTATGGGTCTGTGTTGGTGTTCAGTACGCTGGACATCAACAGTGGGTTGGCGTCCAGGTGGGTGACATCGACTTTGTGTTGGCGGCCATGGGTTGCCGTTAACATGGTTTTAGCGTCCATCGATGTGGACGTCTACCATGGTTCTAGTGTGTTCCGTTGCATGAACTTGGCGGCCAAAAATGTGAACGCCTAGTTGGGTGGCGGTTTGGTTAACGACACAGAGGTTGACGTTAACCTGACGCACCTGTGTTTTTAGGGCTGACCCGAGCCTTGTTCTTTCCCCACTCTCTCCCCTCCTCTTCGCCCACCTTCACTCTTGAGCCTCTTCACGAGTTCCGGTGGTCTACGGGAGTACGAGGGGCAGCCGTGGTGCGCATGGTAGCGGCAAATCAGGTGGGGAATGACGAATTGGAGCGCGATGTTCATGGGGCGTTCCTCGGGTCTCGGCATGATTCAAGGTTCTTCGGAAGTTCAATCGCGTTTCTGAGGTAGGGACTGGACCCCTGGATTCCTCATGGTTGATTGGTTATGGTTTGTTTGTATAGATTGCATGTTAATTGAGTTTTTGGGATTAAGGGTTCTTCATGCCGGGAAATTGGGTGGTTTGATCGATCCAAGTATTGGATCTTGCTTCTCTGGTTTAATTATGGTATATACATGTAAGGGGGAGTGTTTCCCCTTGTTTTTCTATTATATTTATGGCTAGATTGCCCGTGCAATCGGTCTAGGGCCATTTTGTGTGTTCTGGCGGGTTCTGCAGTGAAGATCTTGACGTCAACATCGGTTGACGCAGAGTTCTTTGTTGGGAGATTAACGGCTAGGTATCTAGCCGTTGATTGTGGGTAAACAGCCAAGTGGTGGTCGCTTACTTGGTGTTGACGGCAAGGGATATTGTCGTCTATATCCTTTGGACGGCAATTGATGTCGCCGCCAACCTGTGCATGTGCACAGTGTGTTTTTAATGGCATTCTTGTTATAAGTGTTGCGGTGTATTAACACCTGTGGTGCTCTTGGAGCACGGGGCTTTTGAGGTCAGTTTACCAGCTATGTAGTTGTGAAATATCACAGGGTTTTGATGTCGTGCAAGTGGTTTGTATATGCATGGCACATCGTACCTTATCATGTTTATTATATATTAATTATTGTGGTGTTGTGGCGATGAGGCTCACGTCTGAACCTAGCCTTGATCCTTTAGGATCTTTTATAGATTATCCTGGATGGATAATTAGTAAAGTGTAAGTATGATTATGATATAAATATTGTGGCCAATGTTTAATGTGACCTCTACTGTCACAAGATGTTCAATGATAGGCCAAGTATGATTGGCTATCGTGATTTATATGTGTGTTTGTGTGAATTAGCTTGGAGGTCACTGTGTGACCAATGACAGGCCGTGGTATTAATATAATTTATATGTGTGATTGTGTAGGTTAGCTTGTAAGTCACCTTGTGACTGGATCAAGCTATTTCTAATATGTGTACCGTGATTGGTAATAGAAAGTGTTGTGATGTGTTTGTGAATATATCGTGGTTTGAGCTTGCCGAGTGTGGTGGTCCGGTGCCTATTCTGAAATGCCTCTCTAGTTGGGTATCCCAGGTTCTCTGTGAGCTAGGCACGTGTGCTTGTTGTGCTCGGGGTTTTGTCCCGATATTTGTGTTGTGCCGACGAGGTCTGTGTCGTCTGTCCTGGACACCCTCACTCCTTTGTTTGAGTTGTACGTCCGGCTGAGGGAAAGACGACAGTAGGACAGTGACTTATGTACTTGTCTTTTAGTCACTTGTAGCGCGCTCATAGTTGGGGGTACGAACACCAGTAGACGTCACTGGTCCCCAGCTAGTCCTGTTTTCCAGTGCCTCACTTTAGAGAGCTTAGGTCAGAGTCCCTAGAGGTGCCAGGCATGGGCCTGCAGCTTGTGGCTGCAGGTGTGGTGTTGGTTGGTCTCCATAGTTGTTTGACTTCTTTCTTGTGGAGCGGCAATTGGACCTTTCGTCCGTGACTGCGAGACTGAGAGGTAGTTCTTGTGTTGTGTTGTCCGGGTTGGATACTGGCCTGATCAGCCAGTAGTCGGTTCCAGTGTGGTGGCGTCGTTCCTTTCCGACTCGTGCCTTGCTAGTGACTGTGGCTCGTAAGTTTGTGACTCATAGTCGAGGTTTGACTCGTTCGAGGTATGCCCTGGTGTTGGCACAGTTGTGACTACGGTTGTGGTTTGTGGTGTGCCCGAATGGTGGCACAGTTTTGGTTATGCTTGGTGAGTGTTGACTCACCAAATGTGGTTTAGCTCGCTATGGTGTGCCCTGATACGGCACTGGTTTACTTGTGGTTTCCGTGATGGTACCTTGTGGTAATAGGTACCTGTACCCTGTGTAGGTAATGGTTTGTGATGGTACGTCATGTACCAGTCTGTTCTGGTATTGACGTGGAACTGTGTTTCGTGGAGGTCGTGAGGTGTGACCTTCCACTCATTGTGCTTTACCTTTCTCGAGTAAGTTACCGTATATGGTTTTCATGTGTGATGGATTGTCCCGCTGTAGTCGATCATGTTACTTGGTGTGTGTGTTTTCCGACATATTGTGATTTGAGGTATAAAGGACCAGCTTTTGGTTAACAGTTCTGTTATCCACGTACTTGAGATTTGCCTGTGAAGCTTATAGCCTAGGCAGTGGTTTGCTTGTACGGATTATAGCTTAAATGATTGGTTGTGACTGTGGTTTGCCTATGAGGCTTGAGGCCTAGGCGTTACTGTTGTTAAGTGGACTAGTGGTGTGGAGCTAGACCTATTGTTCTCTCTTACTTTATGAGATTGTGAATAGTTAATGTGTTTATATTTAATTGCAGTATTATATACAACTGTTGTAAGCATGAAATGGTTTGGTTATATGTGTGGCCAATGAGACCCATTGAGGTTGAGGTCTCTTCTGTTTAGTTGTTGTGGTCCTTGGGTGGTCCCTACTGAGCCAGTGACTTGTTGAGGCTCACTCCCCTACAGTTCTTTTTAGGGCTTGCCGAGTGTTTGGCTTGCAGTGGCGTTGTGTCAGACTTGTACCACCAGCAATTGTGTAGTAGTTAGTGTTGTGTGAGCTTGTGCTCCCTCGGGATATGCCCCAGGTAGTTGTACCTTTAATTGGACATGTATTAATGTAATGGGACAGTTGTAAATTGTTATATGCAGGTATGAGCACATGTACTTTCTTGTGTCTTATACTGTTGTGGTTTGCCTTTTATATTCTTACTGGACACTTGTGTGAGCTATCCCTTGCGAGACTTTGGTCCGTTCGCGGGAGGCGGATCTGGATATGGAGCCTTAATGGGCATAAATATCCCGGTCCGTCACAAGTTGCTTCATTAAAAATTGAAAATCCAGTCAACTGCTCTTTCAAGGTAGATTTCGCCACCCTACAAATTCCAGACTTTGTATTCCTTCCTAAGCTGCATTCCTTGGTCATGGACTCCTCAGTAGGTCCTGTTATCTTTGAGAGATTCGCTCGAGTCATGGGAAGGATATCAGCTCAACAGGGTCGACTTCCATCCTTCCAAAGGTTTATCTTCAGAGAATTTCACCTAGGGCATATTTCCTCTGAAGTCCTTGCTCCTCTGCTGTCAAAATGTGAAAGGCTTTCTCCCACTGACTGGGAAAAGCACTATAATCAGTCAGCTCTTCAATTGGAAGCCTTGAACAGCTCCTTATTTAAGGCCGGCAAGCCTACTCTCATAGCTGAAGCATTCTTGGACCTGAATTCTATCAATTTAGTTCAGGACTCTTATCTTCAGTGGGTTGAGCGGTACAAGCTGTTTGTGGCATTGAAGCAAGATCTTCTGTAGAATAAGTTATTCTATCCTATCAAGATCAACCAATTTCTTCGGTTCGCCAATTTTGGTTCATTCAGTACCTACAAACTTTCCCTTGGCACTGATGAATATGGCAATTTTCTGAGTACTCAGTGGTAGCTTCATATTCAAAGGATGTTGCCTGACATGGGCCCATCTTACGCTATTTCTTCTGGGGCGTTTCAGGCTTACTTTGAGGAGCAAGAACGATAGGCCTTGCCCATTATTCGTCGGCACGCCTCTCTTTTGTCTCCTGCTTTTTACATCCCTGTAACTACTCAGGACAATTAAATATATCTCTCTTGTTTTCTCACTCTCTTTTCTCTCTTTCTTTGTCTTAATACTTTATCTTTTTGCTTAAATGACAAAAAGGGGTAGAAATATAGCACTTCTGACATATATCTCTTATAATTCCGAAATGTCACTAGTTTTATTTCTAAATTGTCATTTCAGAACATCTTTGCTTAATGCTATGTTTTATCATCACCAAAATAGGGGAGATTGATGATCCAATTGTCTCCAAGTATTTTAAACAAATTACTTATCTATTTTGGTGATTAACAAAACTATTCTAACGGATTTTCTATAAGTCTTGAGCACAGGAAATAAAACAAAAGGAAACAAGCCAAACTGGTAAGTATCCTTCATACTAGCAGTTTAAACTTCATAGCTTACAAATTATTTTAAGTACACATCGACTCTCTAGTTGTTATAATGATTTCCTTCCTCTGAAGTGTAACGATTTCAGTAGAGTCATAATGATTTCATACTCATAAAGATTCGTTATCAAGTTTGGTATCACAATGATTTGCTCTCATAACGATTCGTTAAGTGATCGCATCGATTTGCCCTCACAACGATTCGTTAAGTGATTGCATCGATTTGCCCTCATAACGATTCGTTAAGTGATTGCATCGATTTGACCTCACAACGATTCATTAAGTGATTGCATCGATTTGCCCTCATAACGATTCGTTAAGTGATTGCATCAATTTGCCCTCACAACGATTCATTAAGTGATCGCATTGATTTGCCCTCACAACATTCGTTAAGTGATCGCATCGATTTGCCCTCACAACGATTCATTAAGTGATCGCATCGATTTGCCCTCACAACGATTTCGTAAGTGATCATAATGATTTGCTCGTAACGACTTGGTTCACAACGATTTGCCTATACCGTCATAACGATTTGATCCCTGTAACGATTCAATAAGTTACATAACGACTTGGTCGCTGTAACGATTCGATACAGTAAACAACGATTTATTCACATTGTCCTTAACGATTTGATTATTAATATATATAACGATTTGTGTATGCATCTGTTTACTTATGAATGCACAACGATTCACTTGTTTGCATAACGATTTCATAAGTCATGCATGTAACGATTTCATGGAATATAATGACTTGACATTTGAACTCATTTCTAAGTACGTTGAAAAGTCAAAATCTTCACGTATATCTCTCTGACAACCATGCATTTATTATGATTGAACATATCACTACAGTGCATGCAAACGATATCTTCTATTCTCATGATTATTATGTAAACATCATTTTAGAAGAACAGAATGAAACTTCTATTTCTGTATAAAATCAATCTAACGTTGACTGATAACAAGAGACAGCTTAGCTGTCTATTGTTTAAGCTTGTAATGTGTGCAGGTCTCTGACAGCACTCATCATACAACATTAGACAAAATAGAATCCAAAGGATATTACATAAGATCTTCTCTCTTTGCATGCATGAAAAGCCAAAAGACCGTTGAACTTCTACAGGACCATGTAGTCTAACGTAAACCAGAACTTAGAGACAACGGACACTTCAACGTTCAATTTTCAAATTGAAGATATAAATAGAAGATTGAAGCTCCAGAATAAAAACAACTGTGATATAGTGCTTACAACCGTCTGTGAGCTTTCCGAAGAGCGAAACCAAGAATCCCATCTGTTCTAGCTCTTGCTCTCTGTGCTAAGTGTAGATCTGTGAGAGAGCCTTTAGTTCTGAGAAGAATTCTTTGTTGTAGATCTTTTCTTCTCAGTTCTTAGCTTCAGATCAAGTTGTGCTCTATAAGCTTGATCTAGGGGCTTCATCCCTGAACACTTTTCTTGTTGTGCCCTTTGGTTGGAAGGAAGACCTGGTGAGTTCTAGGGTGTTGTTCCCTTCGTGTGAAGGAAGACCTGGTGGGTTCCAGGGTGTTGTTCCCTTCATGTGAAGGAAGACCAGCTGGGGTGCTGGGTGCTGTAGTGTCCTTAAGGGGGACTGTACCCTTGTTAGTAAAATCCTGAGTTGTTGCTCAGGGACTGGACGTAGGACTCCTATGGAGAGGAGGTCCGAACCAGGATAAATCTTCGTGCAGTGTGTATGTGCTAATCTTTGCATTCATTTCTTTACTAACACTAACAACAATCGAAGTGTGAGTGGTGTGAATGTTTTTGTGAACAGGTATTAGTTGACCAATTGTTTTTGAAAAGACCCATTCACCCCCCTCTGGACTTGCTTGCTGGGCAACAAAACAGTGATTAAATGGCATGATTAACACAGTTTACATGAAAAATTAGGGTTCTAGTTTACACAGTAAGAATGGTACGGGGGTACCTGTCGCGTTTTAAATCATGACGCGAAGGTCGGTCGCGTTCACAGGAACTGAATCAGACCAATCGATTGATGTTGTAATCGCGACAGGGTGACCGGTCGCGATTTAAGCAAACGGTCCAGAACGCGACGTATCAGTCTGTCGCGTTAAGGCATATCGGAATAGGATATGAAGAACGCGATGTGTCAGGCCGTCGCGTTCATGTCGCGACATGCCCCTCTGTTGTGACCTTCTGAGAATCACGACGGGTTGAGCCATCACGTTCTCAGAAGGTCAGGCCGAGCCCCAAAAGTGAACCGGTTCACCTTTGGGTTTCGATCCTATCCTTTCAATGGTGATACAGGGGACTTGTAAAACTTATATAAAATCATGTTCTTGATGTAAAATCATGAAACCACTTTTTAACAAACCTAGACATGCACATGTATCCACGGTAACGAATAATTAGAGATTGAACATGGTATGGGCATGCTATGATGTAGTTACATCGTGATGACCCAAAATCATACACAGTGATGAAAAATGGTTTAATCCGAACAGGATACTTGATAAAGTTTTGGGAAAATAGGGTCATTAGATTCCTAACATCATGTAGTATGTAGGATAAAAGTTTCATGGCACGAAATCAATCATGAACATAGAATTAGAGTGAACGTAAGGGTTCGGGTACATGTTCTCAACAGGAATTGGAGCATGAAATACTCCTAAATGGCACAATAAAAATTGTGAAAAATATGGGGCTTTTGAAGATGGGATCATGGTCTACCTAGGGTCGAAGTTAGTTAGTTTTTTATTGAGAGATTGCCTACCTTTTCATGCTTTGAAATCCTAGGGTTAGAAGATGAAGAAGACGAAATCCCCCTTGTTCATAGCCTTCTCTTCCTTGATCTTCAGGTCCAAGTGCTTCTTCTCCTTATTCTCCAAGCTCTAGAGGGTGCCTAGGGTCGGCTAGAGATGAAAATGGAGAGTTTTGTATGCTTAAAGTCTCCTTATACACTTAGAACTCTCTCCTCTCATCCAACTCCGAATTTTCCATAATTATCTTCCTTTTTTTAGCCTTTATCCATCTAATAGACTTGGGGAGAACTCCAATTTTGTGGCTAAGGGATTAGGATAAGCCTAGGACCCTTTTTAAGATAATTATGAGTTAAATAGTGATTATCTTAACCCTTTTTTATTTATTAATATTTTAGGTACGAATTTAGCATTAAATACCTCTAATCTAACTTGGGCTCTTCACTCTTAGGCCCATTAATTCATGTATGGACCCTTAGTGTATACCCTTTTCCTAATTTGACTTAATGGGTTTGAATTTAATCCCATTTTATTCTAATTTAAATTTATTTCTAATTGTTTAAATTTTAGAGTTGCTACACGTCCCAAGGTTGCCTCCAAACGGGCCTCTGAAGGCCTTCCAACTGCCTTCTCCGCCAACACTCTAGTCAGAGGCATGCGGTCTTCGATCTGCTCCTCTTCATCGACGGCTGCTTCGATGATTTGCACTGGAGGAGCAGTTGGCGCCACCATTGAGTCCTCGAAGACCATCATCACCGCTGAGGCCTTCGAGTCCTCGGCTACTTCTGCAGGCGCCCTCAATGGGACCGATGCCTTCGCAGCAGACAAAGAAATCGACGCCCTGAGGATGAGAGCCATTTCTAGCACTTCCTCTGAAGCTGCCATTGCCCCGCTCCCTTCAGCAGGTGCCAGAGGCTCCCACGCCTCAGGCAACTCCTCTACTAGAGCTTCTTCCTCTTGGTCATCGTCGACAATGACCACTTCACCACTTCTGAGGCAGACCACCTCTTTAGGTGTCACCTCGGTGAGTGGGAGCTCCGTGGTTGTCACCGCGAGCTTCTTCTTCTTCTTCTCGACTGCTTTCACTGACTTTCTTTTCTTCCTTTGAAGTTGGAACTTGGGGGCAGTGACTTCCTCTTCCTTCTCGGCCCTTTTGATGACTTCCCTCACCTTGGCCTCGGCCTCATCTCGAAGACGAATCTTCAAGGCCTTCCGCTCAGAAGGCTGCCCCAGAGCCTCGGCATGAATAGCCAACGCAAATGCCGTCAGCGCACCCTCGTCAATGTATGTTAAGTATACATTGACAGAGATTTGATCAGCGAAGAGAGCATGGTCTTTCTTGTCTTGATCAGTGACCACCTCTTTGGCATCTGAGGAAGAAACCGAATGATGCTGTCAGAATAGGTCAAGGAAAATCGAGAAAGCAATGACAAATGGAGAGGAAGACATGGGAAACTTACCCCAAGCATAGCTCAACTTGTATTTAACAAGTTTATACTCCGACAGCAGCACCTTGGCGCTGACCATGGACACATTCCACAATGCCTCAAAGGTTTTGGCTTCGTTCCGTACAAGGAAGGGAGCCATGTCGTTCTTCAGCAGCTGATTAGCGCGGGTCGGAAATCCCCAATCTGCGGAGGTTGATCCCTTCTTCCGACCAACTAGAAAAAGCCTACTCATTCAACCCTTGTTGTTGGAGAGGTGTGGCAAAAACTGGATCCGCATCTGCAATGGACGAAGTTTGATGTAGTAGATGTCGTGCCCGGACTACGGAGAAGCAGCGAGGGAGAAGTGGTTGCGGAAGACATCAGTTGTGGTCGGGAGCTTATGCTTCTGGCACATGATCCAAAAGACGAAGATCGTCCCCCATGAGTTTGGCGTGGGTTGAATCAAGGCGATCCTCCACGCGTTCAGCAAGTCCTTGGAGAAGCCAATAACCGACAACCGAAAGCCTCCTCCAGAAGATCCAAAGACAACACGGAGCACCCAGGCTTCTCTATCAAGTAACCCTGGTCTTCTCTCATGTAGATGACCTCGTACTCGTCCTCAAGGCGGAACAGCTCGCAGAGGCCTGTCGCATAGAAGTTTTTTGTCTTCTTCGTCAACTCCTTCGGCCACTTGCTTGCCTCCACCACGGCCTTTCCCTCTCGCTGCGTCATTGTGCCAGAGTTGGGGAAAAAGGAGGAGAGGAAAGACTCAAGGAAGAAGGCGGGGAACAAAAGGTGAAAAAATCTCTCTTCTGCCAAGATAGAGCGTAGGACTTCACCTCGTTCCCACCCCCTTTCTACTTGTAGGGGAGCAGAGGCACGAAAATTTGAATGCTCCTATATGGCAGCTCAATGGCCTAAAGGGTATGTTCGGTGTACTCTGGCGGTGATATGCCTATCTCCGCTATCATGGGCGAGAATCCCAAAGGAATCCAATGGTTTCGGCGCAGACACTGCTTCCATCGCGAGTAAGGCCACATTTAATGCATAGATGGTTCAGCACAATCTT
This sequence comes from Colocasia esculenta, assembly GCA_014218235.1. NCBI lineage: Eukaryota > Viridiplantae > Streptophyta > Magnoliopsida > Alismatales > Araceae > Colocasia > Colocasia esculenta. The sequence continues at coordinate 34,214,025 of CM024760.1, read as the reverse complement.
ATCCACTCTCAAGTGCTTGCAGTCACCTCTGAGCAGACTTGAGAGTGAGGGGGCCAAGTGTAGAGGACATTCCTGGCCTCCTAGACCCATAGGCCCATAATAGCCCATCAAAGACTCAGAGCAACGACTATTTTACAACGTGTTCCTAGGCATCGAGCAAGACCCACTCCTTCGGATGCCTCTGAGCAACACCAAACACAGCCGCACTGAACACCAAGCAGCGAAAGGCCATCGAACACCGAGTAACTTCACTGAGTAAGCTCACGGGCTTTTGTTTGGCATCTTCAAAAGGCAATCATGGCGAGCGCCCCTTAGCCTTCCAACAACATTTAATGGGACGACACGACACACCATCCCACAACCTGGAGCAGCCATGGCACGAGGCTCTAGGAGATATCTCGAGCAGATAATCCCAATCTTGAAAACCCAACAGTCGTGTCGCCTGAACACCAATCATCGGGGACGTGTCAAGACTCTTTAGGCTCCAGGCCTATATAAGGAGCGATAACCTTCATGCCAAAGTAAGTGAAACGGGACCTCCACACTCACCCACGCGCGCGAACATGCCTCTTTCCAGTCGGTCCTGACTTAAGCATCAGAGGGTTCTCTCCAATTCTTCAATCGAATCCCCCTGATGATTGTTCAATCTTGTAGGTGATTGTCCTAGTCGATAAGACTTCTTCCGGTTCACATTGGAGGATCTGTTCGGTTCATCGTCGAACAGGAAAACCCCTCCACATATATTATTGGTCAAAAAACATAAATATATTATCACTTTTGGCAAAGATAAATAAATATATTATTCACTGACTATTTATTATAAAATATTTATGGGAAGAGTCTCCAACAGGAACAACTTAAAGTAAATTTTACGAACAACATGTTTTACGATGAAATTTTAACTTTATGAAAAATTCAAGTGCGTTTATCTTGAAGTTAATTTTAACCCAATATAATTTCATGATTAATCTAAATGCGTTTGGGTCTTCCTTTGGTTTGGACATGGGGCTGGGTTGTGAGGAGGGGCCCCGGGCGATCTTGAGGTAGGGCTTAGGGTTTCCAGTGGCGTTACCACTGAGTTATCTGAATAAAAAAACCTTTTTTGGGTGAGGGGAGAGGGGGCAACCTATGCGGTACCAATCAAAAATTTAAAAAAAAATATTGAAACACGATTCTGTTATGTAACAAGGACCGCCGATGGGGATCTTCGATAGACTAATGGACCAACCTTTAGTAGGGCCAACAATATCAGGTCAGGTCTGCATTGAGAAATAGAGCAATGGGCCATGGCCGAGCATGTGAGAGAAGGTGTCACTGCCTCCAATAAGAGATTTTAAGGTCCAACAGGATTAAGATTTTTCACATTAAAACGTGATAAAATGGAATATCAGATTTTTTTTAAACCTTCAAACATTGGGTGTTTCAATGTTACCTTTCAAGATTTCTTATAACAATCCTTCTATGAGAAGGGAAATCCTACTCTGACCTTTGAATTAAGATGGCTCTTAAACTCCAAATTAATAGTCGTCTTAGTAGGGCTGTAACTAACTTGGGTTCAGAAATAAAAATACAGTTTTTAATTTTGATTTTGATAATCAAAATATAATTTCAATTTCAATTCTGATAAAATCAAAATAGCTAATTCTAATTCCTATTATATTATCAGAACCAAAATTTCGATAATTAATGTATTTATCATGATTTTATCTTAGGAATTTTAATATCCGGTCCAAAAAAGACAATCGGAATTAATTTCCAGTCTAAAGACTGAAAAATATAATTTTAAGTCCTTTGACCAAGAAAACATTAATTTTAAGTCTTCACCGTCAACGCCCCGTTAGTTTTTTAACGTAATCCCCAAATTACCCTTTTGAACTGTCTACCCAACCCACCCAGTCCCGATCGAAACCCCAATCTTCCCTCCCATTCGCACCGTGGAAACCCTAGAGGAGCAGCGGTGTCTAGCTCTCATCGGAGTAGCGGCGTTTGCCTTCGGCGTCTGGTTTCCCTGCGACGTCCGGCTTCCGCCTCCAGCGTCCGGTTCCCCTGCGGCGTCCGGCTACCCCCTCCGGCGTCCGGCTCCCCTCCGGCGTCCGGCTTCCCCCTCCGGCGTCCGATTCCCCTGCGGCATCCAGCTACCCCCTCCGGCGTCCGGTTTCCCTGCGACGTCCGGCTCCCCCTCCGCCGTCAGACCCTCTCCGGCGTCCGGCCCCTGTGGCGTCCGGCTACCCCCTCCGGCGTCCGACTCCCCTCCGGAGCACACGTTCGCCCTCCCCTCTGTTCTGAGAAGGCCACCGCACCACGGCAGAACCCATGTTTCTCTGCATATCTCAGAAGGCCACTGCATCACGGCATTAATCCTATTTCTCTGCACATTTCTCTGCATATTTCTCTGCATATTAAAATTCCCTATTTCTAATACTGGGAAGGCCACCGCAGAACCAGTGTCATATGCTTCATCTTATTTCTGGATATTTCTAGTTAAGTTATGTGTTTAGGTATGTTTAGTGAAAGAAGTAAGAAATGTATTGAAATGTATTCAGTAGGGAGCCATGTGCAGCGGGGTTGGTGGGTATGAGGGAAGGGTAATATGGTCATTTCAATGGAGAAATGTTAACTAACAGTTGGATTCCTTCCTCAAAGGACTGAAAATTAAAGTTTTCAAATTTTAGGACCGGTCATACTACATTTTTTGTCTTTGGACCTAAAATTAAAACAAACTCCCTAGTCAGGACCGGGAGTCAAATTGTCCTTTTATCTTTTAAATTTATAGATAATTTATCAGAATAACTGATATTGATTCTGATTATTTTTCAACTCCGATTTCGATTCTGATAGTTTATTAAAATATCTGATATCGATTTTGATAAATTATCGATATCATTTTTCAATTCCGATTTCGATTCTGATAGTTTATTAAAATATCTGATATCGATTTTGATAAATTATCGATATTATTTTTTAATTCTGAAATCGATAATTTTTATTAAAATTGGGTCAAAATATCATAATTTTGGGTTCCGTTTACAACCCTAGATCTTAGCTTCAACATGAGATTAATGATCTTGCCCCGTTTGACTCCTCATCATCGTTGATGTCTTAGGAGGGATGAATGAATTTGTGAATGAGGTAAACCTATAAATGCACCATTAAAGTAATGGTCAAAATCCCAAGTGGGAATAATATTAAGGGCGACAACATGTATACATCGTCATCGGCATGGACAAAAGTCATTATAGTGTATTAATTAACTAATAAAAAGTGTTCTAGCTAGCAATTATTTGTAGTCTAATCATAATATTTCATCTAAGAATTTTATTGCAGTATGACAAATTTAGGGTTATTTAGATATATATACCTATAAAAATATAATTGGCCAAAAATCTGTCTTAAATTCACATTGTCATTAGAAACCCTCTTACAAGAATAAATTTGCAATATAAATCCCGTCGTAACTTACAGTTATGTAGTAATTACAAATTGGCAAAAGGATGTCCATAGTGTGACCTCACCCATCCCAAATGAGCATATAATGTCCCCCGCATATTCCATGGTCACTCGATCCCTTCAGGGTAAAAATATCCAAACCCTCTTTGGCCATCAATAAAACAACTGAAAGAAAAATATTTTCAGTATGTTCGATAGTTCCATGAGGCCAAGTTACGGTAGGGTTTATAGTGTAAATCTATTCTCGAAATAGGATTTTTGATGACCACACATATTTAAGATAGATTTTGCCCAATCATGTTTTTAATATGGGTACATATACACAAAAAAAAAATTTACGGGTCAAGTGGGCTTGCCCGAACCTAGGAAATGCAAGCCACATCTATTGGACATAGGCCCGCCCAAATGCGTCAGTATTTGGCCCGGCCCGGATTCAATCATGGGCCTGCCGACCTCTATTTAGGGACTCCCATTACTGCTCCTACACCTCTCATCACCCTCCTGCTTTAAATCACTAATAACCCTCCCCTCTTGGGCACCAGATCGATTCTTTCCAAATTTACGAGCATTTCATGAGCCTAGGAATGTCCAAGTGTGATGGTGATGTATCGGGTATTCATATCTTTCAGCCGGTCAATATGAGTGTACTATTACTAATATGCTTGGCAAGTATGCTAATTTATATGCTCCCCAGTCCCCACCTTCCATTTCAACTTAACTGTTCAACCACCACCAACCCAATTGGGAGAACCGTAAGGTTTGGGTGTGTCATAATGATGGACCCATATATGTGATTCTGACAAGAGAAGTGCTAGCTATCCGGGCGCCCGGGTAGCTAGTCTACGTGGATCGGCCGCGCAACCGACTTGATTGGTCAGCCGCGTGTGGCTCCCACGCCACTTTTGTGGGACCCATACTCGACCGACCACCACATCTGCTGGGTCACTCGGGCGCCCGGGTAACCAGCATTTCTCTTCTGCCAAATGGCTATATGTCTGTACCACCCATCTGTGAGATGTAAGTTATAAGAATAGTCATCTAAAAATTTGTTATTTGCATGTACACCCATTGTGCCAAGAACAAACTCTCAAGTATATCTTTTAGCCTCATCTTGACAAATCGTACAAGTACATGAGATATTCTAGATGTTTCAGAGCAATCAAGGTACACAAATAAAATAAAATAAAAAGATAGGACCAATTTTCTCGTAATTCTGAGATGCGGAGTAGACCCTCCATACCCATTAATGAATGTAGTAGACTAATCCAATAGAGAAAAATATATATATCATGGACGCAAACAATCAAAATGTTTTTTTTTTAATGAGACGACATTATACTGACTCAAAACTTAGGTTAATTCCTAGCTAGTGTTTACAACAATACCACCCACAGAGGAAATCCATAGGCCGAAGTGGTAACGTGGGGTACGTGGATGGGGCGTAGCAGGCATGAAGGGGCATTTTAATGACATGCCCGGTTGTTGGGAAGCTGTGGGCACTCAATTGCTTGTCCTGCCCATTTGCTTGTGATTCCCGGTGTGATTACACGAATGGAGACGAGGCCAAGCCATTGCTGATATGACCAGGTGGTGAACGAGGCCCCACACGGCTTTAGCCATGGAGCCCATGGGTCGACCCACTTTAGGATTGGGCTGCTGCACCCACCGCGTACGGCCCTGAGTTCTTTTTTTTTTTTTTTTTTTTTAAAGAGAAGGGGGGGGGTGGGAATTAACTTATAAGATAACTTATATTAGTACTGTTATTTAAAAAAAATAAATTTTATGAATTTATCTTAGGGAAATGAATGGTCGTATCATGTTACCATTGTAGATGATCTCATTACGCTGTAATATTTATGGAAATGCCTCCATATGTAGTTATAGGGCCTTAGGACATTTTATATAATCAGAGTTAAACTTTTAAAAAAGTCTAAATACTACTCTCTCTCTCTCTCAATCGGAAAAGGACTCCGCCTTTATTGAGAGTACTCTTCTCCGAAAACTCAATCCCTTAAACAAGCTGAACAGCATGTTCGCAACTTATTACTTCGATGGAGATTATTTTTGTACAAGGAGATTATTAAAGATAATCCACAAAATGCCTTATTAGAAGTAAGATCAGAGTATGGAATACATTAAGTGTTAATTTCCACTTAATTTTGACTTACTACTTCCCTATCTAAAATCAAATTTCTAAGATCAATAAGACGCCGGTTGCAAATTAATTAAAGTGCAAGCAACCGAGGAGCAGGAGGTCTAAGCCTTACCTGGTATGCAGTGCCTTCAGACAACCAAGGGTTAATTCCTTTGTAGGATTGTTCAATCATGTCTTGGGCTTCCATTTTCAACCATGTCTTGCTGTATGCACAAGCAAGCTGCAAAGTCCCCACTCATATAAAGATATCACCAAACACAGGATCGAAAGATCGATCATAAATTTGGTCTCCCTTATTGAAGCGCTGTGTGGATCATATATATATATATAGTACCTTCGGAGCATTATATAATTTGTTGGTGTAGTCCCAAATAGGAGGAGGACTCACCTTGAGTAGGGTTATCAACCCATCTTTGGGTGTTGTTGAGTGTGACTACACATGAGGAAATGAAAGCTACCTAACTGCTTACTTACATTGGCAAGAGACTTAATGAGAGGAATAGTCCAATAGAATATTAAAGCGAGAAATGGTTTGACGACGAATAGAAGTTAGAGGAACAAAACTTAATTATGGCGTTAATTAATTAATACATATTACATACCCGTTTCTTTAAGGATCCGATTACCACTTTATAAAGAGGAAGCTTAAATGTACATGACCGCATATATCTATCTGGTAGTAATTATGTCAGTGATTTGGGAACATGGCTTTCTAAGCTTCCATAACTTCCCCTTAGTGAATAGGCTTTTTTGACTATTGGAGAAAGCCAGTGACGGTGAAAATAATAACTTACTTAGGTAAATGGGTATCTATAGGTGCTCATATATATATAAGTTACATGCATGTTCCCGAGGATGGAAAACACCAAGCATTGGGAACTTTCCCCACCGTTTCTATATATTCTGCATGGGACATTGGTGGATCTCTGCTAGGCAGTTGGGTTTTAAAAGTTCACAGTAATGGTGCACTGTACTGGATTTAGAAAACAATCCTGTATATATATATATATATATCTCCCCTTCAATTGGGTGTAATGTGGAGTGGGAAAGCTATTTTGTCAGTCTGGCATTACCCCTGCTAGACAAGGTTGCAAATTTCTCAGCTTAAGTTGTTGGCCTTCACAAAAACAAACAAATTTAAAAGGCTGGAGGGTTGGGCAATAAATGTTTTGATACTAAGTAATACACCAAGACTTCAAGTGGGTATGCATGCAATGAATCATCCTCCAATAGCAAATGATCGGTGTTACAATTGGCTCCACAGGCCGGATGCATGGACCGTAAACTCTTTCTGCTTCATTAATCTGAGATAATTTTATTTTACTTTCCACAGAGATGTACATGAATGAATAGCTTATATCTATGGGTAGGGCTGCCAACGAGTCGGAGTTGGAGTCGAAAATGACACTTTCTGCATCCATTTCTTATAAGAAAATCGAAAACGGGTCAGAAACGGAAAGTAATCGGAAACATCTGGTATGATCAAATGGTAGATGTATGTAGCATTAGGAGTAGTAGTAAAAATATAATAATAGGCATAATAAATGCTATAAGAGAAACAACTTAATTAGATTCTATTTACAAATTAAGGAGAAGTTAAAAACTTAATTTAAAGTTTTTTAATATTAAGAAATAAGATTTTAAGAGTATATATTTTGTAAATAAAATAAATTTTATATATTATCGGAAACGGAAACGAAAAAACGAAAAATAATCGGAAACAAAAAAACGGATACGGAAAGGTCGAAAACGGGTCGAAAAATCGGAAAGCGGATATCCATTGGCAGCCCTATCTATGGGTGATGAAAATCTTATACTCGTCCTCTCATGGGATGAGCTGAGCACCAATAGCATATATTTCTCATGAAGAGAGGGTGGTTTTCATGCTGTTGGACAACATACAGATCTATTGGCGAATCCTCCTCCGTTCACAAAGGACAGTGGAATCCATGGCAAAAGCAGGGAAAAGATGGGAAATGCGAGACCCTCCTTTCCCTGTGCAACCCTAATGCCGTAGATAGATCATCCCACATACTGTACAGTCTGCCATATTCTTTACTCTGTAACAAAAGGAAAAGAAGAAAAGGCATGAATTCCCAGAACCCTACAACAGTGGTTCTTCTCCAAAACCCACATGTGATCTCACCTGCCTGCCATGGCTTGCGGGTGAAGGAAACTGGTGTGGCTCTCATGCCTCCACAAACCCAAAAGCTGATACCACCAGTCCCACCCTGCAATCAGATAAAATTATAAGAATCCGTAGAGGCTCATCCCTCATGAGTGCGGAGCCTCTTTCACCAATTTGCCCACGACGTGCAGTACGTCCGTACGCGTTCGCTGTCGGAGAGCCAAAAAGTTGGCGGGCTTCCGGGATCGGATCCGATTTGCTCTTCTGCCCATTAACTCCCCGGTAACAACTAACAAGTTTCTCTTGCGAAATATCAGATTTGGGTCGGATCCGATTTGCTCTTCTGCCCATTAACTCCCGGGTAACAACTAACAAGTTTGTCTTGCGAAATATCAGATTTGGGTCGGCCCCTCCCTCAACCTAGGGCTGTCAATGAGCCGATTTGACATTCGGTCGACCAAAAATTTAACACTGGTCAACTAATTTAAGATTTGGTAGATCAAAAAATTAATATCATTGGTCTATCTAACCTATTCGGCCAAATAAAAAAAACTCAAGTCCAATCCAAATTTTTAACAAATCGAATTTATTGATTCACTAAAAAAATTTATAGATTTAAAGAAACGTGACGATCCGATCCAATATCGAACCAAGCCGCAGACTTGTCCAGCCGACTTGGCCCACTGATAGCCCGCATCTTTCCTCCACAATGAAATGGCGGGGTCAAGTGGGATCCGTTCTCCCTAAGCCGTTGGATTCTTCTGCGCCACATCATATCCCGTGGGGGCGGATCTGTCACCCAAGCCCAGTTGGGTCCAGTCGACTAATGACCTCCATAGACAGTTGCTTTACATTTTTCACCTTAAAATAAAGGTTATGTAGACATACGTCATTAATTTAGCGCCTCAAACCATTAAACAATGTTATGGGTATCTTCAATGTAATGTAAATGGAGTTTGAGTGAGATTGGGATACACTCACGATATAGAATTTTATTAAATATTCAAAAGTTAACTAGATATAATTAAGAAGCTAGAGAATCTTAATAGGATCAAGAGATAATTGGCGATAACATTATAGATTAACCAAGATGGTGGGTCTCATCACCAAGATGGGATATTCTAGGAGCCAGCAGTAAGGAAATGTGAATATCTCTTTAACCAAGTGAAGAGTAGTTTGATTTCTGCAATATCTCTTCTCTCTCTTGACGCGTACAAGTGTGCATATTTGTTGGCTCCACAAGGTTTGCCATACCAACATGTAGCATGTATTCTCTCTTTTTAAGATCGCTAGAGCCCAGAGGAAATGATGGGCATGCTTGCACTGGTGCCCGGTGGGGGCAGATGGCCCAAAAGGTACTGCGGCCAGCCGCCTGCCTGACTCATCACAAAACCTTAACACAAGAACATCGTTTCTTCTGTTGCGCTTCCCCACCCATTTCAGAGATGCTGCCGTATGGTCAGTGTTTGGGAGCCCAGAGATTTCCCATCCCATGGACCACTGCAAAGTTCGTAGAGATCTCCTGTGTAGCGGCATATTTTTATCTGATTAATTAACGAAGAAATTATATCAGTCCTAATTAAGATGAAGCTAGTAGTAGACTTGATTAAGGATTAACCCTAGCTAAAGCAGAGGATCACATCCCATCCCATCCCATCTTTGGGAAGGGACTACACTTTGGCCACTTTTGCTTAGAGATTCTAAGGGTAAGGTCGATTTGTGTTCTTCTTCTGGGAATGGGTCCGAGTCGAGGTGCAGCTGCCTCTGAGCAAGCAAATCTGGATGCATCCAGATTTGACTTAGGGTCTGTTTGTTTGCACGAAAAACTCGGGTTAAGAAATAATTTTTTATTTTTTTTATTTGGTACCATTGAAAAATAAAGTTTGAAAAATTATATCTCAGAAAATCGAAATTTTGGCATCCGTGGTAAAATCGAGGACGACATTTTCTAACTGTTCGTCGGTACAGTTTCTACAGTAACAAATTTAGGCACTATTCATGCAAGTTGTATTTTTATTTTTTTCCACTCATTTAAGTAGTCTTTATCAAATTTAATTGTTTTTATTAGTTAATCTAATTTTTATTTTTTTATTAAAATATCTGTAGAATACTATTCATGCAAGTTGTATTTTTATTTTTTTCCACTCATTTAAGTAGTCTTTATCAAATTTAATTATTTTTATTAGTTAATTTTATTTTTATTTTTTGTTAAAATATCTGTAGAATACTATTCATTCAAATTGTGTTTTTATTTTATTTCTCCTATTTTAAATTGTCTTTGTCAAAGTTACTTATTTTTCATTAGTTATCTAATTTTTTTTTATTTTTAAAAAATATTAAAAATAAAAAATAAAAAAAAGTTGATGAATAGTATTAGCACACAAGGAGTATACGACTCTCTCTGATTTGAATGGTCATAAAATCTCATCTCTCTCCATACAACTTTATATTTATCTGACAACCAAATAGGTAATTACGTTTTTATTTTCACATAAAAGTTATTTCGTGAAAAATTATTTCCCTATTAAACTGTTTTACATATAACTAAATAGACCCTTAATTTGGCTCCTTTATAGGACCGACGTATATTCAAACTTGATATAAAAACAAGTTCTTCGAAGCTTTCCACTATTTCATTAAAAAGGAAAGGGAAATTTGGAGCTCTGAAGAATTCGGAAGGGGCGTAAGAAGAGGGCATCTGCCATTAATCTTGGATAGTTAATTACATGGGACTAAAAAATTCGTCACGAGTACAACCTAATATATATCTTCCGCTGACATATATTTGAATAATCAATAAATTTCAGCTCCTGGATTCCCTATCTCTACTACGGGAGAAAAGGAGGGGGAGGGGGGTGGAAACCTCGCGGCCACTTATCATGGAGCCATGGAGCCATGGGTGTCATTTACCAAGTTGTAGTGGCAAGGGTTTGGGTGATAGGCCGATGGTGAAGCCGAGTTTTTGTTATGTTGAAATAGTTGGAAGAACTCTGGTTGATTGTTATGAGGTGCATCACAAGTCTCTATAAAAAATAATATTAAATATTTATCAAAATTTAATAAAAATATTAGTAGAATAAATAAATACATAAATATAACAAATAGATAGTTAAGCGAAACAAATTTATTTACTCCACTTATATATTTATTTAATCAATTTCTATATTTATGTGTTCTATTTATCTATGAACCATTGATAAGTGGAATAAATAGGTGAATAAGTAAAACAAATAAATAGATAAGGTAATTTTGTTCCACTTACATATTTATATGTTCTATTTATGTACTTATTCGTTCTTCTTATCTATCTGTTTGATCCACTTATAAGTGGAACAAAGAGATGAATAAATAGAATAAATAGTTAGATAAATTTGTTTCACTTACTATTTATTTGTTCATATGGATCTATTTATTTCACATATATATTTTATTAAGTTGTGACAAATATTAAATATTGCTTATGTTGCACCCTAAGAAGTCAATTAGAGACCACTAGACTATTCCAACAGGGCAAAAACTTCCTCATGAATAGGAGCAAAGTAATACTCTTTACGACCACTTCTTTTCTTCCCTCACCCTTCACAATTGTTCCCTTCTCATACATCACATTTATTGTTTTTAGGACTACAAATAAGTTGAGTCGAGCCGAAATAACACTCCACTCAGATTTGACTCGTTTGTTTTTTGGCGAACTAGAAGTTGGTTCGATACTCATCTGAGTATTTATCATCTTTATTCGAGCTTGACTTGTTAACTATTCATAATGTTTGAACTCGGCTCGTCAAATTGCTCGATTATATAAACGAGTTCGACTTCGGACTTGAGTTCGAGCTCAAGAGCCAAAATTGTGGAGTCCATTTTGTAATAGCTTAGTCCACCAAAGTAGGTTTTTAACTATGATGTGAGACTAACATATACACATTGTCGGACACTTACTCTACTTGATATGACCAAACACTATGTATGTGGCTACAGTCTATGTAGAGCCACTGGGCAACGGGTACAGGGGGTGGGACGACTAGAGAACGGCACCACGAACACCATGGATGGCATCTGGCATCATCAAAACTACCATGTAGGTGTCTGCACTATTGACACGCGGCACTGCAACTTTTGCACTATGGCTGCTGCCGTTGTCGCTGCCGCCGCCGCCGTTAGGAGCTCTGTTCGATGTTGGCAAGGGGTTTGCAGTGGATGTCAAAAACTATGGTAATCAACCACAGCACCCCTTTACCACGCTAGACTAAGGACGGCCATGCACCTACACAAGGTTGTGGTGAGGAAGAAGATGACTTGTGTGGTGCCCAAGGACCTTGGAAAGTCAAATTTTATGTATATTCATTTGCATTTAGTCTTTTACATCTAAGTCCTCATAAATGTTTCAAAGCTCAATAATAATCCTCTAAAATTAAATAAATATATTTATGTCCTCATACTTATTATGAAAAATTCAAATATATTAAGTATCGTATGTGAGTATCATAACAAGTAGTTTATCAAATATCTTAACATGTATATTATTAAATATCTTATCGAGTTCCTCGCAAACATAATCAAGTGTAATACACCTCTGTTCAAACTCGGCTCGTTTATGATCCGAATTTTTTTTGTTCAAACTTATTTATTTAATCTAATAAACAAGTTGAGTTGAACCAACCTCTTATCGAGTCGAGCCACGAGCTACTCGTGATGATCAGTCCATCCCCATATAATTTTTATTTAATTATATACAATTTTGGTGATTAACAAAATCCTAACAATCAGTGTCTAACAAGCTTTCATGAAGTTTAGGCACAGGAGGTAAATCAGGCGAAATCAAGAAAATATGTAAGTATTTCTTACACTGTAGCATTTAAAGTACAGAGCAAGAAATTTCTCTAAGTACACATCGACTTCCTATGTGTCATAACGATTTCCACTTCTATCGATTTCATTTTCACATGGATTTAATAAAGTATCATATTGATTTCGGTTTTATAACGATTTCATAAGTGTTGCATCGATTTCGATCTCACAACGATTCTCTAAGTGAGCATTCGATCTCACAACGATTCGCTAAGTGAGCATTCGATCTCACAACGATTCGCCAAGTGAGCATAAAGATTTGCTCTCACAACGATTTGTTAAGTGAGAAAAATAATTTGCTCTCACAACGATTTGTTAAGTGAGAATAAAGATTTGCTCTCACAATGATTCGATAAGTGAGAATAATGATTTACTTTCACATCGATTTGGTAAGTAACATAACGACTTGGTAGCCGTAACGATTCAATAAGTTACATAACGACTTGGTCGCCATAACGATTCGATAAGTTACACAACGACTTGGTCAATGTCATGATTCGATAAAGCAAATAACGATTTGATCACTGCATCGATTCGATAAGTAAAACAACGATTCGATACCTGCAACGATTTGCTTATGTGTGAAACAACGATTTGCTCACAACGATTTGGTTATAACGACTTGCTTATACTCTCATAACGATTTGTCTCTACAATGATTTGGTTATGATTGTATAACGACTTGTGTTCACATCGATTTGTTTATGGATGAATAACGATTTACATAAACAACGACTTATTCACACAACGATTTCATAAGTCATACTCATAACAATTTCATGGATTAAAATGACTTGATATTCAAATATATTTTCAAATATTTTGAAAGTCAATGTCCTCCCACGTGTTTCTCTAATATCCATGCATTTAATGTGACTGTATATTTCTCTGCACGATGCATATCTAGATATCCTCTATTATCATGCTTCTATATGAAACACTTTTTATATAGCAGAATGCCATTTCCATTTTTGTGAAATGTCGTACTACATGGATTCAAACATTGACTGACAACAAGAGACAGTGTAGTTGTCTATGATTTAGCATTTATTGTGTGCAGGTCTTTGACAGCACAACCCCATACAACGTTGGACAAAGTGGAAGCTGAAGGATATCAAGAAGGATCTTCTTCTTGCGTGCATGGAACGTAAAGGACTGTTGACTGCAACATACCTGTTGAAGAATAAGGAGAACCATATAGTCTAACGTTCACTAAAGCCTAGAGACAACGGTCATCTAAACGGCTAATTCAGTAAGAGAAGATATTTATACAAGACTCAAGACTCTTGGAAGGTATAGAAGTTTTTTCCAAAAGAATTCAAAATCTCAAGGAATTATCTTGCAATAGAGTCTTAGCAAAAAAGAGCTTCTTGCTTCCCATTTCAACCTTATAGCTCTTGCTCTCCAGTGCCTCATCGTTGTTAGTTTTGGAGAGCCCTTGTGATCTGAGAGATTTCATTATCGTAGATCTTTCTCTCTCAGTCACTGTCTCAGATCAAGCGTTTGATATAAGCCTGATCTAGGGGCATTTCGCATGTTTTCTCACTTTCCTGAGAAGTTCCTCTTCGTGTGTGAAGAGAAGACCTGTTCGGAAACAGGTGGTGAGTGTTCCCTTCGTGTTGAAGGAAGACTTGTGAATCAGGGTGTTGTTTTCCTCTTCGGGTTGTGAAGAGAAGGCCAGCTGCAACTAGATGTGTAAGTGTCCTTGAGGGGGACTGTACCCTTGGGTAGTGAAATCCTGAGTTGTTGCTCAGGGACTGGACGTAGGACTCCTTTGGAGAGGAGGTCTGAACCAGGAAAAAATCATTGTGTTGTGTGATTGCCTATTTGTAATTGTTATATTTTCTTTATTACAAACACTAACAGTCGAACATAGTGTTTTGTATTGAATATTTTTGTTGACAGGTTTAGATAATCGAATTTTAAGAATCCCATTCCCCCCCCCCCCCCCGGGCTTGCTAGCTGGGCAACAAGTGGTATCAGAGCCAAGTCTCTTCAAGAAAGAAGATCTTACGATCTCAAGAGCAAAGATAAATGGCAGCTCAAGGGAGTATTGAAGGTCAGTCAGTAAACCGACCCTCTCTATTTGATGGTGAGGACTATACCTACTGGAAGACCAGGATGGAGTACTTCCTGCAAGGATTCGATTTTCAAATATGGTCCATCATAGAAGAAGGTGATCTAGTTGTTCTAAACAACAGACAAAATTGGACATAAGATGATAAAAAGAAGATCTCTCTCAACTGTAAAGCTAGGAACATATTATGCTGCGCTCTTAGCAAGAAAGAGTTTAATAGAGTTTCAGCCTGCAAGTCAGCGATGGAAATGTGGGAGAAGTTTAGAATCATGTATGAAGGCACGAATAAAGTAAAAGAGACAAGAATAGACATCTTGGTGACTTAGTATAAGAGATTCCTGATGCAGCCAGGAGAGTCAATCACACAGATGTATAGCAGATTTACAGACATCACAAATCGATTGGCTGGTCTTGGAAAGAACTACGACATGGGAGATATGGTAAGAAAAATTCTAAGATCTCTACCATCCTCTTGGACACCAAAAGTGACAGCAATAGAAGAAGCTAATGATCTCAAGAGAATGTCACTTGAAAAGCTTATCGGGTCATTAATGGCCCATGAAATAAATATGGAAAGGATTGGGGAGTCCTCCAGTAAAAAGAAACACAGCAATGCTCTCAAGGCAGCAGAAGACACATCTAGTGAAGAATCAGATGGTGATGGAAGCATTGGAAGTAGTGAGGATGAGGAAGCATTCCTATCCAAAAGATTGCAGCGGATACTTGCCAAGAAAAAGTATCAGTCTAGTAGGAGATATTTCAAGAAAGGGAGAGATTTCAAGAAATCCGAAGTCAAGGACACAAAGAAATCTGAACCCATATGCTATGAATGCAAGAAGCCCGAACATATCAAGGCTGAATGTCCGAAGCTAAAGAAAACTGAGTTCAGGAAGAAGGACAGCTCCAAGAAATTCAAAAAGTACAAGAAGAAAGCTATGGTAGCTGCGTGGAGCAACGACAACGACTCAGACAGTAAGTCAAATTCCAACGAAGAAGAAGAAGAAAAGGCCAACCTGGCCTTCATGGCAAATACCGACGATAAGGTAACTTCTGACTCATCTTTTACTTCTTGTAATGAATCAGATTCTGATAGTTTAGAAGATGCATTTAACGAATTATATATTAAATATAAAGAAGTATGTAAAATGCTAAAAACTGTCAATAAAAATCATGCATGTTTGGAAATTACTAACGCAGATTTAAGATCCGAAAATGAGCAATTAGAAAAAACAAGTTTTTGAACTAAAAAGAAGAAATGAATTATTGTGCAAAGATTTAAAAGATAAAAATAGTCAAATAACTAATATGGAGAACCAAGAATTTGTAAGAAAACTAAATCAAGAAATTAACACATTAACGAAAGAAAATGAACAGTTATCTAGTACATTAGAAAAATTTACAAATGAAAAAACACCATTAATACTAAAAGGAGCTAGAATGTCAAGGAAAAAGAAATATAGCTTGGGATACACCCCTCCTGATAATGAGGAAACAATAGTGCATCCTAAAATATATCCAACACCTAAGTTTGTAGCCGAACAATACACTGCATACAAGTCTAACTTTAAATATATTTAAAATGAAAAAATAAGTAAAACATCTTGTTGTAGCCACTGTAACAAATTAGGTCATATTAAAATAACATGTCCAACTAAACACATAAAATGGATAATTAAAAAGAAAAATAAGAAAACTAACCAGCAAGGACCCAAAAGAACTTGGGTACCTAAAGTTTAGTGTCTTCATTGCAGAGAAGCCTTCGAGCATCTAAGTGGTACATGGACAGCGGGTGCTCAAGGCACATGTCCGGCAATAGGAAGTTATTCTCTCACCTCAAGGATGAAGAAGGTACAGTGACATGCGGTGACAATGGAAAAGGTACAGTGATGGGCAGTGGTGCCATAAAAAGTCAAGGTAGAATTCTCATAGATGACGTCCTATGTGTGAAAGGACTGAAGCACAACCTTATCAGCATCAGCCAGTTATGTGATAAAGGGCATCAAATTAAGTTTCAAGAGACTAAGTGCAGTATCATAAAAGATGGTAAAGTTGTATTTGAAGACAGCAGGGAAAAGAACATATGTGTGCTTCATTTAGAAGAATTAAAAGATCAGGATGTGTGCCTTGCAGCAAATAAAGATCAATCAGCAGAATTATGGCACAGAAGATTAGGCCATTGTAGCTTAGATGGAATTAGAAAACTAATCAAGAGAAATCTAGTGGAAGGTTTGCCCAAAGTAAGCACGATAATAGAAGGTGTCTGTGAACCTTGTGCAAAAGGAAAGCACACTAAATCATCCTTCAAGTCAAAGACAGTGGTAACAACCTCAAAACCCTTGGAACTATTACATATGGACCTATTTGGGCCAATGAGAACCACAAGTCTTGGAGGAAAAAATATCGGGTTCGTAGTTGTGGATGACTATTCCAGATTCACTTGGGTATCTTTCTTGGAACACAAAGATGACACTTTCTATAGCTTCGTTAGCTTTAGTAAGAAAGTTCAGAGGGATAAGAAATACAGCATAATTAGCATTCGATCAGACCATGGAGCAGAGTTTCAAGTTAAAAGATTTGCAGAGTTCTGTAATGATCAAGGAATAGAGCACAATTTCTTAGCACTAAGGACACCACAACAGAATGGAGTTGCTGAAAGAAAGAACAAAACTTTATTGGACATGGCCAGAACTATGCTATCGGAATACAACTTACCAAGGTACTTCTGGGCCGAAGCCATCAACACTGCTTGCTACATAATCAACAGAGTAATGATCAGACCAATCTTAAAGAAGACAACATATGAGCTATTCAAGCAGAAGAAACCAAAGATCAGTCACTTCAGAATCTTCGGATGTCCATGCTTCATCCACAATAACGGAAAAAGGGATATTGGTAAGCTATGTTGCCCAACTAGCAAGCTCAGAGGGGGGGTGAATGGGATTCTTTAAAATTTTATTATCTAAAACTTGTAATCAAAAACATTCAACATAGTGCACTACGTTCGATTATTAGTGTTAGTAATAAACAAAGTAGAACACAAATAAGCATTCACACAACGCAAAGATTTATCCTAGTTCGGACCTCCTTTCCAAGGAGTCCTACATCCAGTCCCTGAGTAACACCTCAGGATTTCACTACTTAAGGGTACAGTTCCCTTATGGACACTTACACATCCAGTCCGCAGCTGGCCTTCTCTTCACAACCTGAAGGGGTACAACCACACCCTGATTCACAGGTCTTCTTTCTACACGAAGGGAATACAGCCACCTGTTACCAACAGGTCTTCTCTTTACACAAGAAGATGAACTACTCAACAAAGATAAGTAAAAGAAAGGATGCCCCTAGATCAAGCTAATGGAACGATGCTAAATCTAAAGCGAAGACTGAGAGAGAAAAGATCTACAATGAAGAATTTTCTCAGTACACTGCAGCTCTCTCAAAGCTAAGCACTAAAATGCAGAGAGCTAAGAGCTAAAGCTAAAGGAATGGAGTGAAGCTTGGCTCTTCTAGATGCTCGCAGATCGTGAAGATTAAGCTTATAAAAGTTATCTTGGAGTCATCAGTCTTCAATAAATATATCTACTTTTGAAAAGTAGTCGTTGAAGTATCCGTTGTCTCTTAGTTGGATGCACGTTAGACTGCATGGTACTGTAGTGCTTCCAGTCATTTAAAGCTCTCTGATCCATGCACACAAGAGAAGGATCTTCCAGATATTCTGCAGTTTCTTCTTTGTCCAACGTTGTAGTGGTACTGTCAAGAACCTGCATACATTAAATACCAAATAGATGGACAGCTAGACTGTCTTTGGGTTTTTCTGTTTACGTTAGAAACCGAGCAGAAGGAATATACACCAAAATGGAAATACCTTTCTGCTATCTAAAAAGATGTTTTCTACATAAGCATAAGAATGGAAGATATCAAATATGTATCGTGCAGAGAGATGTTTAGACACATTAAATGCACAGATATTGAGAAGCACGTGAGAAGACTTTGACTTCCAATAGATTTGAATCTCAAAATGATGAAATCCATGAAGTATTGTTCCACTTATGTAATCGTTATAAGAACAGGCAAATCGTTATGAAGATATGAATAAATCGTTGTGAACACAACTTGATGCGAGCAAATCGTTATAACTGAATCGTTATGAACGAATCATTACAAGCAAATCGTTATAAGTAAATCGTTGTGAATGAATCATTACAAGTAAATCATTATAAACAAATCGTTGTCTCACTTATCGAGTCGATGAGTGATCAACTCGTTGTTCTGCTTTATCGAATCATTACACAGACCAAGTCGTTGTTGTGACTTATCGAATTGTTACACCAAGCAAATTGTTGTGTAACTTATCGAGTCGTTATAATGACTGAGTCGTTGTTGTAACTTGTCAAATCGATGTAAATACCAAATCGATGTGAAACTTATCGAATCGTTTTGAACGACAAATCATTGTGAGACCAAGTCGTTGTTCTCACTTACCAAATCGATGTGAAACCGAATCGTTGTGAGAGCAAATCGTTGTTCTCACTTATCAAATCGATGTGAAATAAAATCGTTGTGAGATCGAAATCGATGCGATTTCTTAGCGAATTGTTTTGAGATCAAAATCGATGCGATCACTTAGCAAATCGTTCTGAGATCGAAATCGATGCGATCACCTAGTGAATCGTTTTGAGAACGAAGTCAATGCGATCACTTAGCGAATCGTTCTGAGATCGAAGTCGATGCGATCACTTAGTGAATCTTTCTGAGATCGAAATCGATGCGATGCTTATGAAATCATTGTGAGTCTGAAATCGGTATGTCACTTACCAAATCCTTATGAATATGAAAGCGATAGAGGTAAGGAAATCGTTATGACTATTGAAATCGATGCAACACTTATGAAATCGTTGTAACTTATGGAAAGTCGATATGTACTTGGATAAATTTCATGCTCTGAACTTGAAATGCTACAGTATAGTAAATACTTACATATTTCCTTGATTTCGCCTGATTTGTTCCTATATCTTAGCTTCATAGAACTTGTTAGACACTAATTGTTAAGATATTGTTAATCACCAAAATTAAATAAAATTATATGGGGATGGACTGATCATCAAGCTAGACTCCAAATCCGATGAAGGTATATTTATGGGGTATGCGTCTAAACCCAAAGGATATAGAGTATTTAATAAGCAAAGTTTATTAATTGAGTAAACAGTACATGTTATTTTTGATGAAACTAACCCTTTCTTGAGAAAGAAAGTAGATAGTGATATTGATGATGCAGATGATTTGTCCATGGAATTAAAGAACACATCTATTGAGGACAAGGAAGATCCACCTTTGGAAGAATTACAACAAAAAGATATATCACATGATGATCTTCCAAAAGAATGGAGATACAAGAAGGATCACCCGTTGGACAACATTATTGAAGATCCATCGGTTGGGGTAAGAACTAGAGGTAATGTTATCCCTTGTGATTATTTAGCTTTTGTATCTCAAATAGAGCCTAAGACAGTCAATGAAGTACTGTCTGATGAATCTTGGATATTAGCCATGCAGGATGAACTTAATCAGTTCAAGAGAAACCAAGTGTGGACCCTTGTTCCAAGACCATCAGAGCATCCTGTGATTGGCACCAAATGGGTGTTCAGGAACAAATTGGATGAAACTAGTGTGATCACTAGAAACAAAGTTAGACTGGTTGCTCAAGGGTATTCCCAAGAGGAAGGCATAGATTTCGATGAAACCTATGCACTAGTGGCTAGACTTGAGGCAATTAGAATTTTACTTGCTTATGCATCAGCATTGGATTTAAAACTCTTTCAAATGGATGTAAAATCTACTTTTCTAAATGGTTATATAAAGGAGGAAGTTTATGTAGAACAACCTCCTGGTTTTGATGATATCGATCTTCCAAATCATGTCTTCAAGTTGCATAAAGCATTATATGGCTTAAAGCAAGCACCTAGAGCATGGTATGAGATGTTAAGCGCATTTTATTAAACCATGGTTTTATTAGAGGTCAAGTAGATAGCACATTATTTATTAAGTCTAAAGTTAAAAATGTACTGCTTGTACAAATTTATGTAGATGATATAATATTTGGTTCTACTGATGAAGCTCTTTGCAAGTATTTTGAAAAGCTCATGCAGGGAGAATTTGAAATGAGCATGATGGGGGAGCTCAACTACTTCCTCGGATTGCAAATCAAACAAGGAAGAGAAGGCACACATATTTGTCAAGCCAAATATACCAAAGAACTACTAAAGAAGTTCAGATTTGAAAACGCCAAGCCACTGTCAACACCAATGAGCACATCTACATGGCTAGACAGTGATAAGGATGGTAAGAAAGTAGACCAAAAGCTCTACAGAGGTATGATAGGTTCTTTACTCTATTTAACTGCTAGTAGACCTGATATATTATTTAGTGTATGCATGTGTGCTAGGTATCAGGCAGATCCTAAGGAATCTCATTTAATATATCAGTAGACCTGATATATTATTTAGTGTATGCATGTGTGCTAGGTATCAGGCAGATCCTAAGGAATCTCATTTAATTAGTGTCAAAAGGATTTTTAGATATTTAGCTAGAACTCATGATCTAGGGTTGTGGTATCCAAAATCATGTGAAATAAATTTAGTAGGATATTCTGATGTTGACTATGCTGGATGCAAAATAGATAGAAAAAGCACCAGTGGATGTTGTCAATTTCTTGTAGGATGTCTAATTTTATGGTCCTCAAAGAAGCAAAATTCAGTAGCACTGTCAACAGCTGAAGCTGAGTACGTGGCTGTTGGAAGCTGTTGTACACAACTCCTATGGATTAAGCAGCAACTTGAGGATTATTGACTGCACATCAAGACAATTCCCCTGCTGTGCGACAACACCAGTGCAATAAATCTCACCAAAAAACCAGTTCAGCATTCAAGGACAAAGCATATAGAGGTTAGATATCATTTTATTCGAGATCATATAGCAAATGGAAATATAAATATTTCTTTTATAGATACTCAAAATCAGTTATCAGATATCTTCACAAAGGCCTTACCTGAAGAGAGATTTACTTCTCTTAGAAGGAAATTAAGTATGTGTAATTTGTGATAGATTTATCTATATATAGATGAAATAACAATTATTTCAGAACAACAATTATTCTCTCCCCAGGAATTCAGTAAAAATCTTTATTTATTCGTTTCGCAACTAGCTTTGACGATTCTTTATTTTAAAAAGACTTTATTTATCTCGGAATCATTCTATTTTATTGTTTTGTGCATTTTTTGTTGCGTCTCCTCAAAAGTGACTTTATGCCTATCTCTAAATTCCTGAAATCTGTGTCATAACGATTCACCTCCAGCTCTCATCTCGTTCGACTTGCCTAGAACGACAACCCTATCGTCTCCGGCATCGACTATGTGTGATTTCAAAGCATCCATCTCTTCCCGCAAAAAATTTCTTGAGGGCTTTTGCTTCAATCCTCTTCACGATCATCCAGAATCTTTTCTTGTTCAAAACCATGGCCGCTTTTGGAGTTTCCAGAATCATTGGGGGTATAGCGCTGCTTTCCTCACAGCAGAGCAGCAAGAAAGGTTTACATCTGTGAAGACGAAGCTGTGCGGCAACAAGGCTGTTGATGTAGCAGATTTGGAGAAGAATAGAATGCATAGCATAGTGGCCGTAATGCAGAGGTTGAAGTGGACGCAGATGGCAACATTCTCTGAGGCAAGTTATCCTGAGTTAGTAAAAGCTTTCTATGATTGTTTGAAGTCTAAAGTATATGGGTCCTTGACTTCCACAGTCAAAGGAACTCAGATTCGCATCACTTATGAGGTGTTAGAATCCCTGTTTGGTGTTTCTACCTCCGGTCACAGTGGGGTAAATACCGTAGATGTTCAGGCCAAGGGTTTAGGCATTGTCGGAACTGAGTATAAGTTGAAGGACGAGAAGATTGATATAAACCAGTCGAACGCCTTCAACCGGATTCTTTATTTCATCGTGTGTCAGATTCTGGTGCCCAGGAGTGCCACCTTCTCCACCTGCACCAAGGCCGATTCCGACATAATGTTCTAGGCCATCCAGAACCAAGGTATTAACATGGCAGAAGTGATTTTTGAGCGGATGAAGTTTGTTGATGCAATGATTTGGGATAAAAAGAGCAAGCTTAATGTATCCCTTCCCTATGCTCATCTATTGATGAAGATTTTCCAGCACCACATCATCAGTTTAAGTGGTGAGATATCTGAGAAGATGGGCCAGGCAATTAAATGTAGAAATTTGAAGAAAAGTGGTTTCTCATTGGTAGCTGGGGTATGGACCAAAACCTCAGTAGCTGAAGGTGAGGCCATCATTGGAGAAGCTCAAGATGCCCAAGCTTTAGAGGCAGAAGCAGAAATTCAGCAAAGGGTTGAAGCCCCTCAAGATCAGGCTATTCCACCAGTTCCAGCAGCAACAGTTCAGATCGAAGCAGCAACAGTGCCTCCAACAGCAGTTTAGCAAGAAGCTGTCAGGGCAGAGATTCCAAAGGTCCAAGAAGAACAAGCAGCAGTAGAGATCAGTGTTGAAGTTCAGGTGGTCAGTTAAAGTAGAATTGAGGATATTCCTCCAGAGCATATTGAGCCCGTTGGGCATTCATCAGAGGTTGTCACTCCCTCCTCTCGTGTAACCTCTGTGCTTAGAAATGTGCTGGATTCTATCACCAACACTCGAGCAGAGCAAGTGGCATTGGCTGCAGATGTCCAGATGGAGGATGCTCATGCTCAGGGGGAGCAAGAAAAAGCTTGTGAAGAAGTAGTTCCCGAGGTCGTGGCACCAGGCCACCATGAAGACATTCGAATGGATGATGCTCCTGTTAAGGGGGCGCATTTTGTTGAGAAGGAAGCTGAAATTCAGGGGGAGCCTATGGCTAACCCTCATGTTGATCAGTTTAAAGAAGGTGTTTTGACAAGCCCTTCTGAATCAGATGAAGGAGAGACAAATGTTGGACATGTGGAGCCCATTGCAAGGGCAAGTGAAAAGGGTAAAGGTGTATCTTCAGCGATCCCTCTACTGACAAGGAAGCCACACTGGAGGCTGAAGCAGAAGAAATTAAAAATCAATATGAAGCCTTTAATAGTCAAAATGGATGAACAAGGTAAAATCCTTTGCTCTGTGCAGTCAGACATTGCTTCTATTTTCATTAGCCAGAGCTCAGCAGCTAAGCAAGTTGGAGCATTGACTTCTGAGCTCCAAAGTCTAAAGGGTGAGTTGGGAAGCATTAAGCAAGTGATGCAAGATTTATCTATTTTTGTGAGGGTGCATCTACCCATTCAAGCCCCTCCTGCTCCCACTCCAGCCAACAGTTTCGGGCCTAGTCAGCCAAAAGATGTTCGGCCAGCAGGGCCAACTATTGATGAAGAATTTGGGCCATCAGGGCCAACGGTTGTAGAAGAGGCAGTCCGACCATCAGGACCTATTGAAGCTGAGCAATCAGGGCCAATCTTGGATGGGTCTAGGCCATCAGGGCCAGTGGAGTCTGAGGTTGTACTAGCTAAAGCAGATGAAGACCAGGCTGTAGCCCCTGAGCCCCCTCGCTCTTCTCCTCTTCCAACTCCAGCACCTCCTTCTCCACCATCATCCTCCACTGCACCTCCAGCACCTACTACCTTCAAACAACCCCTTCCTAAAAACATCACCTCACCCACTCCATTTCTTATCACCTCTTCTTCTCCTGCCTCCACCACATTCATTCCTCCTCCTCCTTCTGAGGCACCTCCAGCCTCCTCCTCATCAGCTGGAACTTCCTCCTCCGGTCCTTCATCTGCAGGACCCTCCATACCTCCTCCACCACCTGAGTATTCCTTCCTCCATCCTTCTACTCCTCCCTCCTTTGTAACCATCATTCCTGAGAGTGCTCAACTTGAACATCTTGAGATCCAAGACATCAAAGATGAATTCGAAGATGCAATTCTTCGATCAGTCCTACAGGTCAGCACTCACATCCATAGGGCTGGCTCTTCTAGCCATGTTCTTAAGAAAAGGAAACTTTCTTCAAACCCCCCTATTTCCTCTTAACCTTGTTTTCCTCCTCTTTGGTTCTCTCTCACTGTTATAACTAAAAACAAGTCTTTCTATCGTGAATATCTTCATAAAACCACCTTTGCCACCATTTTTGGACTTCCAACTCTCAACCTCACTGACCATCTCAATATCATTCTTCCTTTCACCTCTTTCTCTAAGGCTGAAAAAACAAAAATCTTTTCCATGGCTGAAGCCAAATCTGAAGAGTAGTGGGCTCGGGGTCAAAAGTCCCTTTACAACCAATTTCTTCGAGCTCAGGCAGCCAAATATCCACCCAGAGATCATCATTTACCTCTCTCTGAGTGGTTCCAAATCCTGCACAAGACCACCTGGGGGCCCTTTCTTCAGAAAGAGATCAGGTTCATCCGGCACTTCCAGATGTATAATGATTACTGCTATATCCATAATCTACCTGAAGTTCAGCTTGGCCAATTTCGGCAAGCTATTCATGCTCTTGGTTCAACTGATGCTCATACCGACTCGATCCGGGTAGATTTTGCCACCTTGGAGATCCCAAATGTGGTGTTCCTGCCTCCTCTCCATTCTCTCATCATGGAATCTGTAGTTGGCTCCTTGATTTTTAAAAGATCTGCTCAGGTTATGGCCAGAATTTCAGTACAGCAAGGTCACTCCCTTTCTTTCCAAAGATTTGTCTACCGCGAATATCACCAAGGCTTCATCAATGCTAATGTTCTTGCCCATATCCTATCTGAATGTGAGCGCTTGTCTCCCTCAGAATGGGAAAAGGTTTATCCCCTTAATGCTGAGCGGCTCCAGGCCATCAATGCATCTCAGGCAAAATCGAATCAACTGTTGTTGTCTGCTGCCGAATTCCTAGATTCCAATTCCATTCACCTTGTTTGGAATTTGTATGATACTTGGACTAAAAGGTACAAGGTTTTTGTGGCTATGAAGAAGGACCAGAGGCAGCATCAAATCCTCTACCCCATCAAAATCGATCAGTTCCTCCAGTGCGCCAGTTTTGGAAAAACCAGTATTTACAAATTCTCTCTTGATCCAGACCGCTATGCTCGTTTCTTAGACGAGCAGCGGGCGCTTCATATCAAGCTGATGGTTCCTGACATGGGACCTTCTTACTCCATAGCTAGTGGGGTCTTTCGGCAACATTTTGAAGAACAGGAACTTAAGACTTGGCAAATCATTTCTCGTCATGCCTCTCTTCTGTCTCCTGCCTTCTATCTTCCTGTACCCCTCAGAATGAATAAACTGATTTCTTTTCTCTCATTTATCTTTCTCCTATTATTTCTTTATGTATTTTTGCTTAATGACATAAAGGGGGAGAAAACAAAACATTCTGAAATACACATCAATATACTTTAGTTCGTTTTTAGAAACACTTATACAAATTTATTTCAGCACATTTCACATTATGTTCTTGTTATATTTTGTCATCACCAAAAAGGGGGAGATTGATGATTAGACCATTCCCATATAATTTTATTTAATTATATACAATTTTTGTGATTAACAAAATCCTAACAATCAGTGTCTAACAAGCTTTCATGAAGCTTAGACACAAGAGGTAAATCAGGCGAAATCAAGAAAATATGTAAGTATTTCTTACACTGTAGCATTTAAAGTACAGAGCAGGAAATTTCTCTAAGTACACATCGACTTCATATGTGTCATAACGATTTCCACTTCTATCGATTTCATTTTCACAAGGATTTAATAAAGTATCATACTGATTTCAGTTTTATAATGATTTCATAAGTGTTGCATCGATTTCGATCTCACAAGGATTCGCTAAGTGAGCATTCGATCTCACAACGATTCGCTAAGTGAGCATTCGATCTCACAATGATTCGCCAAGTGAGCATAACGATTTCGATCTCACAACGATTCTCTAAGTGAGTAGAACGATTTGATCGCCGTATCGATTTGTTAAGTGAGAACAATGATCTGCTCTCACAACGATTTGTTAAGTGAGAACAACGATTTGCTCCCACAACGATTTGTTAAGTGAGAACAAAGATTTACCCTCACAATGATTCGATAAGTGAGAATAACGATTTACTTTCACTTCGATTTGGTAAGTAACATAACGTCTTGGTCGCCGTAACGATTCGATAAGTTACATAACGACTTGGTCGCCGTAACGATTCGATAAGTTACATAACGACTTAGTCAGTGTAACGATTCGATAAAGTAAACAACGATTTGATCATTGCATCGATTCGATAAGTAAAACAACAATTCGATACCTGCAACGATTTGCTTATGTGTGAAACAACGATTTGCTCACAACGATTTGGTTATAATGACTTGCTTATAACGACTTGCTTATACTCTCATAACGATTTGTCTATACAACGATTTGGTTATTGTGGAGACATTTTCCTGCTTGGGCCGGAGCCAAGCGGGCCTACACTTGGAGGAAGGGAAGAAGACCGCCGATAGTGGACGGATGCCTACAAAACAAGAACGGAATCAGGGGGGTTCGGTTGAAGAACCAGGGAGAACCCTCTGATGCCTAAGTCAGTGAACTGCAGGTGAGGCTTTGGAGAAGGAGGGTTCAGTGTTATGCAGGAGCGATGTGTCTCAGATTGCATACCTCTGCATGGAGGCTTACCGGGGCATTTTATAGGCAGAAGTGATGAGGGAGAGGGACGAAACATCCCTAATCAATGTCGCAAAGGGCGCGCCTATGAGCGTCCTCAATGGGGGGGTTACGCGTTGAGGCATCTGTTGAGAAGTTCTGCAGTTAACACACCACTTGATCGTGGGGCGCATGTGGTGTAGCCGTTATAACCGACGCGAGGAGATGAAGGGCTGCTTGGATTCTCCTGGTCGGAAGTTACCGAGAAGGTAGTCTACTCGGTGAGCCAGACCTGCTGTTCGGTAGTCGAGCCCGCTGTTCGGTGCCTGGTGCCCGGAGGCACGGCTTGTGCAGACAGTGCCACAGGATGCTTCGAACAGGGTCTGTTCAGTAGGCCATACTTGAACCGAACAGAACGAGAGGCGTCCGGGGACGTGCCCCCAGGGAGCTCGGTAGTGCTCGGACCTTACGGTCGCTTTCTGGAGTCCTTGGCACGGTCTTTGAGGAGATGTGGTGCCCTGTGGAGGGGCCATGTTTGCCTGGGCAGCCTCGACGGGGCCATGATGGGCCGTGATGGGCCTAGGTGGCTAGAAATGGCCACCACACTTGCCCCCCACGCTCTCAGTGGTTCGGTTCGGGAACCAGAGCGATTGAGAGCGGCGACTTGCCCGGACGTCATATCTACATTAAATGTTGTATCATCCTCGGAGATCCAAACGGATACATGACGACGCCGTTTGGGGATTCCCCTCGAACACGGAGCTTTCATAATGAGCGAGGGGGTCGGGTCGAGCCACGGACGCCGCGCGCTCCGCTCGAATAGTCACCAGCGATGTACTCGAGTAGCGACTTGGAGCGGGGGGTGCAAACCGTCATTTTTGGTTCACTTTGAATTTTGCGCCCCTCCTTCCTTATAAGGGAAAAGAGGTGGGCGAAGGCGGGAGCCACGCCTTCGAAATCGCTCAGAATTTTCTGCATTCAGGACCTTCGTGCCCCCAAGCTCTTAGTCGCCTTCTTCCTCGCATTTTCCCCCTGCTCCTTGCTCCCTTCTGCGACTTCCGGCAATGGCAGGCATGGGGAAAGCGGTTACAGTCGCCGGGGCGAGTGGAGTCACCGTGGCCGCGGCTCAAGGGCCGCAATGCTGCCACTACAGCGGGATTTGGGAGCACTTCTGCATCGGCGATGAATATGAGATCATCGATGTGAAGGAAGGAGAGTCGTACTTGGTGAACAAACCAGGTTATCTTCCCCTCTCCGTGGACCACATGGAAGCAGGACTCCGGCTGCCGTTGTCGGAGGTGGCGAAGGCGCTATTAAACCGGTGGGGAGTTTTGTCGATTCAACTGACGCCGAATACGTGGAGGTATATCTGCATTTTCGACGTTATTTGCAGAATCAAGCAGATCCGAGGCTCAGCAGACGTGTTCCGAGCTCACTTTAAACTTTTTGCTTCGCGATCGTCGGGGATGGACGTCTATTATGCAAAGCACCGAACGGACAGAATGCATATACAGCTATCCGGAAAATATTCCAACAACAAAGGTTGGATGGACAAGCTGTTCTTCGTCCGGCGTCGGGACAGTGCAGAGTGGGGGTTCCCCACTGTCGTTTGATCGGCGCAGAAGGACAGGTTTCCCAAGCTAATCCAAGATGAGGCGAGGGCCTCGGATAGCCTGCTCCGAGCCGGCATGAGGAATGGAGAGGGCTACGTGATAGAGTTTTCACTTGTTCGGCATGGTCTGAGCAAACCATGGAGTAAGTACTCAAACTTGTCTTGTTGCTCGCCAGTTCGATGATTGTGTTCTAACAACTTCTCTCTTTTTGCAGCCGCTGTGGAGTTGGAGGCTGGGAGAGATCAGGAGGCGAATGAGAATTTCGCCGAACAGATCCCTGTCATGGCTCACATGGTATATGAGGGTGACGACGTTGCTGCTGTTGTCCGGGTCCCCTCTGCTGTGAGGGTTGGTACTGTGGTAACGACCGCATTGGTGGCGCCTTCACCTGCCAAGGGGCGCCCAGAAAGCACACGGGTCCCTGAGAAGGGGCCCAAAAAAATTCGTTTGAAGAAGAAGGCCACCATCAAGGTGGTTTCATCAGACGCATTGCGGCCTTCGTTCGAGGAGGGCGAAGGAGCGAGTTGGCCTTCCGCCGCCATGAAGAAGAGGCCGATGCTGCTCGACGAGGGCGTGGAGGCCGAAGACCAGCTACAAGCTCCAAAGAAGAAGAAGCTGGTTCGTGATTCCCCTCAGCAGAGCGAGGAGGAGACCGAGGAAGAGGTCGATGGGGCGCAGTTGCTATTGCGCAAGAAGCGCAAGGCCGCTGGGACGGCCGAACAGGAAGCACCGCGGATGCCCTCCGCGGCCCGGCCCGAGGTTGCCCAGAGAATGGCGACCGAGCTCGGGCTCGTCATGCTAAGCGATGGGTCAAAGAGCTCTGTTGAGAAGCAGGAGGAAGTGCCCGCGCCGCCGGGCCCAAACGAGGGCCGCGAATAGGGAGTTGCTCGTACAGCGGCGTCGAGCACCGGAGGCGCCGAGCAGGATACTACTGGCGATGCTGCAGAGACCTTTGCTCGAAGGAGCGAGGGTAATGAAGAGACCCCTGTCGCGGGGGAGGGGACCTCTCCACGCCTCAAGGTGCAAGAGACCCTTGTCGTAGGGGAGGGGACCTCTCCTCACCTCGAGGTGCCGGAGAGGGATGTTCCCAAGGAGACAACTGCTTCAGCCACGGGGGCCACTCCTACCGAAGAGACGCCGGCTCCGCCAAAGGAAGTTGTCGTGGCCCCCCTGCCCCCCACCAAAATGGTTGCGGTAGTGGAGACATCGGCAACCACTTTGGTCCCCACAGTGGTTGGAGAAGCCGCGCGAGGGGCTAAGGAGATGGCCCTGCCGACAGAGGGCCACGAGGAGATTGCTGATGCCGCTCCTAAGACCGCTGGGAGAGCGGAGGTCTCCAACGAGCGACCAGACGCCACTAAGGAGGCCATCAGTTCCGAGGAGGACCGGAGACCTCTCTCCGCAGTACTGAAGGGGAAGTCGTCCGAGCTCCCCTCGCAGGCGATGCTGGAAGCCATGCTTGGAAGGCTTGGGAGTGATGTTTCGAGGCTTCTTCCTCCGTGTCCGTCCGCATCCTACCTGGATAGGATGGCGCGGTGCCAAGACCTGAGCTCGAAAAAAACCCCTGAGCACTCCAGTACGACCTACCGCCCAGGGCACCCACCGAACACGACAATGATGGCAATGTCGACGTGGGGGCGTTGGTGGATGGAATCGCGAGCTCAACGGCCGTATTAAAGAGGCTTGCCTTACGCGCCCAGCATTAGAGTCATCTGTGGGAGGCAGAGTCCGCCTTCTGCAACGACCTCGTGCAACAGCACAAGGCTCGCGAAACTGAGCTGCTAGGTGAGGTGAGTAGCCTCAAGGATGCGCTCCAAACTTTCGAGCTCAATGTAGCTGTCGCGCGGGCGGAAAAGGAGGCGATCGCTCGCATTTGGCAGATGCAGAGGAGCGAGCGGTGGCCAAGTACAAGGCGGGTCCGAGCTTCAAGGAAGACTTGGAGCAATTCGGGGCCCACTGCTACAAAGTGGGTCTCGATGCTGGACAGGAGCTCGGGCAGAAGCTAGCAACAACAGAGCAGGCCCGAGCAGCCTTTGAGGCTGCAGTGGGGGAGTGCCGGTGCTGCACAAATGATGCTCATCTGGATGGAGTACGCTTCGCCCAGTTCATTTTTGGATGGATGCCCTCCGCTGACGATGACGTCGGCCCCTCGGAGCAAGCCCCTTGATGTACTTGCCACTTGCTTCTCTTGCCGGAGCGAGCTTGTAAAGAATCTGAATAGATCCTTTTTCTTTATGGATGACTTCGTTTTTTCTATCTCCTTACCTTTCAAGTGTTCTGTCCGAATCGGAATTCGTCGGTCGTTTAGGAGTGTTCGCAATTATCGCACAGGTTGTTATGAACTGTGGGCGTTCTAGCCTGGGGTGCTTGCGGAACAACTTCATACTAGGAGATGTCGTTACATCCTTGTGAGGTAAAGATCTTGAGATAAGGATGTTTTGGACTTCGTCTCTAGCAGGCCAAAAGAACAGGTAGGAGAGAAGTAGGATGCCAAATAGAAGGCTTTTATAAATAGTAAGCCTTCAAGTTGGATACATACCAGGTTCTGGGTATGACCCCGCCACTAGGAGTAGTTAGCTTGTAAGAGCCTTTTCCAAGAACCTAGGTGACCTGATAAGATCCTTCCCATTTGGGGACGAGTTTGCCGGCTGCTCTTCGGGGATCCGATGCCGAGCAATGGCAAAGAACAAGGTCCCCTTCGAAGAAGCGCCTTTCCCGAACTCAAGAGTTATAATATTGTGCAAGTCGTTGTTGGTAGGAGACTAGTCTGATTTTGGCGTCACTTTGGCGTTCGCCAAGCATGTCTAAGTTTTCCCTAAGCGCGCGATTATTGGCGGCGTCGTCGAAGTGAGTTGTCCGGAGAGTGGGGAGAGCCAATTCCAAAGTTACAACGGCCTCTATGCCGTAGGCCAAATGGAAAGGGGTCTCCCCGGTGGCTACCCGAGCAGTTGTTCGGTGGCACCACAACACATTAGGGAGCTTGTCAATCCACGAACTACCGACAGCTTCGACTCTCGTGTGAATCCCGTGCAGCAACGTACGGTTGGCGTTTTCGACCAGACCATTTGCCTGAGGATGTGCCACGGAGGTGAAGTGGTTGTAGATGTCAAATTCGACGCACTTCTGCTTGAAGAAGGTGCTATCGAACTGCTTCCCGTTGTCGAAGTAATCACTCTTGGAACGCCAAACCTGCAGAGGATGTTCTTCCAGACGAACGTCCACGCGGCTTGTTCGGTGATTGTGGTAACGGGTTCCGCTTCGACCCACTTGGTGAAGTAGTCGATGGTCACGAACAAGAACTTCTTCTGACTCTGGGCTTCTGGGAAGGGACCCAGGATATCAATTCCCCACCTGGCGAAAGGACGAGGCTCAAACAGGGTATGAAGTTGCTCGGCAGGTTGCTTAATGAGCTGCCCGAACTTCTGACATTCTGGGCACCTTCTGAAAAAAGACATACAGTCCTTTTGCAGAGAGGGCCACTAGAACCCTGCTCGAATAATGCTGCGTGCCAGCGTTCTGCCCCCCAAGTGGCTTCCGCACAATCCCTCGTGAACCTCTTCGATAGCCGAAAGGGCCTCTTCAGGGCTGAGACACCGTAAGAGGGGTCTTGAAAGGGACCGTCGGTAAAGTTTGCCTTCAATGAGGGTGAAACGCTGAGAATGCAGTCTGATCTTCTGGGCTTCGCCCTGCTCGGGGGGAAGCTCGCCTTGAAGTAGATAGGCCAGGAGAGGGTTCGTCTAGTTCGGAACTGGAGGGTCGGACCCAATGGCTGCCACATCCACTTCGGTGCTCGGTGCGGCGAGTTCTTCGATGAATATGGAGCGAGAAGGGGCGATGTCACCTGAAGACGCCAACTTGTCAAGTGCATCGGCTTGCGCGTTCTGCTCCCGTAGGACGTGTATGACTTCGAAATAGAGGAGGCCTTCTGCTCGGCTCTTGACCTATTGGAGGTACTAGGCCATGCGTGGCTCCCTTGCTTCGAACTATCTGTTCACCTGGCCGGCAACCAATTGGGAGTCGCTGAAGGCTCTAAGTCGAAGGGCTCCAAGGTGCCTAGCCATTCGGATTTCAGACAGCAACACTTCGTATTCGGCAATGTTATTGGAAGCCGCAAAGTGGAACCGGAGGGCATAATTGAACTCTAAACCCTTCGGAGAGGTGAGGACCAGGCCAGCTCCGCTCCCTGTGACACACGAGGATTCATCGACGTAGAGCTCCCATGGGGGCTCGTTGGCTAGTGGGGGATCCTGTTCGGTAGGGAGAGTGCATTCCGCGATGAAGTCCGCCAATGCTTGTGCTTTGATGGCCTTCCTTGGACGGTAGCTGATGTCGAATTCGCCTAGCTCGATGGCCCATTTAATGAGCCGGCTGGAAGCCTTTGGCCGCTGAAGGATAGACTTTAGCGGCTGGTCGGTGAGAACCGTTATTGAGTGGGCCTGAAAGTAGGGCCTGAGTTTCCGGGCAGCCGTGACCAGAGCAAGGGCGATTTTCTCTGCTCGGGGGTACCTTCTTTCAGCTTCTTGAAGGACCCTGCTGATGTAGTAAACGGAACGTTGGGCCGCTCCCTCTTCTCTGATCAATACTGCGCTGATGGAGTGTTCAGTAACCGAAAGGTATACGAACAAGGGTTCCCCGAGCACAGGTTTCGAGAGAACAGGTGGGGCTGCCAGATATGCCTTCAACTCAGCGAAGGCAACTTCGCAGTCCTCGGACCACCGTACATGCCCCCCTTGCTGTGAGGAGCCTCTGGGTCCTCGCAGTAATTTGAAGAAGTTGAAGCTCCTCTCAGCTGCTCGGGACATGAATCAGTTGAGTGCGGCTAGACGTCCAGTCAAATGTTGGACGTCGCGTACCATTTTAGGGCTGCTCATTTCAAGTATTGCTTGGATTTTCTCAGGGTTGGTCTCTATTCCTCTGTTTGAGACGAGGAAGCCGAGGAACTTTTCTGAGCGCACTCCAAACGCACACTTGGCTGGGTTGAGATTCATGTTGTACTTTCGCAAAGTTGCGAAGGACTCTTCGAGGCCAGAGATGTGGTCAGTGCTCGAGAGTGTTTTGACCAACATGTCGTCGATGTAGACCTCCATGTTGCGCCCGATCTTCTGCTCGAACATCTTATTGACCAGTCGTTGGTATGTCGCGCCCGCGTTTTTCAGACCAAAAGGCATCCTAGTGAAGCAGTATAACCCCAAGTCTGTGACGAACGTGGTGGCGTCTTGATCCGGGGGATGCATGCTGATCTGGTGATACCCAGAGTAGGCATCCAAGAAGCTAAGGAGCTCATGCCCGGACATAGCATCTACCAGCTGATCGATGCGCGGCAGTGGGAAGTTATCCTTGGGCGTCGCTTTGTTGAGGTCCTTGTAATCCACACATACACGCCATTTGCCAGTGGTTTTGCGTACGAGGACTATGTTGGAGATCCACCTTGGGTACTGGGCTTCCCGGAGAAGCCCAACGGCTCGGCTTTTGACAACGTGATCTCGGATCACGGTCTGCTGTTCTTGGTTGACGGGTCACCTCCTTTATTGAATTGGTGGGACCCGTGGGTCCAGGCAGAGGCGATGCATGATCACTTCTGGAGGGATGCCCGGTAGCTCGTCGTCAGACCATGCGAACATGTCTAAATTAGCTAGCAGGAAGGTTCTATATCGTTGTTGCTCGGCTTCCGCTAGTAACGCGCCAATGTATAGGACGTGTTCGGGGTCATCGTCCACTTGGACCGGAAGCAGGTCCTTGGCAAGAGCTCCGCAGCTGGTGGAAGTTTGGTCGGCCGGTGGAGGAACAGGTGTTGGAGCCGCGAGTGGCCCCTTGTCCCTTAGAGTAGGGCTGTAAACGGAGTGGATACGGAGCGGATATGCGTTTTCCGCGTCCGCTCTGAATACGTAATCGGATAATTCGTATCCGCTCTGAATAAAATTCAGATACGGAGCGGATATTTTAGTCGGATAATATTCGGATTCGGAGCGGATACGGATAATATCCGGATTGAAAATATGAGACCTGATGAGAGGTATAAAATGACCTAAAAATCAGAAGAAATTTTTTTTAAAAAAAAATCTGTAAAATTCTAAAACACATATAAATACCACAAACAATCTCTAAATATTCATACAAAATTACAAATAGCATAGAATGAAAGTTCAACTACTACTTGATAATTAAGAAACCACTAAAGTTTCCAATGTATTACATAACCATTCATAAGTTACATGTCTCACATTTAAATTACTGTCCAAGTTCTCTTAAAATCTAAAGATAAAAAGATAGTTCAATAAATCACACGACAATAATCTCTAAATACATAATGCTTCTGTACAGAAAATATGGTGACAAAGATGGGATAATAACAGTATTACCTATTCCAAGGTGAAAATAAGAGTTAGTTTCTGGCAGACTGGCACGAACACAAGAACTTAGCAGTTAGCAACTCCAATCAGAATAGATCGACCCCAAACAATCAATTTGCTGGAAACTTTGGTGATTCCTTTCCTGCATTCATTTTAACACATCAAACAAAGACTCTATGTTACTTGAAAATCCCCAGCTACCCTTACTGAGCCCAATCCTTGAGGGGTGCACTGACGGCGGGGCAGGGGAGAGAGCGGGCCAAGCGGCTTCTTCTAGAGGCCAAGCTCACGGGCGTGGCAGGAAGGAGTGAAGAGGGGGGTGGGCACGGTGGCTATGCAAAGGTTGGGCGGATGGCGCCGGCCGGCGGTGGTGGAGGGCCAATACAGCGGCGGCAGACAGGCTTGGGGAAGGGGAAGAAGGTGATGCGAGCGGGGGAAGGTGGCGGCGGCGTGATCCAAAGAGGGAAGGGGAGGGGTTCGCGGTGGCAGGGGTGCTACAGTGGAGGGAAACGGTGCTGGCGACGGGAAAGGAGGCCGGGGAGGGCGGTGGCGAGGCGGAGCGTAGCGGCGCTGGCGTGACAGGGCGAGGGGATGGGGCACTGGGGAGGGGGGGGTTGCTTCTTCGCACCAGAGGGAAAGAGAGCCCAAGAGGGAATGAGGCGAGAGAGAGCAGAAAACACGGTAGGGGGAGCCAGAGGGGGGGGACTGGGGAGGGGGGAGCCGGAGGGGGGGAGGGTCGCCCGGAGGCCCGAAGGGGAGGAGGCTGGAGGTCAGAGGGGGGAGGGTCGGAGGGAGGAGGCTGGAGCCGGAGGGGGAGCGGAGGGGGGGACCGCTAGAGCCAGAGGGGGAGGGCCGGAGCCGGAGGGGGGAGCCGGAGGGGGGAGGGCTGGAGCCGGAGGCGGAGGGGAGGACCGGACGTTTACCACTTAAGCGTTACCGCCACCGCCGCGAAGAGGAGCAGCCGCCGCCACCGCGTCTGCAAAGATCCGCCGCCGCAGCAGGTCGCCACCTCGCCGACACCGGAGGTCGCTGCCGCGCTGTTGGCCGGCCGAGATGACGACGGAGGAGGAACCGAGGAAGGCCAGGAAGCAAGGCCGCGCCGCGATTTGGGTTTGGGGTTTTCGATTTTGGTTTGGGGGAACGGGGGGGGGGGGGGGGGGACAGGGGGGTCGGGTAGGGTTTTACTTTTTAGGATATTATTTATATGTTATTGTTACATATGGACCATTAATAATTTAGATGGAAGATCTGATGGTCAGAATTAATTTAGATTTCGGATCGGATCTTAAACGGAGCGGATCTCCCATTTCCGCGTCCGCTCTGTTTAATATTCGGATAATATCCGTATCCGAATCCGCTCCGTCGGATATCTGTTAAACGAATATGGATATGCTTAACCGGATACGGATTCGGATCGGATCCGGATATTATCCGATCCGTTTACAGCCCTACCTTAGAGAAAGGACATAACACCGTCGGAACTCGCGCTGGCATCCGAGCACCTCGCCGACCCCGCACGGGATGGGGAACTTCATCTTCTGATGGAGGGACGAAGGCACCGCCTTGATCCGCCCGATCAGATCTCTACCAAGGATGACATTGTAGCCGGGCATGTTCCTGATGACCAAGAAATCCACCACCTTGGTCACGCACTTCGGAGTCGTTCCGAGGGTGATCGGGAGGCGAACTCTACCCATAGGCTGAACCGACACCTCCGAGAAGCCGAACAGAGGCGACTCTACAGGGGTGAGCTGGTCGGTTTTTAGGCCCATAAGGAGGTAACAATCGTAAGCCAATACGTCGGGGGCACTTCCATTGTCTACCAGAATCCTGCGCACATTACAATGATTGATGGTTTTCGAAACGACTAACGCATCAGTGTGTGGGGTGGTAACCCCTACAAGGTCTTCGTCCGAGAAGGTTATAGCCTCCTCGGACCTTGCGTGCGTGGGATTAGAGGGATAAGGAGCCGGCCGAGGTATCGGAGGCCTGTCCACGACATGTACTCTCCTTGCGTAATCACGTCGGCTCTGAGTACTTTCTCCGCCTGCGCCGAATCCTCCCGCGATCACATTGATTTCTTGCCCGTTGGGCTCATTGTTGATCAGTTGCTCGAGAGTCCGCTCTTGGCATCTGGGGCGGTCTTCATTCTGGCGCACGAACTGTCTGAGGTAGCCGCGCTTGATAAGGGACTCGATTTCATCCTTGAGCTGGCGGCATTCGGAGGTATCGTGGCCGTGGTCGCGGCGGAAGCGACAATACTTCTCATGGTTACGCCTCCGGGGATCGGAGCGCATCCTCTATAGCCACCAAACATATGGTTCGTCCCTGATCTCTGCCAGGATCTATTCGGGTGCCACCGTTAACGATGTGTAGTCAGTGAAGGGGAGTGGTCGGCGCGATGAATCGCCGTTGCGCCATCCTTTCTTCCGATCACGGTCGGAACCGTTGTCGAAAGGCCTCTTCTTGTCTGACGACTCTCTCTGCTCTGCTCGACTAGTAGCCAGACTCTCTTCGCACGCCGCATGGCGTTGTGCAGTAGAGAGGAGCTCGGTAAGGGTGGAAGGCTGCTACACTCCCAGCATCCTCTGCAAAAAACCATCGCGAGTACCCTGGATAAGGGCACTGGTGGCTAACGGGACATCGAGGCGCGGGATGAGGAGCGCCTCAGTCTGGAACCTCTTGACGTAGTCCCAGAGTGCTTCTCCCTTCCTTTTCCAAACAACGAGAAGGGAGGCCGCGGTGCGTGGTTGCGACCTTCCGCCCAGGAAGTTGTCCCGAAAGGACTTCTTCAACTGGTGGAAGGAAGAGATGGAACCTGCAGGGAGGGCTTCAAACTAGGCCCGAGCAGTTTCCTTCAAGGTGGCCGGAAAGGCCCGGCATTTGGCTGCATCAGATGCTCCATGGAACACCATATGCGACTCAAACCCATGGATGTGATCCGCGGGGTCAGAGGTGTCGTCGTATGGCGCGATGGTAGGCAGAGGGAGCTTGGGAGAGACCTGAGCCTCCAGGATCTCCACAATGAACGGGGAGTGGAAGTTCAGGTCCTCCTCGACCGGAGCTTTGCCCTCAGCACGTTGGGCCATCGCGTCCACACGACGTTCTAAGTCGACGACGCGGCACAAGCGCCTGGCCAACTCCTGTTCGGAGTGGGCCGAATCCGCACACCCAATCCTATGGGAGTTGGCTCCCACGACCGAGCGCGGCGGGCGCGGGGCCGCCGCGGAGCGACGGGGTGAACGACCGCGGCGCTCCGGTGCTCGTTCATCAGACGGGGCGCGACGCGACCTCCGCGGTGAATCGGCATGCTGCTCCTGAAACGACTCTGTCGGGGCAGGAGGTGCGCGTGATCGCCGGTGAGACGACTCT
Source organism: Colocasia esculenta (assembly GCA_014218235.1). NCBI lineage: Eukaryota > Viridiplantae > Streptophyta > Magnoliopsida > Alismatales > Araceae > Colocasia > Colocasia esculenta. The sequence goes on along the minus strand of CM024760.1, from coordinate 34,175,428 downwards.
GCCTGGTGCTCCTGCGGAATGGAGGCTACCGAGACTGGCTGCCCGACCAACTGGGCCTGGAGACCCAAGTAGATTCCCGTCAGCTGCTGCATCTACCCCCAGAGTTCGGCCATCTCCAGGGCGGTCACAGGCATGACGGTGGCGGGCGTAGGGACACCCCCAGTCACGGCAGCAGGGGCTACAGCGACGTTGACGGGGGGGCACGTTGACGGGAGTCCGCCCGTGACTGGAGGGACCTCGTCATACGGCTCCCTATGTTCTGGTACAAAGATCATCCGCGATCCATGGCTGTCGTTGATTCCCACAGACGGCGCCAAAAGTGTGGAGACGTTTTCCTGCTTAGGTCGGAGCCAAGCGGGCCTACACTTGGAGGAAGGGAAGAAGACCGCCGGTAGCGGACGGATGCCTGCAAAACCAGAACGGAATCAGGGGGCCCGATTGAAGAACTGGGGAGAACCCTCTGATGCCTAAGTTAGTGAACTGCAGGTGAGGCTTTGGAGAAGGAGGGTTCAGTGTTATACAGGAGCGATGTGTCTCAGATTGCGTACCTCTGCATGGAGGCTTACCGGGGCCTTTTATAGGCAGAAGTGCTGAGGGAGGGGGACGGAACGTCCCTGATCAATGCCGCAAAGGGCGCACCTGTTAGCGTCCTCAGCGGGGGGGTTACGCGTTGAGGCGTTCGTTGAGAAGTTCTGCAGTTAACGCACCACTTGATCATGGGGTGCGTGTGGTGCAGCCGTTATAACCGCTGCGAGGAGATGAAGGGCTGCATGGATTCTCCTGGTTGGAAGGTACCGAGCAGGTAGTCTGCTCGGTGAGCCAGATATGTTGTTCGGTAGTCGAGCCCACTGTTCGGTGTCTGGTGCCCGGAGGCACGGCTTGTGCAGACAGTGCCACAGCGTGCTTCGAACAGGGTCTATTCAGTAGGCCATGCTTGAACCGAACAGAACGAGAGGCGTCCGGGGACATGCCCCCAGGGAGCTCGGTAGTGCTCAGACCTTACGGTCGCTTCCTGGAGTCCTTGGCACGGTCTTTGAGGAGACATGGCGCCCTGTGGAGGGGCCATGTTTGCCTGGGGAGCCTCGACGGGGCCCTGATGGGCCGTGATGGGCCTTGGTGGCTAGAAATGGCCACCACAGTTAGGATTGTATAACGACTTGTGTTCACATCGATTTGTTTATGGATGAATAACGATTTACATAAACAACGACTTATTCACACAACGATTTCATAAGTCATATTCATAACGATTTCATGGATTACAACGACTTGATATTCAAATATAGTTTCAAATATTTTGAAAGTCAAAGTCCTCCCACGTGTTTCTCTAATATCCATGCATTTAATGTGACTGTACATTTCTCTGCACGATGTATATCTGGATATCCTTTATTATTATGCTTCTATATGAAACACTTTTTATATAGCAGAATGCCATTTCCATTTTTGTGAAATGTCTTACTACATGGATTCAAACGTTGACTGACAACAAGAGACAGCGTAGTTGTCTATGATTTAGCATCTATTGTATGCAGGTCTCTAACAGCACAACCTCATACAACGTTGGACAAAGTGGAAGCTGAAGGATATCAAGAAGGATCTTCTTCTTGCGTGCATGGAACGTAAAGGACTGTTGACTGCAACATACCTGTTGAAGAATAAGGAGAACTATGCAGTCTAACGTTCACTAAAGCCTAGAGACAACGGTCATCTAAACGGCTATTTCAGCAAGAGAAGATATTTACACAAGACTCAAGACTCCTGGAAGGTATAGAAGTTTTTCCATAAGAATTCAAAAATCTTAAGGAATAATCTTGCAATAGAGTCTTAGCGAAAAAAGAGCTTCTTGCTTCCCATTTCAACCTTGTAGCTCTTGCTCTCCAGTGCCTCATCCTTGTTAGTTTTGGAGAGCCTTTGTGATCTAAGAGATTTTATTATTGTAGATCTTTCTCTCTCAATCACTGCCTCAGATCAAGCGTTTGCTATAAGCCTGATCTAGGGGCATTTCGCATGTTTTCTTACTTTCCTGAGAAGTACCTCTTCGTGTGTGAAGAGAAGACCTGTTCGGAAACAGGTGGTGAGTGTTCCCTTCGTGTTGAAGGAAGACCTGTGAATTAGGGTGTTGCTTTCCTCTTCGTATTGTGAAGAGAAGGTCAGCTGCGGCTGGATGTGTAAGTGTCCTTGAGGGAGACAATACCATTGGGTAGTGAAATCCTGAGTTGTTCTTCAGGGACTGGACGTAAGACTCCTTTGGAGAGGAGGTCCGAACCACGAAAAAATCCTTGTGTTGTGTGATTGCCTGTTTGTGATTGTTATATTTTCTTTATTACAAATACTAACAGTCGAACGTAGTGTTTTGTGTTGAACGTTTTTGTTGACAAGTTTAGATAATCGAATTTTAAAAATCTCATTCACCCCCCCCCCCACCCCTCTGAGCTTGCTAGCTGGGCAACAACTTGTTGAAGGGATTGATTCATTTGCATGCTTAACTACTTTCTTTGCCATGGATGCCAAAATTTTCAAACGAAAGTCTAATATTCTTATGCAACCATAATATATATGTGTGTGTGTGTGTGAGTAATGTTTTACTTCCATCCATAAGGGAGTTTTTGCCCTGTTGAAATAGTCGAGTAATCTCTGATTGATTGTCTTTGGATGCAGCACAAATCCTCACAAACAATAACATTTAATACTTGTTAGTACTCAATAAAATATAAATTTGTTCCACTTATTCAATTATTTATTTCACTTATAAATAGATCAAATAAACAGATAAATAAAAATAATAAATTATCAATATATCAAATAGATAAAACAAATAAATATGTAAGTAGATAAAATAAATATGTAAGTGACAAATAAATTTGTTCCCCTTAATTATCTACTTGTTCCACTTGTACACTTAATTGTTCCGCTTATATTTTTATTAGACCTTAACAAATATTTAACACCAATTTTTGTAGAAACTTGTACTGCAACTCAAGACAGCCAATTAGAAATCACTTGACAATTCCGGCAGAACAAAAACTCCCTCGTGATTTCTCTCTATATATATACATGTACTAGGAATAAAGCAACATGGAGTCCAATTTCTCACTTGAAGCCACCCACAAATTCCAAAGGAAAATAACATATGAATCGTATGCCCTAAGAAACCTGAACTCTCTCTACAACACTTATCATAGTCAGATGCCCTCAATCAAAGAAGTCCATATTTTGAGGCGCAATCCAAGACACCGCATTTTGCAGGGTTGGCGCAAGATGTCTTCGTCCGCCCCGAGCCACCGCGTTCTCATGTTGGGCCAAAATGTATGAACCCAACGACGCGACAGGACAGAGACCTCCAACAACTGCCTTCCCCATCACGGTTCACGCAACATGAACGCCCCGCGCCCCGGATTTATGAGTTGCCATGGCGGTTTGGGCTCAAGGGGCAGTCATGCCAATCGAAGGAGCGGGGGGGGGGGCTTTAAAATAAAAGGTGAACGCTGCACACGTTCAGTGGAGCAGATAAAGCACTTAATGGAGGGGGGGTGGATCAGGTTCCATTTCCCACAATATTTTAACAAGGTCCTTGTAAGTGGCGAACATTATCGAATCTTTTTTAATAAAATCCCCCTCCTTGGTCGATGGAAACATCACAAGCAGCAGTCCAAAGCCAAACCCCTACCAAGCCAGTTAAAATATTCTTCCAAATCACCACTCATACTTTATTCTCCTGGCAACCCTATACAGCTATTCCACCAACTGAAACCCTCCTACCTAATCTTATAAAGCAGTAGGAGGATGCACAACAAACGCCTCATCTACAGAAAACTCCACTAATCACCAGACACCCTATCAAATCCAAGAAAGGGCAAGAGCCCTGAATTCCAAAGAGAAGCCTAATTTGTGGCAGATGGACTAATCCATCATCCTTCAAATGACCAACAACCTTCACCGCACGAAGAAACCTCTTCACACAAAGAGGGGTGCCCACTAAATAAGGCAGGAGCCCAGACCGGGCAGCATAACCAAACACAAATACCCCCCAACCCCTCCCCCCACACTCGCATCCAAAACCCCTTACACAGTGGGTTCCAGCGCAGCGGATTCCAACGCCTGCATTAAATCTGTCCCATAAAGAATGACAAATCCATCCACAGCTATGTATACCCAAACCCAACCTCGTCAGATGATGCAGTAACGAGAAAGAGCATGATAGGAGACCAGGTAAAATGAGGAAATGGATTAACAAGGGGGAAAAAAATAAAGGTATGAAATAATAAATAACAATGATGACAGTAACATAAGAGTTTAATGCGGTGTTACATCATAAAAAAGGACGTCCATATGCGCCTTCTTTCCTGCCCGAGGACTTTGCAAAATACAAAAATAAAAATAAAAAAAAGGAAGCCTTTCATCTTGAGACTGTTCCAGATGTGGACAGGTCAGCACAATCCTTGTGGATTTCCTCCCTATTTCCTGGCTTGTCCTTCAACCATGTGGACCTGGTCAAAATCAGGAGTAGCATACAAAGAAAGGTACAACATAAAAGCCCAACAAGAGAGAGATCAGAGGGAGAGACCTCCTCCTCCTTCAGGCTTCAGCCCATCCTCATGTCTCTCCCCCGCCCCCCTCTCTTCCCAACCGGTATAACAGGTAATAATTATAATAAATTATTTGATAATTTTGGTTACCAGCTAAATTTCCATACATGTTTGGAAACTAGAGTTGAAAAAAAAAAAGGACACCTAGAAATTGCAACTTTTGGCAGATAAATTTAATGGCCTTCGGCTCTAATCACCCTTTTTTCCGGCCAGACCAAAACGAATTAGCCCGAACTGACACAAACCTTGTATAATCTTCACCTCACATTATGAAAAATACCACCCTTCACTAGGACCTTCAGATTTAATGTGTTCAACTTCATATAACCAAAAAAGAATTTATAATTAAGATCAGTTAATCTAGGATCCTCAGGCGGGCTGGCAAAACGTTTTCACCTTCGGCTATGGCACTCGCTGATCCAGCTGCATCTGCTCCAGCCAAGCACTGAGAACCGTGTGATCAATCGGGGTTTCACCAGCGGAGCCGTGGCCGTTGCCGGAGGGGACGGTGGCAACGCCCCCCGGCGCCGTGGTGGCCGCTAGCTTGTCTTTGATCTCCGGCGGGGACTCCTTCACCAGCGATTGGACCCAGGAGAGGTCTGGCTCCTCGCCACCAGAACCCAGCTCAAACGACGATGACCGCTTGAAGCGACCGTCGCCCGCCAGCTCGTCACCGTTCACGCCCCAGTCCGCCTTCCCGGCCGGTGAACCCCACGTGGGCATAGACGAGTTCACGGGGGAACCCACGATTGCGGACATACCAGAGCCCAGCTCCCTTGAGCTGAGGCTCCGGAGCTGTAGCTGCTGCTGCTTCTCTCGCTGGGCGAAGACGGCCAGCCGGCCGCTCATGGGGGAGATTGGCTCTACGCACCGAGGGGACATCCGCCCGGGGGAAGAGATCCCAAGAGAAGCCTGTAGAAGGGAGCTGTGACTACCGGCGAGTGGAGGATCATGGTTCCTGGGAGAGTAGACGTTGGTGTTGATGGGCGAGAGCAACGCCTGTTGCTGCTGCTGGAACTGATTCAAAACAGCCGTCTTATGAGACGGGGAGAACACGGCGCCCTGGTCGGAGTCGTACCTAGGGGACGAGATCTCCGCAGAAAAGAGGTCATCCAAATTGGATGGGGTCAAGGCCTTTGACCTCGCCGAGAGGTTGCTCACCAGGGACCCGAGCCGGGCCTGGGTGGATGAGAAGTTTGAGAAATCATTCAGCATCTGCTGGGAATCAAACTCCGACAAACCGGAGAAGTCGTCCATCGGAATGTCCCTGGCGCTAAGAGACGACCGCAGCCGGCTGGATTGGAGACTGCTTCCGGGGAGGTTCAAGGTGGGCACGTTCGGCTGCGGCCAGGCCAACGACGAGTGCGACATCCCGTTTGCAGCTGACGGAGAGAGCGGTGGGGTGAAGGGCGCCAGGGACATCATGGAAACAGAGGAAGGCGAACCCGGCAACATGCTCATAGCAGCAGCTAACTCCATAGCCGAGGCGGCGGATGCCGACGATCTCGGAGACGGCACAGCGGAGCCGGTCGAAACATACAACGGACGAAGCTCCTCTGTGGTGTGGGCGAAGAAGCAAACCCTCCTTGTGCAGCCAGTGCCGTCCTTGCAGAGCCTGGTGCGATACTGCGCCGGGTGGAGCCAGCACTCGAACACCCCGTGCGCGTATTCACACAGGTCCCCCCTCCGGCACGCCCCCTTCCGGAAGTCGGGGCAAGGCACGCAGCTGTAGTGGTACTTCCTGGGGTCGCGCCGCCGGGCGTTCTCGCCGGGGTGGACGAAGGGACACTCCGTCCAATCGTGGGAATACGCCCGTGAGCAGGGCCGCACCTTGAAGGAGAACATCCGGAACTCGTCGGTGGCGTATATGCTGTTCTTGATGTCCGGCAGCGACGGATCGATGGGGTATTCTTTTTTCTCAGGCACAGCTGATGGGGGCAGATCATGGAACTTGCCGGTCATTGGCGAAGAAGTAGGATCCGACGAGGGCGAGCCGTCCTCGTCCACAGAGGACGGCAGCGGCGGCGAGTTGGAGCTTGATGGGCTAATGGAAATACGAAGATTGCGAGGCCGGTCGCCATCGCCCACAGGAATGGCCGCCGCAGCGGTCCCCAGGAGCTCTTCGAGAGCAATCTTCACATCAGAGCACTTGGGAGGGACGATGATCACATCACAAGGGCGGTGACCGTCCACATCGACGGAGTTCGGGTCGGCCCCGGCGAACAAGAGGACCTTCACGGCGTCCACGGCGTCCACGGAACCCCCCGACGCGGCGCAGTGGAGGGCGGTAGTCCTGTCGGAGCCGCAGCAGCGGTTGACGTCGGCAGCGGAGAGAGAGAGCACCAGCTTGAGAACGTCAACGGTGCCATAGGTGGCGGCAACCATGAGAGGGGTCCGTTGCTCGAGTACCATCTGGTTTGATCCCTTCTTTCGGCCGTACCAGAGACCGATCCCATCGATCGCCGAGGGATCCCGCTCGATGAAGCGCTTGAAGCCCTCCAGATCGTCGTTGGCCGCCAGCTCCAGAAGGCTGGAGGAGTCCTCGGTCTCCACCGCGAGGTGACCCATCGTGGCACCCTTGGCGGCGGTGAAGGGCGGCGGCGGGGAGAGGCTACGGTTCCCTTCGGAGGAGATGCTAGCCGGAGAGGGCTGGGACGTGGTGGACGGCACCGGAGAGGACGATGGCTTCAGGCACTCCGCACCGCCATACATGCTTCGCTTCACCGGAAATCCAGCTAACAACAACTACTGAAACATTACAATACTGACCTAGGTCAAGCACCGGGGAGAGAAAGAGCAGATCGACACATATTTATGTATATTTACTATTGTTATTCTTTCTATATTACGAGCGCAGCAGAAGAAATTGCAAGCAGGAAAATTTCCGAAAATGTCAGAAAAAAATAGCAAGCACGATTAGCAAAACGATTACATTGCCGGCATAAAAGAATAGCAAATCACAAGAGCAAAAACAAGCGATGATTGCAAGGAAACGGAGGAAGGAAAAAAATCCAGAGCAGCTCCTTGCGCGATTCGGACAAAAAGGGTAAACTACTGAAATCCAACGTAGAACGAAATAAAAAATATCCGATCCCCTCACCACAAAAACCTATAAAAATACCAGACAAGCAGCAGAAAAAGTAGGTCCTCCCCATTTTCTCTCGCCTTCCCATGACAGACTCGTAATCCGCAAAGCAAAGGAAACTACGCATCAGGAACCATCTGAGATGTTCTCCGAGGCAGCAGCTCACCGATTTCCAGAACCCAAAGCGGGAACAGCAACTAGGTGGATATTCCGGGAGGGAAACCAGCATCAGACGCCGCAGGCGACATCTTCTCATCGATCCAAGGGGCAGAGGCTCGTGTCCAACAAGGTCAGGCAAACCATGCGGGTAGCTGGCCGATCGGAGCTGCGGAACCGCCGGGACCCCGCCATCGCTGCCGCGCCTAATCTCCTCACCACTGGAAGAAGCAACACAGCAGCAGAAGAAGAGCAGCAGCAGTAGCAGCAGGAGGAAAGAGAGGGTACACTTTCTCTCTCCTCTCTTTCTCTCTCTCTACTCTCTAGCAAGTCCCAGCCTGCAGCCTGCCTGCGCGTCTCAGCGTACGTTTCGAAATTAAAATGAGATGAAACGTCGACGAAATGCGGGGCACATGAATTTGGGGGGCGGGCGCCACTTCTCCTTCTTCTTCTACTCCCGCGGTGGAAATGAAATGCACTCGAAACTCACCCCAAATTAACTTCTCACTCCCGCCCACCTCTTGGGGGCCGAAGAAGACTAAAAAGTAGAAGCGAGGAGAAAAGGTAATTTATTACCGCGATGTCGGATTAAATTATTGTAAAAAGGCGAAGGGGTGGGGGATTAGATAAGTGGGTGGTTCTTGGATTTGCCGTCGGAATTCGAATGGGCGGGGGCGACCGGGGGAGCCAGTGGAAAGCAGGGCGCAGCCGGTTGCCGGTAGAAAGCGAGGCAGGCCGTAACCGGATTAGGTGGGGGTGGAGTTTTGCGTGCTGCTGCGGGTCTGACCATGGTTGGACCGTGGAACGAGCGGGGTTCGCCACTGGCGAACGAGGTCGCGAAGCCCCACACCACACCCCCCCCCCCACCCGGTTCAGCTTCTAGACTTCGCGCCCCTCCCCCCCCCCCCCCCCAAGGGCCTTTCTAGGTATTTTCCTTTTAATCCTTTTTAAAGTAAGTAATGGAAGATTTTCTTATGATACGGCACTAACTGGGGGTTTAATTTTTGCAAATCTCCACTGGAGGAGTATTTAAGTTTACTGGTGGGCAGATGCATTACTAAAGAAGGGGAAGTTGTTATTTTAAAAGTTTTATTAGTAGGCTTCTATTATCTGTTTAAATATTTTAAATTTTCTTGTCATCTCATCATACTAATATGACCCTTGCGGATGTATATCTGGGGTGAACACTCGAATCTTAATATTTTTTTAGAAAAATCTTTTAAAATGTAGGTACAATGTGTGAACAGGACAACGTGTAGCTCGAGTTGTAACAACTACCCTCAATTCAGTTTTTTCGGCTAACTGGTATTTCTCTTATGATTCAATATTTATTATTTTCAAACATCTAAAATTAAAGATATGTTTTCTTACCAAAACATAATAAGAGTAATATTTGTTACATTCGTAAGTAGAAATATAGGATATGACACATACGTATCATGAGATATATCTTGTCGTCAGATTTGGAACAATCAATTGTTCATGTTATTTCGTCATCTAAATGTGGACAAATGTTAAATAAAAAACAAGAAATTAGAATGTAGGGTAGAATATCTCTTTCCTTTCCTTAACTCATACGTAACTACGTATGCTCTACAGTCAGCACCAAAACCTCTTTAAATCTTAATGTAATGATGGAAGATATTGACATAAGCAATCTTATAAAGTTATACAATGTGTTGAGATCATATTTTATTTAAAATGTTAGATTATTCATCTCAAAATCAATTTCCAACAAACACAAAAACTCTTTTTCTACTTACACAAAAGCAATATTTGAAAACAAGATGATACAAGTAATAACACAAATTCATCTTCATTCCATCAGGTATCCTTGCTATTGATTTGGTATGAGGATAATAACATATCTCTCCTTATCTCCAATTTTGGGATGTTAAAAAGTTGGGACAAGTCACTTCATCAAAAAGTGAACACTCTTATCTCCATTTTAAAATTTCCCTTTGCCTACTAATGTGTGATTATTTGTGGATTAGGATGAAGAATGTTGGGTCAAATCGATCTAAGTTATCTTGGTGCCAAATATAGGTATCATTTTTATTGTGTCCAAGAAATAGGACTTGTGAATAGGAGCACGATGAGACAAGAATATTAGATTGGATCTAGCATATCTAAACGAGTATGTTTGAAATATGGTATGTTATTTGGGATTAGGTTACTTTACTTGTCCAAGTGAAATTCTTAAATACAACCAAATACTCAAATAATTTAACTAAAATGGAAGTTAATTTTTAGTTTTTCTTTTTATTATAAGTACAACAAAATATCATGATATCTATTTTTTATATTCCCGATCAGATGACATCCATCCAATACAAACTCACTTAATATCAAAGAAGTCAATAGTGCATTCAATGAGCTCCATCAACATCTCCCTCTACATGAGTTAGGTGAAGGATTTTAAGTTCCATCACCTTAAACTTTGTAATAAGAGATATTTATTAATCAATAGATTTATAGGCCTTACAAGAGATTGTTCCATAGAGTGATAGTGGATCTAAGAAGACCTCGGCAGGGTCCTGCGACCCCACTCAATCTTCCACCTACATTTAGTTTTTTCTTAAATTTAAGTCTAAAATAAATAAAGTTATTATAATGACTTCACTAGATTTGAGAGTTTAAGCACATACCAGTCCCATATTTTACAATGGGCCAATGGTCTACCGTTCGGGTGATTTTTATTGAACAAAATTTCTACATTTGTCACTGGATTTGAGAGTTGGAGCACCTATCGGTCTCATATTTTACAATGGGCCAACGGTCTACAGTCCGGGTGACTTTATTGAACAAAATTTATGCATTAGTTACTGATCTGAACGAAGGGGGGTTTATGAGTTTCTTATTTTTTATAGTGGCATTTCTAAATCTAAAATAATGATCCATATAAAATAAAATCATATAGGTTTAAGCCAAGTCTTCGTACAATCGTTTCAAGTTGAGCTTTTAAGTCTAATAGGGTGTTTGGGAGCAATTTTAAAAAAAATCTATTTCTATCTAAAAAATTATGTTAGATTCGTTTTTAACTTTAAATTTAAAATTATGGTAACGTGATGTTAACTGTTTGGTAAAAAACATCACAATTTTTAAAAATTATGTTACCTGTTTGGGGCGTTGGGGCCGTCGGGGCAAGGGTGCGGCTAGGGGAGCAGCGGGGGCGCGGCGGGGGGGGTGGGGGCGCGGCGGGGGTCTCGCTGTGCGGGGCGGGGGTGCGGCGGGGGGCTGGGGCGCAGCGGGGTCACGGGCGGGGGCGCGGCGGGGGGCTGGGGGCGGGGGAGGAGGGGTGGGGGGTTTGGGCGGGGTGGCTGAGGGCAGGGGAGGGAGGGTGCAGGGCGCGGCAGGAGGGGGCCGCTGGTGCGGGTTCCAGGGAGGGGGAGGTGTGGCGCAGGGTCCGGGCGACAGGAAGGGGGGGTGTGGGCGCATGGGGTGGGGGGGGGCTTTGCAGGGCGGGGGAGGGGAGGTGAGGGCGCAGGGGTGGAAGGGGGGGGCTTCCGGCCGGCGGTGAGGGGTGGGGGGGTGAGGGCGCAGGGGGGAGGGGGTTGGTTTCGCCGGGCAGCGGGGCTTCGCTTGTGGGGGTGGGGGGGGGAGAGGAGGAGGAATCAGTGTGTTCTTAAAATAAAATAGGGTGAGACTTATTTTTTTAAGAGAGATTTACATAGGGAAAAAATTCTTCCCTAAAAAAATTTACTTACCAAACACCTCTTTATATCTGACTTCTCTCTTTTTTAAAATTTAGAAAAAAAAAGAGGTAAAAAACTGTAACCAAACACCCTATAAATGGAGAGAAATGATGGTTGCACTTCAAGGTGTGCATCTAATCCAATTGAATTAGTTATACAATAATGGGTAAATTAATTAGGAGTTCCTATCAAATGTTTGATTTATTTTATAGTCTCTGACAAAACTGTAACTTATTACAGTAAGTGTTATCCCCTGTTACAGTATACGTTAAGTCATGTTACAATAATGATTGTTATATTTAGGGACTCTTAATTAATTTATCCTACAATAATTCAACACAATCACATTACATTAGATGTCTTGTCACACTGAAGGTGAGTGGTGAGTAGCAAAGGCGCAACATTAGTAATTAGGGGTGAACATAGGTCGGTTCGGCCTGGTTCACCCCTATTTTTATATGAACCGAACCGACCCGAGCTTCTCCAGGGAACTGAAACCGGTTCGGTTCAATTCAAATCGAAATGTGTAAATATGTATTATTATTATTATTATATATGTATATATATATATATTCGGTTCATTTCAGTTACCCAACTTGAAATCGAACTGAACTGTGAGGTCCATGAAGCCGAACCGAAATGGTCGATTCGATTTTTCGGTTTGGACCATATTATAAACACCGCTATTAGTAATCAACAATTGTCATAAGTAGTTATGGCAACATGTAACGTCGTGACTGTTCGGATTGTGGTTTGAATGGTTTGTGGGCCAATGTGTGGCCTAAGCAGGTTGTGTGGGTGCTGTGGGCTGGATATCTAGGCCCAAAGTGCCCTATGGCTCACTGTCTGTGAACGCGACGGGGGTGTGTATCGCGTTCTTAACATCACAGACTCGGGCATTGCATTCATGTTACCATCGTTCGGGGTTGTTTGGCCGCATGCTTGATGCGTGGCGCGTGCTGGGCAGCTGCCTGGCGTCAACGTCACGAAGGCGATGGCCTAGGCCGTCGCGTTCTTGTTGCAACGGCCAAGTGCGTCGTGTTCTTAACTGAGAAGGGTTAAGAAGATTAGGCCGGCCAAACAGAGTAGAGGAAGCTTTATTCAGCCAGGAGGAGGTTTGTTGTGGGATTTGAGGCGATTCAGATGTTTGGTGCTCTCGATGCGAGGACGTTGCTCGAAGCGTGGGAAACGCCGGTTCATGGTTGTTCTTTGCATTCTTCGCGAAGGTAGGGAGATTCTACATAGTTTTTCATTGTGGATGATGAGTTGTTGTGTTTGATCTATGGTTAAAGTGTGAAAGCGGTGCATTGGCACGTGTTGAGATTAAAGGAAGTTGTGTTTACATGGTTTGTGTGTACGTGACGAGTTGGATAGTACGACGCCTTTCCTGGTTACCTCTTGAGTCAGATACCCCAGGTTCTCTGTGAGCTAAGCACATTAGTGCTCAGGGTTTTTATCCTTGGTACTCTGTGTACCATCAGGGTTTGTACATCTGACTGAGGGAAAGACGACAGTGGGGCAGCGACTTATGGTGTGTTGGTTCTCAGTTCGGTCGCTTGTAGCCCACTTGTGGTTGAGGGACAGACACCAGTAGACGTACTGGTCTCCAGCTAGTCCCATGTTCCCCAGCCTCACTCTTAGAGGTGTGTCAAGCATGGGTCTGCAGCATGTGTCACTACAGTTGTGGTGTTGGTTGGTCTCCTAACACTATAGAGGTGGAGCGGCAGCTGGACCTTTCGTCCGTGGCTGCGAGACTGAGTGGTAATCCTATGTGATTTATCCAGGTCAGTAGCTGGTGTCGAGAATCAGGTTTCATGACCCGAGTGTGGCCTTATCCTTATTTAGTTCATACACTTGAGCGTGGTGTTCTGTTATTTATTAAGGTATAATCAAGTTTATTAGTATATAATTGTTTATATAATTACAGTTGTAACACCAAGCTTAGGTAGCTATGTTAATTGCTTAATTTTGCTTCTCGTGAGATTGTTGTTGTTTCAACTTTTGAGGGAGTTTCTCTACTGAGCCAGTGACTTGGGAGGCTCACCCCTACTCCTTTCAGGTGAAGGAGACCAGGAGAGTTCCCGACCCTCGTCTAGTTCAGAGCCGCACTGTAGCGGAGTTGGGCCTACACTACCAGTAGTGTAATTTTACTTTCTGTTGTACCTCAGGGTATGTCCCAGGCTATTGTACATTGTCTTTTGACTTTAGTTGGGAACTGATTATGTAAACTTCATGTAAATATGTGTGGGATTGTATAATAAATGTGATCTTATGTATGTTTAAATTGGTTTCTTTAATATTCTCACGGACTTGAGTTATAGTATCACTTGTGAGGCTTAGGCCTGTTCGCGGGAGGCAGAGTCTGATTAGGCTCGTTATTAGGTTAACAGGTCTGAGCAACGAGGATCGCTACACAACAACAATCAATGGCTGATCAACAATGATATTGATGATCGGTAGCAAGTAACACAATAATTTGCTATGACAAACAAGGATGGAGACTATGCCATTTGGACATGATGTGGGCATATACTAAATTACTCTCCTACCAATTTATTTAATTGGACTAGTTGCATGCCCAGTTAGTAGCTAACATTTCTCCAAAATCCGTTGACACCTTTTTTATGATACAAACCTTATAAATTAAATATTATCATTTTATTATACACTTATATTTAACTAAATAATATTTTTAACTTTAATACTTAAAATATTCTAATTTAGAGCCAACAATTCTAAAATCAAAATATTTTTAAATAAACATTTATTAATAAAAAAATGGATGACTAAAAATCACTTATACAATCAAGGGATATTTTCTAAACAAAAGGTACGACCTTTTGGATAATGTGAAGGCTACCTCAAAGAAATGAAGAAAAACTACAATAAAATATTATGCGGTAAAAATAAATAAATAAACATAAGTGGGGAGAGGATTCTCTAATAATAACAAAGAGAAACAATCCCAAAAAATTGTACGACAAAGTAGGGATCAATGATGTACACTTGAACAAAAGGGGGCAACGATCTTCTTCATTATCATTTTCTTCCTAATCAGACTTCTCTGGTAGAAATCGTCAACCCAAGCCTTGTGGGCAATAAGAAAAGCTTCATTGTTCAGTAAAATTTGAGTTTGAGCCTCTTGAGATATAATTAGGAGAACATTAATATTTAGAGAAGTAATGGGGATACTAGTTGGACCACTTAATATTTTATTCCACAAGTTTTACAAGAAAGTTGTTGAAGTTGATGATCACTAGCAGCAACTCGAGGATGACTATTACAAGGAGGGCATAGAGAATAATCTTGGGGGACAAGTAAGCAGATTCGAACATCACCTTTGTGACTCGGATGAGAGATGAACTTCTGACAACATGTAGATGTAGATACCGCCGAGAGACGACGTGTGGCCCACAAAGAGGGAGGATAGGGTGTGAGATGGATCGTGATCGCCAGGCACATGAGGGTGCCGAATGGAGGTGCACGACGAGGGGTGCGGGTGGAAGGAGTGTGTGTGGTGCGCAAAAGGCACAAAAGAAAAGAGTGATCACGAAGAATATCTGTTGGAGCGTGGGGAGACTGTGTGGGGATGTGGGTTCCTCTTCCTCTACGAGCATGGCCGGCAGTGGTAGAGGGCGTTTTCCGTGTTGATTACCCTGAGAAAGAAAAAGACAAAGAAAGGAAAAGGGGATTAGCCAAATAATGTGTAGTATACAATCCTAAATAAATGAAATGAAAAGAATGAATGGCATGGGGAACGACTTACCGTGTGGTGGCTTTAAACCCTAAAAGATAGATGTGTATGCATGCATGTGTGTGTGTATAAAAAGAAAGGAGCCACTGGGGCCCGAAGGAGCTGAAATGTAAACAAAAAGGGAAAAAGGGGAGGGGTGCTTCCCCGAATGATGGATGGCGCAGCGGCGCTGCCGATCAGACAGAGAGGAGGAAGACGCTCCTGCCTCGATGCACGTGGACGACGGAGGGGACGCCAGCTCCGGACTCCAGAGGGTCGAATGGATGGCTTAAAGTAGAAGGTCCCCCTGGGCCGGAGTTGAGACGAGAATCCGGCAGGGCTTCGCCGCACTGAATGGACCCCCCTCTACAAATGACCCTCGGGGGTCTATTTATAGAGGTGAAAGCTTTGAATCGCATCGGCTACAGTGGACGCGACTATGAGGTTGAATCGCGTCCACGCGGTATGCCGCGATTTAGAAGGCCTTGATTTGACAAAAAAATGTGATGATCATGGCCTGCGGCTGCCTTCAGAATCGCGTCGGGGATGCCTGCCGCGTTTTTGAAACGCGGCGACCTACCCCACCGTGACTTCATTTTTGGCACGTGGGCCATAAATGCGATGACTTTCGGGGGTCTAGGGTTCGGTGCAGGACCTAATCGTGTCGGGTCAGGCAGACGCTATTCAGAGATTTCGCATGATTCCAAGGTACGGGCACTCGAGTGCGACGACTTTTAGGGCCTAGGGCCTAATCGTGTCGGCACGGTCTGACACGTCTCTGATTTGAAACGCGTCGGCATGACACGACGCGATAAAGCATTTATGAATTTTATTTATAAAAATCCTATCAAAACCGACATTAAAATCGTGGCGCTCACAGCGAACGCATTTATAAAATGGCATTGGGCATTTTTCATAAATAAAATAGGTAAATTCCTTGTCGTGTCGCGCAAGGCCGCCGCGATAAGGACCATTTGGCCTAGTCGCGCCCACCATGCTCGACGCGATAATGGAATCACATCCGTCTTGCCGGACGCATTTCAGTTACCTTCATAAATGCGTCCCCCAGCGCCGTCGCGACTTCATGAACGCTCCCCGAAGACCCGTCGCGACTTGAAATGAATGCCCACGACCTCCGGCCAGCCTTTGAAATGAAGGGGGAAGCACCGGGGAAGAAAGGGTGAGATCCAGAATGATGGGGAAAACACTCTTGCAAGGCAAAAGGAGGGCCATTTGTGGCATTATGGCGCAATATGAAATTTGTCCGCAGTGGAGTCAAATTCACGTGTCTACAGCTGCCACGCCTTGGCGTCTGCTTTGCAGGGGAGCGAAGCGAAGGGACACGAAGTGGAATGTAATGGAGTGAAATGGAGTGTAATGAAATGAAAAGAAATGAAGTGTAGCGAAGTGGAATGCAGTGGAGCGGACTGAAAAGTAGACGCCAAGGTGAAAAATAGACACGCATGATAATTGGTGACTGCCACCTAATAAGAGTCTTTCACCAACACCCAAGGAAGTCACCACCTGAAAGAAGACCTAAAGAAACAAATGTTTGGATTGGAAGAAAGTAAAGTGTGCGCACGAGGGGCACGACAGGAGGTGTGTACATGGTACACGAAGCAAGGTGCCACGTGGGGCACGAAAGGAGAGATCAACTTCCAGCGAAGGGGAAGTACCTAAGGACACAATCCGTTAGGTTGCACCATGGGGGCGTCTGCCATTGCCTCAGGTGGATCTCTGGGAGTTAAGACGAAATAGGGGGATAAATCCAAACAAAAGGTTCTTTAGGAAATCAGCCTGGAGGCGACAACAAAGGGAGTTGGATACTTGACCGGAATGGAATATTTCAAATTGACTTAGCTTTGGAGCGCGAATGGCTCTCAAGTTGTATTGGAAGAGTGGTTTTCCACTATGATTTCAATATGCATGTATGTTGGGCTAAAGGAAAAATGAGGATAAGGAGTAGGAAATAACCAAGGATAATATTGTTACGACGGCGTTGAGTCAGGACCGGATTTTTATGCATGGGTCTGTCGTCCTCATGTACCAAGCGTAACGGCCTATCCATGAGGCTAAGGATCCTCTGGGATAATGATTGTTTTTGTTAAAGAGGGAACTCAAATCCCAGATTCCTCAACGGCACAAGGTCCTTGGTATGCTCTAAGGGTATAACTTATAGATAACTTGATGGTAAAGGCAGCAGCAACAACTCGATGTAGTGCCAGATGAGGTAACTCGAATCCTGCGCTCAAAACTCATTAGCCAAGAGATAACAAATATCATGGAAAAACACATTTATAGCATGGAGCATGGATAAAGTAGTCAACAACAGACACAGCTCAAACAATTTGTTTGTTAAACTATGAGGATGAGTGATCTTTGGGCAAATGGATTTGGAATTCAGGATAAGAGGATCCCATGAAGGGGAAGAATTGCATCGATCTGACGCAGAGAGGATGTACTTGCCTTGTGCAATACCATCATGAATCTTTTTGGATTTTTGGAGATATTTGAATTTTTGTGGGTTTTGAAAAAAATTAATTTTTGTGGTTTTGAAAATTTTTAAATTTTTATGGGGTTTTGAAAATATTTAATTTTTTGTGATTTGAGAATATTTGATTTTTTTTGTTGATTTTTGGGAATATTTGAATTTTTTAGATTTTGAAAATATTGACATGCCATGGCGGCATTGAGGTTGTGAAAATTAACTAGTGAGGGGTCTTTGTTACCTCCTGTGTCATTAAAGAGTGCCCAGAGTAGGGCGTGCATTTAATAGTAGTGCCTAAAGGCTAATTGCTCATGGTTGATGGTGCCACTACCAAAGCCATGCCTGAAAAGGTGACTAAGTCTTAGTAGGGGGAGGGAAGAAAACTTGGGGATAAGCTTGGTATGGGTATTGAAGAGTTTGGGTTCGACTTCCTTCCTTGGCACAACCGTTAGAAGATTCAGTCTCATTTGAAATTGGGGGCTTTTGGAATTAATTTGACGACCATTCTTTTGATTGTAGGGACATGCGTACGCCCGGGTCCATTTGGATCTCCGCATGGACCTAGACGTATGCATGCAAAAATCAGATCAGTCAAGATAATAGAGCATGGCAAAGAGCGGCAAAGTATGCCCAGGTCCATTTGGATCCCTGCGGGGACTTTGCCACTCTTGACATGTATTTGGACCTTGATTTTTGTTGGTCATTTGATTGATTGCCCTTTTGGAGACGTCCTCTTATGATGGAGTGTTTTGGGTTGGTTGTCTTGCCCATACTACCTCTACTACCCATATTTCGGCCGAATAAGAGGAGAAACAGACGCTTGGTGCCTTTCAGGCATGGCTGTGATAGTGACGGTGTTTTCCTAGAGCAATCGGCTTAGGGGCACCGTGAAGTGTGTGTGAAGTGCCCATACTAGGGGCAAACCTTAATGACCCAGGAGGGAATTTTGGACTCCTGGGGCAAAGTTTTCATAAGCAAAGTGCTGCGGTAGCATGGCAATGCTGAGTATTCATCTTTTTATGGATTTTTGACACTGACAAAATATAGTAAGAGTTCGGAGGATAAAGGAAGGACGAATGCCCTGCGCTGGGGCGAGGCTTAGAGGTTTTGAAGAATTTACGATTTTATTTGGCAATTAAAGAGATACGTGGGGGCTGACGCCCCAAAATAGGGTAAAGAGAGGACGAATGCCCTGCGTCGGGGCGAGACTCCGGGGTCTACAAAGAATGTACAGTTTTATTTGACAATTAAAAAGATACATGGGGGCTAAAGTCCCGAAAGAGGGTAAAGGGAGGACGAATGCCCTGTGTCGGGGCGAGACTCCGGGGTCTACAAAGAATGTACATTTTTATTTGAAAATTAAAACGATATATGGGGATGGAAGCCCCGAAAGAGGGTAAAGGGAAGACGAATGCCCTGCGCTAGGGCGAGACTCCGGGGTCTACGAAGAATGTACAATTTTATTTGAAAATTAAAACGATACATGGGGACTAATGCCCTGAAAATAGTGAGAGAAAGGTCGGATGACCTGATTAAAAATAGAGAGGAGGGAATTGCGGAAAGACTTTGGGGACTCCGGCGGGGCCGGAGGGATTTAAAGAAGAAGGAGGGCGCGATGCCCTGAAAGAGGAAAAGAATTTGGCGGGGCTGGAGGGGAGAAAGGGATAAGTGGGCCACGAGGGGCCATGAAAGGAGGTGCGCCGCGTGGGGCGCAAGATGGAGAGGTGCCGCATGGGGCACAAGAAGGAGTTGTGCCTCGTGGGGCACGGGATGGAGATGTGCCACGTAGGGCACAAGAAGGAGTTGTGCCATGTGGGGCACTGGAGGGAGATGTGCCTTGTGGGGCACGAAAAGGAGTTGTGCCACGTGGGGCACGAAAAGGAGAGTAAGGGGTACAAAATGGGGCGAGATGCTCGGTGCTAGATTATGAATCGTAAAAAAAGTGGAAATAAAAGGCCTCCCGTGGGGAGGGAATGTGAAGAATCCACGGGAAAGTGCTAAGAAGCACAAAAGATGATTGAAAAAAAAAGGAAAAGGATGGAGGAAATCCCCTGGTCTTTTGCCTTGCCCGGCATTTAGGCTCCCGCTTGGGAATCGATGTTTTGACCCTCAGGTACTTCTTCATAAATTTTGCCTAGCGGGCAGATGGCCTTGCTCTTCTTGCAGAGATTGAACGGCTCTTAATGATTGGATTGTTGACTTCCGTCAGAGTTTCAAGCGACAGTGGCAATTCCCTTGGAATGTAGTGGAATGGAAGGGTGGGGAGTTCCACTGGTAGATTTGGAAGCAACAATATGGGGATCATGCCCAAAGATTGTATAATGCGTGACATAGAAGGGGGCACGACCCCTTGAGTAATGGATTGTGCCAAGGATTTGGCTTTAGAATGTGTAAGCACAATTGAATGATTGACCCCTTCACTAGAGTGGGAAGGTTCACAACAATGGTGTGAGGGGTCATGAGAGCTTGGAGGGTTTGATTCCCTATGAGTATATTAAAATGAACCCGGTTGGCAACGGGTATGAGTGGCATATGATTAGAAGGACTCTTGACGGCCATGATTGGAGGGGAGGACTTCTGCTCGGTGAATGTGCTCGGTATTTTGACAATGACCGGCATGCGAGGAATACAATCTTGTATTTTAAATATCATGCTCAGTCCCGGGGCTTCCTTCTGCTGTACTTGCTTGTTGCTTCTTAAAGGGGTGCACCCGCTCCGTTGGATGGGGGTGGATGTGGATGGAGTGGAAGGCTGTATGGCCGGTGGAGGTGTGATGGTTATGAAGGGGAAGATTTGCTCCGGTTCGGTTGCCAAGGGTGTCGGCGTAGTCGGAGATGTAATGATTGGTGTAATGGCGGGTTTAATGGAGGGTTTGGTAAATGTGGATGGCAATGTAGGAGGTGTAGGTAAATGGCGTACGAACATGACCTCGGAAGGTTCATCGTCGTAGCACCAAGTGGTTTCGCAGATAGGTTGGGCGTTGGCAACTTCGGCCTGAGCAACAGGCTGTGATGGAGGTGGAGGTTGTTGTGGGGGTATGGGAGCTGGCATGGGTGCCGGAGCAGGTGCAACGTAAGGCGCATGAGCTTCTTCATGCATGGGGGCGTCGTAGGGCCCAGTTGGAGGTTGTTGGGTTCGAGGAGGACGAATCAGTGGACGCTTGGGTGGAGGGATGTTGTGGTAAATGGGTGTTTGCGGAGGTGTATATGATGCAGATGTTTTAGGGTGGCGAGGTGGATGGTGGATGGCGTCCACTAATCCGTTCTTTCTCGGATTAATTTGATGAAGAATGTCTACGATCGGGGAGTCCATCAGATGTGTCTGGATGTAACGTCCCCGCTCGTAGAGCTCTTCCATCGTTTCGATTTGGTTCATGGCCAGGATGTGCTTGAACCTCAGAGTGGAGTTGGAAATAATGACTTTGGTTTGTTCCGACTCTGAGAGCACATGCTACATTCTTGTGGCCATTGACCTCCAACGGTCAACAAATTGTACAAATGCCTCGTCGGCCCTCATCTTCTCGGATGCTAGATCCGTGATAGAAAGATAGGGGCTAACGTGGTCTTTGTACCTTTGAAGGAACTTTTTGTGCAGGGGGCGGAAGTCTCCTACCTCACTTGGCTCTAGAGAGTAGAACCATTCAAGTGCAGGGCCGTCAAGAGATTTTCTGAATAAAAATGCCAAGGTGATCGGGTCTCGTTGCCAACGAGAGGACTCGTAGAGAAATTCATTGACATGAAGGTAGGGATTACCCGTGCCATTGTACAATTGGTACGACGACATCTCCGAAGGATGTATATAAATTTGGGGGAGAGCCGACATGGCGGCAACGGGGTCACCCATGGGATTGGAAAGCTTATTGATTTGATCCTCCAGATTGTTCAATTTCTGGAGAAGAGCATTTTGGAGTGGAGTGGGTTGCCGCTGGGCAAATGAGGGAGTACATGGGGGTGGCCTTGAATTAACGGGCCTTCCCAAGGGGTGGTCTGTACAGACTGGAGCACGGGAGTGTAAATGGCCAGGGGGCCGAGGTGATGTAGAATGTACAGGGGTATGTGGCGAAGTCGCCGGAATATACAAAGGTGGGTGCCTAGGGGAAGGAGAGGGAGGAGGAGTCACACCCTCAACTAAAGATTGAATCAGACTTAGTTGTTGAGGGGTGAGTAGGTCAATAGCATGCAGGACATTTTGGACAGTGGGATCCTGGTGGAGGGGGGGGGGAGGCTCTTGCTGGGTTTTGATTAGAGTGAGGTGTGAAGGGACATCAAATTGGCTAGTGCGCGGTGTGCGCACGTAACCATAGGAGGTGGAAGGTTGTCCCTCACGGTGGTGAAATGGACGGACATGGGACTAGAAAGATTGGCTATCCGAATTATCCTCATAGTCCACATAATTAAATCCAGCATGATGGTATGAGTCCATTTTTAACGAAGCAAGCAATCAAACAAGGTTGAACAGAGATTAATCAATCAATGATGGCTCAAACAAGTTATGATGCTTACACTATTTTTTAGGAGTTCCACAGTTAATTAATGGATTGAAAACATTGTGTCACTCCAGGTGAGACCTAGTTGGGTAGAGTATGAAGATACTTCGGGGTGCAACTAGAATCACCTCTCACCACGAAATGGATATCTAACCCGGGTCAATGGAGGGGTACAACCAGCTCGGTCCGCCGTGAGGGAATCCACGGGGTATGGAGACTTATGGCGTTCCGGGAGAAGGTTCGCTAGTCCAAAGGGACGGAATGCCCAATGGAGAGCTTGCCTTCACCGGAAAGGTGTGTGGAGCCTAGGATATGAGGGAAGGAGGTCCCCTGACCGATGCAATATGCCCTGTATGCAACAATTATAGCAAAAATGATAGCAAAGGGGCGCATTTCTGTCAGTCAGTCAAATCGCGTCCGGTACAGCGATCGTGATTTGACTGAATCGTGTCCAGTCACCTGGACGTAGAACTAAGAGCCCTAGAAGGCTGTCAGGGCCGCGCCTGGTCCCTGTGGATGGACTCCTGACAAGAACGTGTCGGCCTTTGCCGCTGCGATAACAGAAACGCGTCGGCTTAAGCCGACGCAATAGAAATTAGAACGCGACCGACCTGCGCGTCGCGTTAGCGATCACTGAATCGCATCCGCTGTATTGAACGCTATTCTAATGGCAACCCGAGAACAAAAGGAAAAGCAGTAAACAAGGAACATGTATAGGAAAATAACAGGGAAGATGTACAGGAAATAAAAATTAATACATATAAAAATGTGTCGAACTTAGCCGCCACGACAACAGAAACGCGTCGGCTCAGACCGCCGCGACAAGAAAACAGTGACGCGTCAGCCTTAGCCACCACGACACGAGAAAGAGACGCGTCTGGTTAACCGGCCACGTTCTCAAAACTGAATAGCATCCGCTGTATTGGACGCGATTCGAAAGGCAACCCGAGAAACGAAAAAGATGCAGGAAATGGTAGGATATGTATAAAAAGAAGACAAAAACTAAAAATAAAATGAAACACACAACATGCTTGCGGGGTATAAAGCAAATATAAAAAAAAGAGTGTCACGTGGGGCACGAAGGAGGGGGGTAATCGAAGGGAAAGCGCAAAAAGAAGTCCCACCGTGATCGCCAATCTGTGGATACCGCCGAGAGACGACGTGTGGCCCACAAAGAGGGAGGATAGGGTGTGAGATGGATCGTGATCGCCAGGCACACGAGGGTGCCAAATGGAGGTGCACGACGAGGGGTGCAGGTGGAAGGAGTGTGTGCAGTGCGCAGAGGCACAAAAGAGAAGAGTGATCGCGAAGAATACCTGTTGGAGCGTGGGGAGATTGCGCGGGGATGTGGGTTCCTCTTCCTCTACGAGCACGGCCGGCCGTGGTAGAGGGCGTTTTCCATGTTGATTACCCTGAGAAAGAAAAATACAAAGAAAGGAAAATGGGATTAGCCAAATAATGTGTAGTATACAATCCTAAATAAATGAAATGAAAAGAATGAATGGCATGGGGAATGACTTACCATGTGGTGGCTTTTAAACCCCTAAAAGATATGTGTGTATGCATGCATGTCTGTGTGTATAAAAAGAAAGGAGCCACGTGGGGCCCCGAGGAGTTGAAATGTAAACAAAAAGGGAAAAAGGGGAGGGGGTGCTTCCCCGAATGATGGATGGCGCGGCGGCGCTGCCGATCAGACGGAGAGGAGGAAGATGCTCCCGCCTCGATGCACGTGGATGACGGAGGGGACGCTGGCTCCGGACTCCAGAGGGTCGAATGGATGTCTTAAAGTAGAAGGTCCCCCTGGGCCGGAGTTGAGACGAGAATCCGACAGGGCTTCGCCGCACTGAATGGACCCCCCTCTACAAATGACCCTCGGGGGTCTATTTATAGAGGTGAAAGCTTTGAATCACATCGGCTACAGTGGACGCGACTATGAGGTTGAATCGCATCCACGCGGTATGCCGCGATTTAGAAGGCCTTGATTTGACAAAAAAATGTGATGATCATGGCCTGCGGCCACCTTCAGAATGGCGTCGGGGATGCCCGCCGCGTTCTTGAAATGCGGCGGCCTACCCCGCCGCGACTTCATTTTTGGCACGTAGGCCATAAATGTGATGACTTCCGGGGGTCTAGGGTTCGGTGCAGGACCTAATCATGTCGGGTCAGGCAGACGTGATTCAGAGATTTCGCGTGATTCCAAGGTACAGGCGCTCGAGTGCGATGAGTTTTGGGCACTAGGGCCTAATCGCGTCGGCACAGTCCGACGCGTCTCTGATTTGAAACGCGTCGGCACGACACGATGCGATAAAGCATTTATGAATTTTATTTATAAAAATCATGCCAAAATCGACATTAAAATCGCGGCGCTCACAATGGACACATTCATAAAATGGCATTAGGCATTTTTCATAAATAAAATAGGTAAATTCCTTATCGCGTCGCACAAGGCCGCCGCGATAAGGACCATTTGGTCTAGTCGCGCCCAACATGCCCGATGCAATAATGGAATCGCGTCTGCCTTGCCGGACGCGTTTCAGCTACCTTCATAAACGCATCCCGCAGCCCCGTCGTGACTTCATGAATGCGCCCTGAAGACCCGAAGCGACTTGAAATGAATGCCCACGACCTTCGGCCAGCCTTTGAAATGAAGGGGGAAGCACCGGGGAAGAAAGGGTGAGATCCGAAATGATGGGGAAAACACTCTTGCAAGGCAAAAGGAGGGCCATTTGTGGCATTATGGCACAATATGAAATTTTCCCGCAGTGGAGTCAAATTCGCGTGTCTACAGTAGATATTGAGGAAGAGTTAATCGTTGGAGAAGAGAAGAGAAATAGACTTCAAGTACCGACCGTAGTAAAATCTGTATGGGGCTCTTTGAGGGTCTCTTTCTCCTCTAAATGAGGTTGGAAAGGATGGCACACTTGGCCTTAAGAAGGAGGAGGAGACAAGTTGCTAGAAGGACTTGCACCATCCATAGTTTTGCACTAGTTGTGATGGTTAAGGATAAGCAAATCACGGCCCACTACTATACAAATGTCGCTAGGATCAAGGGCCATAGATTCAACTACATTCTTTTCCATAATGATTGACCAGTCATCGTTGTTACGTATAGACACTTCCTAAGCATTGTAAAGAGAGCCAATTTGAATATGGTCCTGTACCTCTAGAATTGTATGCGTAGGAACCAAATACTTCTGGGTAGCCAGAATCTCACATGACTCCAAAACTTCTTTAGAATCCACATGCTCACGTGTAGAAGAAGTAACAATAGGATCATCAAGGATATCTATAGCTCTATTAACACCCTCCTCCTCTACAACTAGAGCTTCATCCATGACCACATTAAGGGTGGTCTCTGTCAGAGCTTCCATAGCTAGATCAGGAAAATTAAAGCCTTTAACATTCATAAGCACAACATCCACCATGAATTGTGGATGCGTCTCAACATCTTGTAGCAATTAAAAAAGAATTGCTAATAGTCACCAATACAGGAAAGTTGTAAGGATGCCATTCAGAATTGGCTTTCTGGGGATGAGCAACAGGATGAGATGGAGCAGTTAATGTAGTGGAAGTGTTCATCCCCTAAGGTTGAATCTTACCAATAGACGATGGAGGATGGGTATCCTTAGGGAATTGTGTAGTCTGTGCAACCTTTTTGCAGGAATCAGGTCTATGCCCCAACTAAAAACATATGAAACAATAAAAGGGGATTTTCGGATAGCAAATAGATTGTCAATCTCCTCCCCCATGCAAACCAATCTATATGTGTTTTGAAAGAGATTGTGAAATATCAAGTTCCACACACATTCTAGTAGTCGTTGCATCAAATAGGTTTTGTGTATTCCTATCAAGCATGAGAACATGCTTGATGTTCCTAAAAGGTTCTTGATATAGGTTCGCTAGAAGGCCAGGCAACTTTAACTAGATGGGAACAATCGGGGAATCCATTGTAGGAGAGAAAATCATGGACTACTTAAAAAGCAGAAGAGTCATACCTCAACAAAAAAAAGATTCACGAAGGAGTAGTTGCTTATAATCATCATGGTCATAAATTCTCCATAGAAGGTGCTTGGGGTTAATTGAATTAAGGATGAAATCTCACTTAAAGTTGCAGCAATGAGTGAAGTTCAACTGAATCTCTGGAAACATAGGGTGATCCACTGGAGTCCTATAATGATGGTGAAGGCAAATAGTAGGAGGGTGCAGCATCTCGAATGATTTAATAATACATAAATGGAAAATTTTAAAAGAATAAAAGATGAACAAACAAATAAGAATTTGTACAAAAATCAAATAAGAATGGTTGAAGTGTTAATGGGCTAAGAGAGGACATAAATAAGAGAAAAATATAATAAAATACCAATAAACTTGGAATGTCCAATTACCCATTATAAGATTGAGCTATTTAAGCTTAAATACAAATATTAATGGGACAAAAATATAATTAAAACCTAAACCAACATTGCAAACTCTATTTCCATCAAAACCCTAATCTAATTTGGGTTGAGAGGCTCAATTCAAGGAAAGGAGTAGAGAAAATTTGTAGGTATGGAAGTTTGAGACGTAGAAGGGTCTTAAAACCCTAAGCCTTTAAAAACACCTCATATTCTCCCTTAGCCGACCCATACTATTGCTGGAGGAGCTTTTAGACGTGAAAGGGCAGTTGTAGGAGGAGAAATCACAAGGAGAAATCTTAGAGCTTGGTGTTCTTTCAGTTCTTGCCCTAGACTCTTCAAATGACTGAAAGATAGGTATTCCCATCGGCAAAACTTAATTAAACGTTATTATGTATGGATCATGATTATAGTGTTTTCTCCAATTTTTATTCACTATATTGCATGTATTTTAAGCATCAAAATCAGGTTTTTATGTTCATCAGAGTTCATATAATTTACCCAAATCATGTAAAATTCTTAACGTCAAATCAATTAATTTTCACTATAGGTTTAGAAGAATGTTATAACGCTTTTTCATGCATTTTACCTATTTTTAGTGCCTTTAATCATGAGCATTCTGAGTTTAAATGGAAGGGATTCCAAAAAACTATAGGATTCTAGGTGCTGGCTGTAGTCGCACCAGAAGCCAAGGGCATGATAGTATATGTCTTATTGCGCCAGCCAGGAGTGGTGCCTCCACAGTCATGCCCAACAAAGGTGGCGTTGTTGCCTAGCTAGCAAGCCCAGAAGGGAGGGGGGTGAATGGATTGCTAAAAATCTTTTTAGAATAAAACCTGTCTACAAGAATACTTAACAGAAAAATACTAAGATCGATAGTTAGTGTTAGAGAGAGTGAAGACAAATAAGCAAACACACAACAACAGAAGATTTTTATCCTGGTTCGGACCTCCTATCCCAAGGAGTCCTACGTCCAGTCCCCAAGCAATAACTTGGGATTTCACTAACCAAGGGTACTGTCCCCCTTAAGGACTCTTACACATCCAGCAGCAGCTGGCCTTCTCTTCTAACCCTGAAGAGGTACAAACCACCACCTAATACACAGGTCTTCCTTCCTCAACGAAGGGAATAACAACCACCTGTTTCCAATAGGTCTTCTCTACACAACCGAAGAGGAACACACAAAGAATTGTGTAAAAAGGCGAAAGGCCCCTAGACCAAGCTTACAACAGATTGCTTGATCTGAAGCAATATCTGAGAGACAAAGACTTGCAACAAGAAATCTCTCAAAACTACAAAAGCTCTCCAAAAGCTAAGCAAATGAAAAAATGGAGAGCTGAGAGCTAAAGGAAGATGGAGTGAAGCGAATGAGCTCTCTCTTTTCTGATGCTCGCAAGTTTTTGGCACGATACAAAATCTATATCTCTTGGGTGTATCTCTGTCTTAAATGTGTTCATGGTGTCATCAGTCTTGTATATATCTTCTCTTTGAAAAATAGATCCGTTGAGGTGTTCGTTGAAGTGTCCGTTGTCTCTAAGTTTGAAGCACATTAGACTGCATGGTCCGAGGTGTGGAACAGGTAAGCCTGCAGTCATCAATGCTCTACAAGACACATTCGCAAGGAGAAGATTCATCCATATATCTTTCTCTTCAGGTTGTCCAACGTTGTAAGATTTGGTACTGGCAAAGATCTGCACGTAATAAATGCCAAAACATAGACATCTAAACTGTCTCTATGATGTCAGTCAACGTTAGAAAACATGCTATAAGACTGTACACCAAAATGGAAATGTCATTCTGTCACCCTAAAAAGTGTTTGCGATAGAAACATAGGTATAGAAGGCATACAAATATGTGACATGCAGAGAAGTGTACAATCATAATAAATGTTACGTGGTGCAAGATATAAGCGGGAAGACTTGAACTCCATAGTGTTTGAAAATATGTTTGAAATATCATGGAGAATGGATATTTTCAAATTTGTCTAGAAGGATAATAATAATAAAAGTGTATGACACTTCATTCAAAATATAATCATTGTGAAGAGATTTGATGTTATCGTGAAATCGATGATATATGCACAAATGAAATCCATGGTGAAATGAAATCGATGTGATTCATGTGTATAAGGTGAAATCGTTGTTAATGATAAGGAAATCGTTGTGTGTGCAAATCGTTGTTCAAGGAGAAGCAAATCGTTGTTTGACTAAAAGTAAATCGTTGTTTGACTAAAAGCAAATCGTTGTTTGAACAAATCGTGTTTGAGTAAAAATAAATCGTTGTTTTAATGAAGACAAATCAGTGTTTGCTATCAAACCGTTATTTTAATGAAGGCAAATCGTTGTTTGCTATCAAATCGTTATTTTAATGAAGGCAAATAGTTGTTTGCTATCAAATTGTTGTTTAAGTTAGGGTGAATCGTTATTTCGACCAAATCGATCTTTACGTGAGAGCAAATTGATGATCAGTTTATCCCCATGTAATTTAAATAAATTACATATCTATTTTGGTGATTAACAAAACTATGATAAAGGTTACTGACATACCTTCTATGAAGTCTAATCACAGGAAATAAACCAAGGGAAAACAAGCCAATCAAGTAAGTATTCATCACACTACAACAGTAAGAGTTCAAAGCATCAATATTTGTCTAAGTACACATTGATTTCCTTAGTTTCATAACGATTTTATACTTACATGGATTCTATGTGTTAAATCATTAAGTGATCGCAACGATTCATTAAGTGATCGCAACGATTTGCCCTCACAACGATTCGTTAAGTGATCACAAAGACTTGCCGTGGTTCGTAACGATTTGCTCTCGTAACGATTCCTTTAGTCATCGTGACGATTTGCTCTCATAACGATTTCTTTAGTCATTGTAACGACTTGCTTTCATAACGATTCATTAAGTAATTCACAACGATTTACATATCTATTTGCTCATAACGTCATAACGATTTGTACATCAACTTGCTTATAATGTCATAACGATTTGCACATCGATTTGCTTATAAAGTCATAACGATTTGTACATCGATTTGTTTATAAAGTCATAACGATTTGTACATCGATTTGCTTATAACGTCATAATGATTTATACATCGATTTGTTTATGACTTTATAACGATTTGATTACTAATGCATATAACGATTTGTGTATGCATCTGTTTACTCATTTGCATAACGATTTCATAAGTCATGCATATAACGATTTCATGGAAAACAACGATTCGATTTTCGGACTAATCCTTGAAAAAATTGAAAAGTCAAAGTCTTCACGTATATCCATTTGACAACCATGCATTTATTATGACAGTACGTATATCTGCATGCATGCTGACAATATCTTCCATTATCATATCTTCTCTGTAAACATCTTTTTCAACAAAATGGCATTACTATTTTGATGAGCATTCATTCTGACGTTGACAGACAACAAGAGACAGCCTAGCTGTCTACTGTTCAAGCTTTAAATATGTGCAGGTCTCTGACAATATCCGTCATACAACGTTAGACAAAATAGAAGCCAAAGAAGATTACAAAAGACCCTCTCTCTCTCTTTGCGTGCATGAAAGGATAAAGGACTGTTGACTGGAAGCTTCCAAGTGTCAATTAGTCTAATGTACACTTATGCATAGAGACAACGGGCACTTCAACGTTCGAATTTCAAAAGATGATATATGAAGTTCCTGAAGCGTCAAGAAGTGTAGTGGTTGTGGAACAACAAGCTATAATGCCCTCAACCTTCTGCAAGCTTTTCTGAGAGCCAAGCAAAAATTCCCATTAGTCTTAGCTCTTGCTCTCTGTGCTAAGTTCAGATCTGTGAGAGAGCCTTTTTGTCTGAGAAGAGTCCTTGATTGTAGATCTCTTCTTCTCAGTCCTTGCTTCAGATCAAGCAGTGTTCTATAAGCTTGATCTAGGGGCATCATCTCTTTAATCACATTCCCTTGTGTTGTTCCCTTCTGTTGTGAAGGAAGATTTGGTGGGGTATCCAGGGTGTTTTTCCCTTCGGCTGTGAAGGAAGACCTGGTGAGGTATCCAGGGTGTTGTTCCCTTCAGTTGAAGGAAGACCAGCTGGGGTGCTGGGTGCTGTAGTGTCCTTAAGGGGGACTGTACCCTTGTTAGTGAAATCTTGAGATATTGCTCAGGGACTAGACGTAGGACTCCTAAGGAGAGGAGATCCAAACCTGGATAATTCTCTGTGTCGTGAGATTGCTTTTGTGTGTTTGATCTTTCAATTCTCTAACACTAACAATCTGCAAAGTGTATTTTGTGTGACTATTTTGTGTACATGTTTTGAGTCTTACATAATTTTTAAGAATCCCATTCACCCCCCCCCTTCTGGGCTTGCTAGCTGGGCAACAAGTGGTATCAGAGCTAGTCTCTTCGACAAAGAAGAAGATCCAACGATCTGAAGAGAAAAGATCAAATGGCAGCCCAAGGTCACTGCGAAGGCCAGTCAGTCAACAGGCCACTTCTATTCGATGGAGAAGATTACACTTACTGGAAGACCAGGATGGAATACTTTTTGCAAGGATTTGATTTTCAGATCTGGTCAATTGTAGAAGAAGGAGATCTTCTAGTCACCAACGAAAAGGACAAATGGACATAAGATGATAGAAAGAAGATTTCTCTCAAATGTAAAGCCAAAAGCATTTTGTGTTGTGCCCTCAGTAAAAAGGAATTCAACTGTGTATCTGCCTGCAAATCTGCCATGGAAATGTGGGAAAAGCTCAAGATCACTTATGAAGGCACCGACAAAGTCAAGGAAACCAGGATAGACATTCTGGTGACATAATATGAAAGGTTTCAGATGCAGTCAGGAGAAACCATTACACAGATGTTCAGCAGATTTACAGACATCACCAACGGGTTAGCAGGATTAGGAAAAATGTATGAGATGGGAGATATGGTAAGGAAAATTCTTAGATCCCTACCATCTTCTTGGACTCCCAAGGTAACAGCTATAGAAGAAGCCAATGACTTGAAAAGGATGTCATTGGAAAAGCTCATTGGGTCCCTTATGGCCCATGAGATAAACATGGAGAGATTAAGAGAATCATCCACTAGAAAGAAGCACACAAATGCCCTCAAAGCAGAAGAAGACAGTTCTGAGGAACAATCAGAAGATGAAGCCAGTAGTCAAGACAGTGAAGATGAAGAAGCAATGCTGTCTAGAAGACTACATCGGATATTGGCTAAGAAAAAGAAGTATCAATCTGGCAGACGATACTTCAAAAAGGGAAAGGATTTTAAAAAACCTGAAGCAAAAGACATCAAGAAGAATGAATCAATTTGTTATGAGTGCAAGAAGTCAGGACACATCAAGGCAGAGTGTCCAAAGCTCAAGAAATCTGAATTTAGAAAGAAGGACAGTTCAAGAAAGTTTAGAAGATATAAGAAGAAAGCCATGGCAGCAGCTTGGGACAACAACAGTGACTAGGATAGCGAGTCAATCTCAAACAGTGAGGAAGAAGAAAAGGCTAACCTAGCTTTCATGGCAGATATCGCAGAAAAGGTAACCTCTGACTCGTCCTTTGATTCCTGTAATGATTCTGATTCAGATAACTTAGAAGATGCTTTTAATGAACTATATGGTAAATATAGAGAAGTATCTAAATTATTAAAAGCCAGTAAGAAAAATGTTGCATGTCTAGAGAATACTAATTCTGATTTAAAATCAGAAAATGAACAGCTAGAGAAGCAAGTTAGTGAACTTAAAAGAAGAAATGAGTTGCTATGCGAAAACCTAAAAGATAAAAATACACAAATAACAAAATTAGAAAAACAAGAAAGTTCAGACGAATTAAAAAGGGAAATCAAAAGACTAACAGAAGAAAATGATAAACTATCAAGTACGTTAGAAAAATTTACTAATAGTAAAAATTCCTTAATACTAAAAGGAGCCAGAAGACCAGGTAAAAAGAAGAATGGATTAGGTTACATTCCACCAGATAATGAAGATACAACAATATATCCTAAAACATATCTAACTTCAAAATTCGTACCTGAACAAGATATAGCATATAAATCAAACTTAAATATACTCCATATGAAAAAATAACTAGAACAACATGTTGCAGTCACTGCAACAAGCTAGGACATACCAAAATAACCTGTCCAACTAAACACAAAATTTAGATAATTAAAAAGAAAGATGAGAATGCTAACCAACAAGGACCCAAAAGAACTTGGGTACCTAAAGCTTAGTGTCTTTATTTCAAGGAGGCCTTCGAGCATCAAAATGGTACCTGGACAGCGGGTGCTCAAGGCATATGTCAGGTAATAGAAAGCTATTCTCTCACCTCAAGGCTAAAGAAGGCACAGTCACCTATGGAGACAATGGAAAGGGAACTATGATAGGCAGTGGATCAGTGTGCAGTAGAGGCACAACTGTCATTGAAGATGTGCTGTGCGTCAAAGGACTGAAACACAATCTCATCAGCATCAGCCAGCTATGTGATAGAGGTCATCAGATCAGTTTTCGGGAGTCAAAGTGCAGCATTGTTAAAGATGGGGTAGTCATCTTTGAAGCCAACAGAGAAAAGAACCTGTATGTACTTCATCTGGAAGAGTTAAAAGATCAAGACATTTGTTTAGCAGCCAGCAAAGAGCAGTCAACTGAGTTGTGGCACAGAAGATTAGGCCACTGCAGTCTAAATGGCATGAGAAAGCTGATCAAGAGAAACCTGGTAGAAGGTCTGCCAAAGGTCAGCACAAAAATGGTCGGTGTCTGTGGACCATGTGCAAAAGGAAAGCATGCTAAGAGCTCCTTCAAGTCAAAAACTGTGGTAACCACCTCTAAACCCTTAGAGCTCCTTCATATGGACTTATTTGGGCCAATGAGGACCACGAGTCTTGGAGGAAAGAATTTTGGATTCGTTATAGTTGATGACTATTCTAGATTTACATGGGTATCATTCCTGGAACACAAGGATGATACGTTTGACAATTTTGTGAGCTTCAGCAAAAAGGTTCAGAAAGATAAGAAGTATTGCATTATTGGAATCCGATCAGACCATGGAGGAGAATTCTAGAATGAGAAATTTTCAAAGTTCTGTGATGACCAAGGAATAGAGCATAATTTCTCAGCATCAAGGACACCACAGCAGAATGGAGTTGCTGAGAGAAAGAATAGGACGTTATTGGACATGGCAAGAATAATGTTATCAAAATATGATCTGCCAAGATACTTTTGGGCTGAAGCAGTCAACACAACAAGTTACATCATCAATAGAGTAATGATCAGGCCGATCTTGAAAAAGACTGCGTATAAATTGTTCAAGGGAAAGAAGCCAAGGATCAGTCACTTCAGGACATTCGAATGTCCATGCTTCATCCACAACAACGGCAAAAGAGACATTGGTAAGTTAGATGCCAGATCAGATGAAGGCTTCTTCATGGGGTATGCTTCTAAACCAAAAGGATATAGAGTGTTCAATAGACGAACTTTATTGATTGAGCAGTCAATACATATTATTTTTGATGAAACTAACCATTCCTTGAGAAAGGAAGAAGATAGTGATAATGATGATGCAGATGAACTGTCCAAGAAATTAAAGAATACATCAATTGATGACAAGGAAGATCCACATTTGGAAGACATCCAACAAAGAAATATTTCTCACCAAAATCTTCCAAAAGAGTGGAGATACAAGAAAGATCACCCTCCTGAAAGCATCATTGGTGATCCATCTGTAGGGGTAAGAACAAGAGGTAACATAATTCCATGTGATTATTTAGCTTTTGTTTCTCAAATAGAGCCTAGGACAATCAATGAAGCCATCACTGATGAATCTTGGATTTTAGCCATGCAAGATGAACTGAATCATTTCAAGAGAAACCAGGTTTGGTCACTTGTTCTTAGACCATCAGATCATCCAGTGATTGGCACCAAATGGGTGTTCAGAAATAAATTGGATGAAGCTGGTGTGATCATAACAAACAAGGCCAGATTGGTAGCACAAGGCTATTCCTAAGAGGAAGGCATAGATTTTGATGAAACCTATGCACCTATAGCTAGACTTGAGGCTATTAGAATTTTACTTGCATATGCATCTGCACTAGATGTGAAATTATTTCAAATGGATGTAAAGTCTGCATTTCTAAATGGTTTTATTAAGGAGGAAGTTTATGTAGAACAACCTCCAGGTTTTGATGACACTGAATTTCCAAATCATGTCTTTAAACTACACAAAGCACTATATGGTTTAAAACAAGCACCTAGAGCCTGATATGAAAGGATTAGCTCATTTCTATTAGACCATGGTTTCATTAGAGGTCAAGTAGATAGTACACTGTTTATCAAGTCCAAGGTCAAACATATATTGCTTGTTCAAATTTATGTTGATGACATAATATTTGGTTCCACTGATGAATCTTTTTGCAAGTACTTTGAGAAGCTTATGCAGGGAGAGTTTGAGATGAGCATGATGGGAGAGCTCAACTACTTCCTAGGATTGCAAATCAAACAAGGAAAGGAAGAGACTCACATCTGCCAAGCTAAGTACACCAAGGAACTCTTAAAGAAGTTCGGATTTAATAATGCCAAGCCACTATCAACACCTATGAGCACATCAATAAGAATGGATAGTGATAAATATGGTAAGAATGTAGATAAAAAATTATACAGAGGTATGATAGGATCCTTACTATAATTAACTGCTAGTAGACCTGATATTTTATTTAGTGTATGCATGTGTGCTAGGTATCAGGTAGATCCTAGAGAATCTCATCTAATTTCAGTAAAGAGAATTTTTAGATATTTAGCTAAAACTCATGATATAGGTCTTTGGTATCCTAAATCATGTGAAATTAACTTAGTAGGATACTCTAATGCTGACTACGCTGGATGCAAAATAGATAAAAAAAGCACCAGTGGTTGTTGTCAATTCCTTGCAAGATGTCTGATATCATGGTCCTCCAAGAAACAAAATTCAATAGCACTGTCAACAGCTGAAGCTGAATATGTAGCTACTGGAAGTTGCTATACACAACTCCTTTGGATCAAGCAACAACTTGAGGATTATGGGCTACACATCAAGACAATTCCACTATTATGCGACAACACCAGTGCTATAAATTTAACCAAGAATCCAATATAACACTCAAGGACTAAACACATTGAGGTTAGATATCATTTTATTCATGATCATGTAGCAAATGTGAATATAGATATTTCATTTATTGATACAAACAATCAGTTAGCAGACATCTTCACAAAGCCCTTACCTGAAGAGAGATTTACCTCTCTTAGAAGGGAATTAAGTATGTGTAAATTGTGAAGAGATGTATCTGTTTAAAGCTGAAATATTAATTTTCAGAATTTGAATTATTTTCGCTCCCAAAAATTTGAGCAAAATTCCAATTATTGCTAATACTTTTAATTTTGTCATGTCAGTTTGTTATTTTATAAGAGTTTATTCCTATCGATCTAGTCAATTTTGTCGTTTTCTGCCATTATGGCGTTCCTAAATTCTAAAAGTCATTCTTTTAATGTTCCGAAATCTGTGTGGGAACGATTCATCTCTTATCCTTCCCTCTCTCTCTCTCTCTCTCTCGTTCACCTGCCTGAGGCGATACCCTAACGACTCCGGCATCGACTCTCTGGGATTTCAAGCTTCCAACCTCTTCCCGCCGGAAATTTCTTGAGGGCTTCTGCTCCAATCCTCCTTCCAGTCCTCCAGAAACTTTCTCCATTTGAATCCATGGCCTCCTCTGGTGTTTCCAGTAGCGTCAGGGGCTACAGAGCCGAATTTCTCACCGCCGAGCAGCAAGTAAGGTTTGCGACCGTGAAAATCAAGCTATGCGGTCACAAAGCAGTGGATGTGGCAGATTTGCAGAAGAACAGAATGGGGAGCATCATCGAAGCCTTGGACAGATTGAAGTGGACGAAGATGGCTACTATCTCTGAAGTAAGTTTTCCAGACCTGGTAAAAGCCTTCTATGTGTGTCTGAAATCAGAGGTTGATGGGACCTTGACTTCCATGGTCAAAGGAACCTAGATTAGGGTCACTCAAGACCTATTAGCATCTCTCTTTGGTGTGGGTACCTCCGGACATAGTGGAGTTCACACTGTGAATGTCCAAGAAAAGGGTTTGGGGATAGTTGGTCCCAAGTTCAGACTGAAAGATGACAAGGTTGATGTAAACCAATTGAATGCATTCAATCGCATCCTGCACTTTGTAGTTTGTCAGATTGTGGTTCCCAGAAGTGCCACTTTTTCCACCTGCACTAGGGTTGATTCAGATTTAATGTTCTGGGCCATCAAGAACCAAGAAATCAACGCGGCAGAACTCATGATTGAGAGGATGAAGTTTGCAAGCGCTCAGGTATGGGACACAAAGAGCAAACTGAATGTGTCTTTACCTTATGCCCATCTCCTGACGAAGATTTTTCAGCACTATGGTATAAGTACAGTAGGAGATGTGTCTGAGAATATGGGCCAAGCAATCCGGTCCAAAAATTTAAGGAAAAGTGGTTTTTCAGTTGTCAATGGGATTTGGTCAAAGACCTCTGTGGCTGAGGATGAAGCCAACATTGGCGAAGCCCAAGGCAGAACCAGCAGCAGCAGCATCAGTCAAAGTTCAAGAAGAGCCAGCAATAGCAGTGTCAAGCAGCAGAATTGAGGACATTCCTCCTGAGGACATTGTGCCTGTAGGATGCAGTTCAGAGGATCCTTCTCCCTCTTCTCGAGTAGGCTCAGTACTCAGAGATGTACTGAAATCCATCCATTGCTCCTTAAGGGATCCAGTAGTTGATGAAGTTCTAACTGCAGAAGCTGTGGCATCAGGCCACATTGATAAGAGTGTTATGGAAGAAGCTCCCATTCAGGGGGAGCAAAGAATTGAGACTGAAGATGTGCCTATGGGAGATGCTCCTGTTCAGGGGGAGCAATCAATTGAGAAAGAGGCAACAGCACCTCAGGCGGAGCACACTGAAAATATTTCTATCAATGATCAATTCACTGAGGAACATGTTGATTTTGTGGAGCCCATTTCAAGGGCAAGCCAAAAAGGGAAACAAGTAGCTCATCGAAGGTCAAAGAAGAAGCAGCTGAAAGTCAGTTTGAAGCCTGTCATCAAAAGGTTGATTGAGCAAAGCAAAGCCATATCTTCTATGTAATCAGATATTCAGTCCATCTCTATCAGCCAAACTTCTGTATCAAATGAACTTGGAACTTTGTCCACTGAAGTTCACAGCTTGAGAGATGATTTTAGAATGTTCAAGCAGTTATGCAGATGGATGAAAGGTGAGTTTGACAGTGTCAATGAGCTCATCTCTTCAAGGGTGCAGACCACCTTTGCCCCTCCAGATCTCTCTCATGATGAACCAGTTAGTAATGCAGGGCCATCAGGACCAAGGCCAGCAAAAGAAAATGCAGGATCATCAGGGCAGTTTCCAGAGGCATCAATAGGGCCATCAGGGCCACAAAATGATGAGATTTTAATACCTACAGCGGAATCTTGTGGCATTGAGAAGCTGGGGCCATCAGGCCCATCTGAAGTTGTGGTTGGGCCACCAGGGCCACTGATCTCTGAAGGTGTGGATCCAAGTGTAGTTGAGTCTGCCGTTGCTCCCGAAGCCCATGAGTCTTCATCTCTTACAACACCAGACCCTCCCTCACCACCTTCTTCTTCCACAGCCCCTCCAGCTCCACCTACCTTCAAACAACCTGCACCAAGAATCATCTCATCTCCAGCACCTTTTCCCTCTGAACCTTATTCATCTCCTATCATGCCCACTACCATTTCCACATCCATTGTTATCAATCCTCCAGTTTCTTCATCAGCTAGAGCCTCTTCATCATCTAGTCCCTCATCAGCCGAGCCATCCACTATTCTTTCTCCTAAATCATTCCTTCATCCTCCTATTCCACCTACATCTGTTACTATTAATCCAACTGATCCACGACTTGCCAGTGCTTTTCAAAATAAATTTGAGGATGAGTTGGAACGAACCACACTCATCTCAATCCTGGCAGTTGCTTCACATGTTCATAGGATTGACTCTTCTAGTCCTATTTCTAAAAAGAGGAAAATTTCAAAATCTCTTGCTCTTTCCTCTGAACCCTTGTTTCCCCCTCTCTAGTACTCCCTCACAGTTGAAAATCGAAGGAGACCAATTTACTGTGAATATCTCCAAAAATGTGTTCTCGCCAACCTCTTTGGCATTCCTTTTCTCAATCTTTCTTATCACCTTAACTCTATATTTCCCTACTGCCACCTTTCCAAAGCCGACCAACTCAAAATCTTCCAATTGGCAGAATGCAAGACTGAAGATCAATGGGCCAAAGGGCATAAGACTCTCTACAACAAGTATCTTCTTGCCAGATCAGACAACACCCCTAAACAGGATCATCCTCTCACCCTTTTTGAATGGTTTGTATTTCATCACCAAGCACTTTGGGGCCCTTTCATTCTCAAAGAAATCAGAATCACCAGGTGCTTCCAGCTTTACAATGATTTTCGTTATCTACAAAAGCTACCCGAAGTTCTGTTTGGCCAATTCCATGGGGCTTTTGCTACTCTTCGATCTGAAAGTCCCATTAATTGCCCCTTCCCAGTGGACTTCACCACTCTGCAGATACCTGAAGTCGTATTTCTTCCGAAGTTACACTCCTTGGTCTTGGATTCCTCCGTTGGCTCTCATGCATTTGAAAGATTTACCAGAGTCATGGGGAGAATATCAGCTCAGCAGGGTCGCCTTCCCTCCTTTCAAAGGTTTATCTTTTGCGAATATCATCTGGGCCACATTTCATCTGCAGTGCTTGCTCCTTTGATATCTGAATGTGAAAGGCTCTCTCCCATAGATTGGGAGAAGCACTGCAATCAATCTACCCTCCAGTTGGAATCCTTGAACAGCTCCTTGGTCCAAGCAGGCAAGCCACCTCTCTCTGTTGAAGCTTTCCTGGACTTGAATTCCATCAATCCAGTTCAGGAACTATTTGTGCAATGGGCTGCGCGCTACTCAGCTTATATTTCCTTGCTAAAAGACCTGAAGGATCATCAACTCTTCTATCCTGTCAACATTGCTCACTTTCTTCAGCGTGCCCGTTTTGGGAAGTCCAGCCATTTCAGGTTCACCCTTGATAAGGATCAGTATATGTGTTTCTTAGAAGATCAACGACAACTTTACATTGAGCGCATGCGTCCTGAGATGGGTGTATCCTTCACTATAGATTCTGGCATCTTCCAACAACTTTTTGAAGAACAAGAGATTAAGGCTTGGGAACTTATTTCCCGGCATGCCTCTTCTTTCTCCCACTTTCTATCTCCCTGTACCCCTTTAAGAGTAATACAATCATTTATCCTTTCTCTTCATCTTTGTCTCAAGCGTTTGATTTTTTTGCTTAAATGACAAAAATGGGGAGAAACTATTGGCATTTCTGAAATACATTATTTTACTCTTTATGTTATTTCCTCAATTATGCTTAGACTTATTTCAGATCATCTTTGCTAATTGTTAAGTTTTGTCATCACTAAAAAGGGGTAGATTGATGATCAGTTTATCCCCATGTAATTTAAATAAATTACATATCTATTTTGGTGATTAACAAAACTATGATAAAGGTTACTGACATACCTTCTATGAAGTCTAATCACAGGAAATAAACCAAGGGAAAACAAGCCAATCAAGTAAGTATTCATCACACTACAACAGTAAGAGTTCAAAGCATCAATATTTGTCCAAGTACACATCGATTTCCTTAGTTTCATAACGATTTTATACTTACAAGGATTCTATGTGTTAAATCATTAAGTGATCGCAACGATTCATTAAGTGATCACAACGATTTGCCCTCACAACGATTCGTTAAGTGATCACAAAGACTTGCCATGGTTCGTAACGATTTGCTCTCGTAACGATTCCTTTAGTCATCGTAACGATTTGCTCCCATAACGATTCCTTTAGTCATCGTAACGATTTTCTCTCGTAACGATTCCTTTAGTCATCATAACGATTTGCTCTCGTAACGATTCCTTTAGTCATTGTAACGATTTGCTCTCGTAACGATTTCTTTAGTCATTGTAATGAATTGCTTTCATAACGATTCATTAAGTAATTCACAACGATTTACATATCGATTTGCTCATAACGTCATAACGATTTGTACATCGACTTGCTTATAATGTCATAATGATTTGCACATCGATTTGCTTATAAAGTCATAACGATTTGTACATCGATTTGCTTATAAAGTCATAACGATTTGTACATCGATTTGCTTATAACGTCATAACAATTTGTACATCGATTTGTTTATGACTTTATAACAATTTGATTACTAATGCATATAACGATTTGTGTATGCATCTGTTTACTCATTTGCATAAGGATTTCATGGAAAACAACGATTCGATTTTCGGACTAATCCTTGAAAATGTTGAAAAGTCAAAGTCTTCACGTATATCCGTTTGACAGCCATGCATTTATTATGACAGTACGTATCTCTGCATGCATGCTGACAATATCTTCCATTATCGTATATTCTCCATAAACATCTTTTAGAACAACAAAATGGCATTACTATTTTGATGAACATTTATTCTGACGTTGACTAACAACAAGAGATAGCCTAGCTGTCTACTGTTCAAGCTTTAAATATGTGCAGGTCTCTGACAATATCCGTCATACAATGTTAGACAAAATAGAAGCCAAAGAAGATTACAGAAGACCCTCTCTCTCTCTCTTTGCGTGCATGAAAGGATAAAGGACTGTTGACTGGAAGCTTCCAAGTGTCAATCAGTCTAACGTACACTTATGCATAGAGACAACGGGCACTTCAACGTTCGAATTTCAAAAGATGATATATGAAGTTCCTGAAGCGTCAAGAAGTGTAGTGGTCGTGGAACAACAAGCTATAACGCCCTCAACCTTCTGCAAGCTTTTCTGAGAGCCAAGCAAAAATTCTCATTAGTCTTAGCTCTTGCTCTCTGTGCTAAGTTTAGATCTGTGAGAGAGCCTTTTTGTCTGAGAAGAGTCCTTGATTGTAGATCTCTTCTTCTCAGTCCTTGCTTCAGATCAAGCAGTGTTCTATAAGCTTGATCTAGGGGCATCATCTCTTTGATCACATTCCCTTGTGTTGTTCCCTTCTGTTGTGAAGGAAGACCTGGTGGGGTATCCAGGGTGTTTTTCCCTTCGGCTGTAAAGGAAGACCTGGTAAGGTATCCAGGGTGTTGTTCCCTTCGGTTGAAGGAAGACCAGCTGGGGTGCTGGGTGCTGTAGTGTCCTTAAGGGGGACTGTACCCTTGTTAGTGAAATCTTGAGACATTGCTCAGGGACTGGATGTAGGACTCCTAAGGAGAGGAGATCTGAACTAGGATAATTCTCTGTGTCATGAGATTGCTTTTGTGTGTTTGATCTTTCAATTCTCTAATACTAACAATCTGCAAAGTGTATTTTGTGTGACTGTTTTGTGAATAGGTTTTGAGTCTTAAATAATTTTTAAGAATCCCATTCACCCCCCCTCTGGGCTTGCTAGCTGAGCAACACAAATCGTTACAGCGATCGAATCATTCTTTAAGAGATAGTGAATCGTTACACTGATCGAATCATTGTTTGACTTATCGAATCGTTATAGTGATCAAATCGCTGTTTAACTTAACAAATCATTACAACGATCAAATTGTTGTTTCATTTAGCAAATCGTTACAGCGATCAAATCGTTGTTTCACTTAACAAATCGATACAGCGATCAAATCGTTATAGTGATCAAATCGTTGTTTTGACTTATCAAATCGTTACAGTGATCAAATCGTTGTTTTACTTAACGAATCGTTGTAGCGATGGAAATTGTTGTTTTACTTATGAAATCGTTGTAGCGATGGAAATCATTATTTTACTTAGCGAAACGTTGTAGCGATGGAAATCATTATTTTACTTAGCGAATCGTTGTAGCGATGGAAATCGTTGTTTTACTTAGCGAATCGTTTTAGCGATGGAAATTGTTGTTTTCCTTATCGAATCGTTGTAGCGATGGAAATCGATGTGTACATAGAAGAAATGCATGCCCTGAACTTTAAATGACAGTGTGTGAGAGTAACTTACAGATTTTGCTTGGATTGTTTCCTGTGGATAAACTTCAAAGAAATTGTTAGAAAAGTATTTGTTAAGGTTTTGTTAATCACCAAAAAATTACATATAATAAATAAAATTATATGGGGATGGACTGATCATCAATCTTCCCATTTTTTGTGATGACAAAACATAACAAAGAGATATAAAGTGCTGAAATAAATTGAAGTAAATTTGCTGGATAAATTTAAATGAATTTGATAAATTTAAGGAATGTATTTCAGAATATTGTATTTTTCTCCCCCTTTTGTCATTAAGCAAAAAGACATAAAAAGAGACAAAGAAAGAAGGAGAAAAGATAAAATGGGAGGCACAAGAAACACTATATTGATTACTGAGGGGATATAGAGATATAGAAGGCATGTGACAAGAGAGAGGAATGGCGAGTGATGATTGGCCAAGCCTTGAGTTCTTGCTCTTCAAAATAGATTTGGAATGCACCCCAAGCTATAGTGTATGAAGGTCCCATAACAGGAACCATCCGCTGGATGTGTAGTTGCCTCTGAGCTTCGAGAAAATTTGCATATTCATCCTTGCCAAGAGACATGTTGTAGGAACTGGAGGTGCCAAAACTGGCATGCTGCAAAAACTGATCAATTGAAATGGGGTAGAAGATCTGATGTTCCTTCAGTTCCTTTTTCAGAGCAACAAAAACTGTATACCTTTCAACCCAAATGGCAAAAGGATCCTGAACAAGATGGATGGAGTTTAGATCCAAAAATTCTTCAACTGAAAGAATGGGCTTCCCAGATCTAAACAATGAAATGTTCAGATTGGCTAGCTGCTGAGTAGATTGGTTGTAGTGCTTTTCCCAATCAGATGGAGAAAGCCTCTCACACTCAGAAAGGAGGGGAGCAAGCACATCTGACTTGATATAGCCCCGATGATATTCCCTGAACAAGAATCTATGGAGGGCAAGAGGAGCTGCTTGTTGAACAGTGATTCTGCCCATCACCTGAGCAAATCTTTCAAAAATGATAGGACCAACTGTGGAATCCATGACTAAGGAGTGAAGCTTAGGAAGGAAAACCAGGTCTGGGATTTTCAAGGTAGCAAAATCTACTTGAAAGGCAGTGTTGATAGGATTTTCAATATGGAGTTCTGCAATGGCTGCCCTGAACTGCCCAAGCTGAATTTTGGGCAATTTGTTGAGAAACCTATAATCTTGGAACATCTGGAAATATCTGATCAGCTTGATTTCCTTTTGAATGAAGGGACCCCAGGTGTTCTTGTGGTTAATAATAAACCACTCACTCAGTGTGAGAGGGTGGTCTCTGAGAGGGAACCTGTCAGACTTGGCAAGAGTGAATTTTCTGTAGAGTGACTGATGGCCCCGAGCCCACTGATCTTCAGTCTTAGACTCAGCTAGAGAAAATATTTTGGACTGATCAGCTTTGGCAATGGGAGAGAGAGGGAGAACAATTTTGAGGTGGTCTGTGAGGTTGAGGTGAGGGAGACCACAAATGGTGGCAAAGGTACATTTATGCAAGAATTCACAATAAAAAGATATCCTTTTGTTTTCAACAGAAAGAGAGAACCAAAGAGGAGGAAACCGAGGTTCAGAAGAGAGAGCAAGATCTTTAGAAATTTTCCTCTTTTTAGGAACAGGATTGGAAGAGCCTATCCTATGAACATGAGTGTCAACATCCAGAACTGAACGAAGAATGGCTTCTTCAAACTCATCTTTGATGTTCTGAA
This sequence comes from Colocasia esculenta, assembly GCA_014218235.1. Classification (NCBI taxonomy): domain Eukaryota; kingdom Viridiplantae; phylum Streptophyta; class Magnoliopsida; order Alismatales; family Araceae; genus Colocasia; species Colocasia esculenta. The sequence continues at coordinate 34,131,024 of CM024760.1, read as the reverse complement.
TAATGTGGCCTTGAATTTGAGCATCCTCTAGAATGATAGAGATAAAAGAGGGAGGAGTGGGAGTATGAAGGGAAGAGAAAGAGGTTGGAGGAGGTGGTGTTGATGGTCCAGAAGATGAGGGACCAGAGGAGGAACCAGCTCCAGAAGAGGATGCTAGAGGTTCCTCAAAAATGGGAGGAGGAGGAATAAGGGTGGAGGAAGTAGGAGAAGAAGACGGGGTAGTAGGAAATGGTGCAGGTGAGGAGATGTGTTTTGGAAGGAGTTGTTTGAAGGTGGCAGGGGCTGGAGGTGCAGTGAATGAAGAAGGTGGAGAAGGAGGAACTGGAGTCTTAAGAGGTGAAGAGAAAGGAGGCTCTGGGGGCACAACAACAGCTTCTACTGGATCTTCAATGTTGACTTGTTCTGCTTCGGATTCCACTAGCCCTGATGGCCCAAACTCTTCCACCACTGGCCGTGGAGGCCCTGACTTCTCAACTGATGGCCCTGGTGGCCCTGATGCTTCCTCAACCACATTAGGACCTGATGGCCTGACTGCTTCTTCAGAAGGCCCTGGTGGCCCTGAGCTACCCTCTGGCATGGGTTGAGTGGGAGCAAGAGGGGCAGAAATAGGCAATTGTGCCCTCACAAAATCTGACAGATCTGCTGCTAAGTGCTTCAGGCTCCCCAACTCACTTTTCAATCCCCGGAGCTCATCTTTTACTGCTCCAATCTCCTTGGCTCATGTGCTTTGGCTTATGAAAATTGAAGACACTTCATTTTGCAAGGAGCACAACATCTCTCCCTGAGCATTTAATCTGTCAATTATAGGCTTCAGGTTCACTCTTAGCTTCTTCTTCTTGGATCTGTGGTGTGCCTTTCTGATAAGCAATGGGATCTTTGAGGCCACACCCTTGCCTTTCACTGCTGGGCCTCTAACAGGCTCCACAACATCATCATCATCAGAATCAGATGAACTTGCAATGAGACCTTCTTGAAATTGATCAACAGAGGCATTCATTGTGGGCTCCCCCTGAGTTTCTGCTTCCTTTTCAACCACATGCTCCCCCTGAGCTAGAGCATCCTTCATCTGAACATCCTCTTTGTGGCCGAGTGCCACATCTTCTGAAACAACTGTTCTCTGGTCAATTTCCACACTTGCAATTTCAACAGGAAAATTTGGAGGGATTTCTTCATGAATTTCTTCCTGCCCCCCCCCCTGAATACTAGCGACAGTTTCCAACACTTCGTCAATTACAGATGCAATAACTGTCGAGGGGGTCTCAACCTCAGATGGCTGCCCAACGGGCTCAATGTGCTCAGGATCAATCTGTTCTAATCTTCTAGCACTTGCCACTGGTTCTTCAAGTCTGGCTTCTTCTTCCTCTTCTTGGACAACTAGAATTTCTGAGATTATAGTAGCTTCACCTATAATAGCCTCTCCTTCTGCCATGGAGGTCTTTGTCCAAACACTTCCAACTAGACCAAAACTACTTTTCTTTAAATTTCGGGACCTGATAGGTTGGCCCATCTTCTCCATTACCTCTCCCTTCAGATCAAGATTAAAATGCTTGAATATCCGAGTCAGCAAATGGGCAGAAGGGAGTGAGACATTTAACTTATTCTTCTTATCCCATAACATTTCTACAACAAATCTCATTCTTTCAATCATCACTTTATCCATATTAATGTCTTGATTTTGAATTGCCCAAAACATCATATCAGAATCGGCTTTAGGGCAAGTTGAAATAGTGGCATTTCTTGGTACAAGAATCTGGCAGACTATGAAGTGAAGAATTCTATTGAACGCATTTAGCTGATTGATATCTATCTTTCCATCCTTTAATTTGTACTCTGTTCTAATAATGCCTAGCCCCTTGGCATGAAGATCTACACTGTCTACCCCATTGCAAACAACGGTAGACACACCAAAAAGCCTCTCCAATAGATCATAGGTGATGTGGATAGGTGTAGCAACCTAGATTTTTTTGAAAAATAAAAATCTAAATAATATTAAAATTTTGATAATGGGAAAATCAAATAAAAGAAAACTAATTAAATTAATTAGAAAATCAAAGGAAAGAGAATTAAATAAAACCCATCAAATGAAAATAAGTAATAGGCTTTATTAAATGGACCCATTAGCAATTAGTGGGCCAAAATAAGGATTTTAAAAAGAAGAATAATGGGAAATTACCTTAAATTCGTAACTAAAATATTACTTAAATAAAAGAGGGTATTTAATGCATTAAAATAAGTGGTTTGAGTTGGATTTGGAATCATAAACCTACCCCAATTGCTTGGCCATGAAATCCCCTCTCTCTCAACCCAATTTGGAGATCTCTTGCTTAAAAAGGGGAGAGGAAAATAGGAAACTCAGAATTAAATGGGAATTAGACTTAAACTAGGAAATGGAATTAGGGGGAGCTTAAATACTTCTCTAAAACCCTCATGGCCGGCCCTAGCTCATGCCAAGAGGCTGTTGGACCAGAAGGAGAAGCCAAGAGGAGGAGAAATAGTGGAGAGGAAGATCTATCAAAGCTTCTTCCCGAGTTCTTCATCTTCAAACCCTAGAAGAGGAAAAATGTGAAAGGTAGACATTCTCACGAGCATAAACTATGAAAATTTATCTGTAGGATGTCTCATCTATCAGGAACAAAAGCCCTTTGGTTTCATATTTTTCCATCAAGCAAATCTTTAGTTCTCAATTTTCAAAGTTCTGTGCACTTCATGACCCCGAACCCTCTTATTAAATTCATATCTTCATGTATACTCGTCTTCATGCCATGAGATTGTTACTGTAAGAACTAATGGATGTTAGGCTTCTTTTGCCCCTAAAAGCCCTAATTTCCATCCATCCTATCGTGTGAATTAATTCGTTGATTCCAACTGTACATTGTTCTATGTTCATCATGACTACTCTTTATTAAACCATGCTGAAACTTTCGTTGTTTTAAAATTCCGATTTATTGGAAGTAACCATATATGTCTGGATCTGTTTTAAACTAGTTTCGTAATTTTTCATGTACTGTACAATTAGTTTTTAATTTTAGAACAACCCTGTGTCAAGAAGGGCAACTCTTGGACCGCAATCCAAGACATGTCTGATTCCTGTCGGACTAGGGCACAGACCACCAGAACGCGACGGCCCGATAGGCCACGTTCTGTGGTCTGGTTGTGACAGATTGCCAGCCGCGTTCTGAACATGACAGGCGTCACCGTGCTTGGCCCGAACGGCTTGTCGCGTTCCTTACATGACTCAGTCGCATTCTCAGTGCCTGTCCCGACAGTTCTGTCGCGATCCTTGTAACCCCCTATCGCGATATGCTCTGACCCGTCACGATCCTTACAAGGGTCCATCGCGATCTCAGGATTTTGCATGAAACCCCCTCTTTCTGCAAGATCTGACCTTCTACAGTAACTATTACCATGTTAACTGTTTCAAACGCAGTAAACAGAATTGTTAATCATGAACATGTAATTAGTTAATTAAAAAGTCTTTCACTTGATTATTTCATCTCCATGATTCTCTTAACACATGCACACACATGAACCCCCCAATATGGCTTAATTTGGCATGAAAATGTTTCATAATGTATCTGGAAATTTATTTCAATAATGTTTATTAATTGCCATATTTTAAACAAACTTGTCTTCGTTTCTCGCAATGTTTTAGAAATACCGATTTCGACGCTCCACTGTTCTAGAATTCCTCTAGAACGTCGAGCACTTGTTTTCTCTACACACTTGTCTCTTGACTTGGACGAACTCTCCGTCGGATATTCCTTCTGCCGGACTAGTGAGTCTTTGTTCAAGGCCTCCGTAAGTCTCCTCTGTTCATAGATTCCCACATGGTCGACGAGTGGGTTGTACCCTAACGCCTATGAAAATCCTTTAGGGATCAATAAGATCCAAATAGCCATTAGATGTTCACTCTCGTCTTGAATCACGCCGAACCTCTGGACCTGTGCGTAACATGGCCAGCGGAAAGGTAGTGAGTTCCACCTGACTGCCAACACCACGTGCGCGTGTTGTGCAACTGTTGTTATTGCCTGTTTACTCGACGTGTTACGTACAATGTCCACTAGCTCTCATCTATACTCTACTCGCTCATCTATTCATGTTCACTCTACTATCTCGTCTATTCATCTAGTACTCTCATCTTCTTCTTGGTACTCTATATTGGCCATTGACTGATTGTCTAAAGATAAACAATATAACCAATGTCTAGCAATAAACAAAGAGCCCGATCTGGTCCTGAGATGTGCGCCTGAAAGTGCTAGTGCCCATGGGAGTTAAATGATCAGAGTGTTTGGCATTACACTCAAGTGCTATCTATCTTGGATATCTAAATGACAATAAAAAAAAAGTGCTATGTTCTCTCGTTGTCTATTAACAAAAGTGCTATACTATACTTGTTGTGCTATTGCTATATTCTGTGCTATTGTGCTATGGCCATCTTGCTATTTTGTGCTATACTCAACACTCTTACTATATTTGGAAAGTTGTGCTATTTCGTTCACGTGCTATCCTGCTATCTTTTACTTGACTCTCTTGCTCTATCATTAGTTACTCTGCCTTTAATGCATTAACTATTTAAAGTCTGCTTGACTATTGAGATTTAAGTCCTACTGGGCGTTATCGCTCACCCTGCGTTATTTGTCGTTGTGCTCTCAGGTGAAACCAAGGATGAACTATACACTCAAGAAGACGGGAACGACCAGGAGTGACGTCACGAGTACCCTAGTGTCCTAGCAATATGTTAGAGTCATAGTTAGTCTTTTGCCTATTTCAATGTAATTAGGCCCTATAGAGTGGCTCTGATATTAATGGTTGTAACTAGACATTTGGAAGGTTATTAATGAAATGAATTTGCTTTAGTATTATTCATTGTGCATTGGTTTGATGTCTAGTACTCGCTCTATACCCGTTTACTTGCAACTACCTCGCGTTCCGATATTCCGCGTCGGGGCGTGTCAGTTTTGTGGTATCAGAGCCTAGGTTATTCTTAAGTATAGGATGATCTAGGTTAACCTGCCTCGACTAGAGTCAATTATCCTACCTATGTGAGTTGAGGTTAGAGCCAAGGGTAACTAGCTAAAATGAACTCACACACACACAAATTAAATTTCACATCAATATCATGACAATAAGTATTATTTTTGTAGGAACTAAGCAACAAAGATGACGGTTGAACGTGCTCAAATGAGGGGCATGCAACAAACCATCCAAGAACTGACTCGCACGATTGTGCAAGCTACCCAAGGAGGTGGCAATCGGGGTGCAGGCGACCTGCATCGTAACTTCCAGAGTCTGAACCCACCTAGGTTCAGTGGATCCACGGATCCAGATGAAGCGGAGCACTGGCTCAAAGAGACGAAAAGAATTTTCCGCGTCATGCAATGTGCAGTGGGGGATAAGCTGCTGCTAGCCACATTCCAACTGGAAAAGGACGCCCGCGCTTGGTGGGAGTCTGTTGAAGCGACCAGAGCTAATGGTCACTTCACCTGGACCGAGTTCAAAGAAGCCTTCAATTCCAAATACTTCTCAGAGCGTGTCCAAGAAAGGAAGGCTGCAGAATTCGCTCCTCTTAAACAGTGGAGCTCGACTGTGGCCGAATATGAAGCCCAGTTCTCTAGACTGGCAAGATATGCTGAACATCTGGTGAACACGGAGAGAATGAAGGCTAAGCGCTTCCTTAACGGCCTTAAGCCTCAATACATTACTCAACTCGCACCTCTCGACATCCAGACCTACGCCGAGACGGTGAAGAAAGCACAGCTGTTGGAAGATGCTATGAACTTCACCGACCGTATAAAAGGGAAGTTCGTGAAAAAGGAAATGACCTCGGGTCAATCATCTGCTAAGCCGAACAATGGCAAGAAGCGTCCCTTCAACATCACGGAGGGGTCCAGCCAAGAAAGGAAACCGAAGGTCTTCGTACCCAACACTCCAGCCAAGAGCAACTGCAAGCATTGTGACAAGCCAGGTCACACTAGTGACTAATGCTGGAGGAAAGTCGACGCATATCTGCGCTGCGGAAGTCACGAGCACCGCATCCCCGAGTGCCCGCTACTGAAAGAGAATGAAAGGTGCCCTAATGCGCCTAAGAAACAGGGAAGACTGCAAGCCCTGCACGAGGAGGAACCCGCTACGGACGGTGGCATGGTGGAAGGTACCCTACAAGTTTTCTCCTTATCAGCATTTGCCTTATTTGATACTGGTGCAACTCATTCATTAATATCTCAATACTTTGCTGATACCCTGACTGTAAAACCTATATCCATGGGTTGTGAGTTCTCTGTCACAACGCCACTAGGAGAAAAGGAGAAATTGAACAAATATTTTTCCTCTGTCGATGTAATGATCGGAGACCATAACTTAAAGGCCAACCTGGTGTGTATGCCCATGGAAGGCTATGATGTAATTTTGGGAGCCGACTGGTTGTCCACTTATGGGGAAAGTGTTGACTGTAAGAAAGGGAAGGTTACCTTTAGTGACTTTCCTAAATTGGTATTCTCTGGGATTAGACATAAGAGACGGATGTCTCTGGTCTCTACTATAAAAGCCCACAACATGATAAGGAAAGGGTGTACTGCTTTCCTAGCAGCCGTAGTTGTTGAAAGGAAGGGTTCTAAGATAGAAGACATCCACATAGTCCAGGATTACCCCGATGTGTTTCCTGAAGATCTGCCAGGGATTCCCCCGGAGAGAGATGTCAACTTCGCCATTGAATTGATCCCTGGAGCCGCCCCGATATCTCGTCAACCGTACCGGATGTCACCTTCCGAGCTCAAAGAATTAAAGGCAAAACTGATGGAGCTATTAGAGAAAGGGTTCATTAGACCGAGTACTTCCCTACGGGGAGCACTTGTGCTATTCGTTAAGAAGAAAGATGGATCGATGAGGTTGTGCATCGACTATCGTCAACTCAATCAGCTCACCATCAAGAACAAATACCCATTGCCCAGGGTCGATGAACTATTCGACCAAATATCTGGAGCTCAATATTTCTCCAAGATCGATCTTAGATATGGCTATCACCAAATGAGGATCAAGGATGACGATATCTTCAAAATGGCTTTCAGGAGCAGGTATGGACATTATGAATTCGTCGTTATGCCTTTTGGTCTAACCAATGCTCCTGCAGCCTTTATGCAACTAATGAACAACATATATCGGCCATACCTTGACACGTTCGTGGTCGTCTTCATCGACGACATCCTCATTTATTCAAAGACCAAGGAAGAGCACGAAGAACACTTGAAGATTGCACTGCAAGTCTTGCGAGACAACAAACTGTACGGAAAGCTTAGCAAGTGTGAATTCTGGCTCGAAGAAGTATCCTTCTTGGGCCATGTCATCTCAAATGACGGCATCTCTGTTGATCCCTCCAAAGTCGAAGGTGTACTCAATTGGGAGAGACCAACCAACGTCACCGAGATAAGAAGCTTCTTAGGACTAGCTGGTTACTACAGGCGGTTCATCAAAAACTTCTCCAAGATCGTCGTTCCTCTCACACGACTGACACGAAAGGAGAATCCATACTCCTGGAGTAAAGAGTGTGAGAAAAGTTTTCAAACTCTTAAAGATTGCCTGACTTCAGCACCTGTTCTCGCTCTGCCAATAGAGGGAGAGGGTTTCTCTGTCTACACTGATGCCTCAAGGATTGGGCTAGGGTGTGTACTGTTGAAAAAGGAGAAAGTCATCGCCTACTCTTCTCGACAACTGAAGACTCATGAAGTCAACTACCCCGTGCATGATCTTGAGTTGGCTGTCGTGGTCTTCGCCTTGAAAATCTGGAGACATTACCTCTACAGAGAAAAGTTCACTGTCTACTCAGACCATAAAAGTCTAAAGTATTTATTCTCCCAGAAAGAGCTCAACATGAGACAGAGAAGATGGCTAGAATATCTAAAGGATTTCAACTTCAACATCCAATACCATCTAGGCAAGGGTAATGCTGTGGCTGATGCTCTTAGTAGGAAGCCAATGGCGTCTGTTTCAAGTCTAGTCCTTGGCGAGATGCAACTACTGGAACAATTCGCAATGTTAGACTTAAATATTGAACATAGGGATGATCGAGTCTTGGTTGCCAATATCAAGATTCAATCTGATCTGCTAGAGGAGATTAAAGCTTAACAAGATGATGATCCATTCTTAGTTCACGTCAAGGAAACTCTAGCCAAAAGACCGGACTTCGCTATGACCGAAGATGGAAGGCTTGTCTTTCAAGGAAGGACATGTGTTCCCGATGATGAAGAACTGAAGAGGAAGCTAATGGAGGAAGCTCACAAGGCAAAGTACACTATTCATCCAGGAGGTACCAAAATGTATCAAGACATGAAAAGAACATTTTGGTGGCTGAACATGAAGAGAGAGGTAGCAGAACATGCCGCTTACTACCTTACTTGCCAACAAGTAAAAGCGGAACACTTGTGCCCTGCTGATGTACTCAGACCGCTGGATATTCCGGAATGGAAATGGGAAAGCATTGGCATGGACTTCATCATGGGTTTACCCAAGACTCGTGGTGGACTCGACGCCATATGGGTCATTGTGGACCGACTAACCAAATCCGCCCATTTTCTGCCTATAAAGAGTAAGTGGTCGGTGGAGGTACTAGCTGCCCTATATGTCAAGAAGATAGTAAGACTGCACGGACTTCCATCATCTATTGTCTCGGATCAAGATCCGATATTTACATCTCATTTTTGGAAAGGTCTGCAAGGTGCACTGGGTACTAAACTCATCTTTAGTACCGCATTCCATCCACAAACTGATGGGCAAACTGAAAGAACCAAACAAATAGTGGAAGACATGTTGAGAGCTTGCACCATAGACTTCCAAGGATATTGGAACGAGCATCTATCCCTTACTGAGTTCGCCTATAACAACAGTTACCAGGTGAGCATCAAGATGGTGCCGTTCGAAGCACTCTACGGAAGGAATTTTAGATCTCCTGCATGCTGGAATGAGGTTGGAGAACAGCAATGGCTAGGTCCAGACATGGTGCAACGTACCACAAAAGACATACAAGTGATTAGAGACCGGCTTAAGACTGCTTTGCCCACACAAAAGAGCAATGCCGACAAGAGAAGGCGATATTTAGAATTCCAAGTCGGTGATCATGTGTTCTTAAAGGTGTCACCTACACGTGGCATCCAAAGATTTGGAGTGAAAGGAAAGCTCAGTCCTAGATTCATTGGTCCTTTTGAAGCACTCAAAAGGATTGTTGAGGTTGCATACCAACTGGCGTTGCCACCGGATCTGGCATGTGTACATAATGTGTTCCATGTCTCCATGCTCAAGAAATATGTCTATGACCCTACCCACATCATTCGCCACGAGAAGATGGTATTGAACAAGGATGTGACATACGAAGAGAAGCCAGTCAAGATACTGGAATGAAAGGTGCAACAGCTCAGGAACCGTCCCATTCACGTGGTTAAAGTCTTATGGAATAACCGCAGAGTGGAAGAAGCCACATGGGAACCGGAAGGAATCATCAGACGAAACTACCCCGATCTTTTCGATAAGACATTCTCTCCTATATGATCATATGAATTTGGGGACCAAATTCTATTAAGAGGGGGAGGATGTAGCAACCTAGATTTTTTCGAAAAATAAAAATCTAAATAATATTAAAATTTTGATAATTGGAAAATCAAATAAAAGAAAACTAATTAAATTAATTAGAAAATCAAAGGAAAGAGAATTAAATAAAACCCATCAAATGAAAATAAGTAATGGGCTTTATTAAATGGACCCATTAGTAATTAGTGGGCCAAAATAAGGATTTTAAAAAGAAGAATAATGGGAAATTACCCTAAATTCATAACTAAAATATTACCTAAATAAAAAGAGGGTATTTAATGCATTAAAATAAGTGGTTTGAGTTGGATTTGTAATCATAAACCTACCCCAATTGCTTGGCCACGAAATCCCCTCTCTCTCAACCCAATTTGGAGATCTCTTGCTTAAAAAGGGGAGAAGAAAATAGGAAACTCGAAATTAAATGAGAATTAGACTTAAACTAGGAAATGGAATTAGGGGGAGCTTAAATACTACTCTAAAACCCTCATGGCCGGCCCTAGCTCATGCCAAGAGGTTGTTGGACCAGAAGGAGAAGCCAAGAGGAGGAGAAATCGTGGAGAGGAAGATCTATCAAAGCTTCTTCCCGAGTTCTTCATCTTCAAACCCTATAAGAGGAAAAACGTGAAAGGTAGGCATTCTCATGAGCATAAACCATAAAAATTTATCTGTAGGATGTCTCTTCCATCAGGAACAAAAGCCCTTTGGTTTCATATTTTTCCATTAAGCAAATATTTAGTTCTCAATTTTCAAAGTTCTGTGCACTTCATGACCCCGAACCCTCTTATTAAATTCATATCTTCATGTATTCTCGTCCTCATGCCATGAGATTGTAACTGTAAGAACTAATGAATGTTAGGCTTCTTTTGCCCCTAAAAGCCCTAATTTCCATCCATCCTATCGTGTGAATTCCAACTGTACACTGTTCTATGTTCATCATGACTACTCTTTATTAAACCATGCTGAAACTTTCGTTGTTTTCAAATTCCGATTTATTGGAAGTACCCATATATGTCTGGATCTGTTTTAAACTGGTTTTGTGATTTTTCATGTACTGTATAATTAGTTCTTAATTTTAGAACAACCCTGTGTCAAGAAGGGCAACTCTTGGCCCGCAATCCAAGACATGTCTGATTCCTGTCGGACTCGGGCACAGACCACCAAAATGCGATGGCCTGATAGGCCTCGTTCTGTGGTCTTGTTGTGATAGACTGCCAGCTGCGTTCTGAACGCGACAGGCGTCGCCGTCACGATCGCCGTGCCTGGCCCGAACGGCTTGTCGCATTCCTTACATGACTCAGTCGGGTTCTCAGCGCCTGTCCCGACAGTTCTGTCGCGATCCTTGTAACCCCCTGTCACGATCTGCTCTGACCCGTCGCGATCCTTACAAGGGTCCGTCGCGATCTCAGGATTTTGCATGAAACCCCCTCTTTCTACAAGATCTGACCTTCTACAGTAACTATTACCATGTTAACTGTTTCAAACGCAGTAAACGAAATTGTTAATCATGAACATGTAATTAGTTAATTAAAAAGTCTTTCACTTGATTATTTCATCTCCATGGTTCTCTTAACACATGCACACACATGAACCCCCCAATATGGCTTAATTTGGCATGAAAATGTTTCATAATGTATCTGGAAATTTATTTCAATAATGTTTATTAATTGCCATATTTTAAACGAACTTGTCTTCGTTTCTCGCGATGTTTTGGAAATACCGATTTCGACGCTCCACTGTTATAGAATTCCTCTAGAACGTCGAGCACTTGTTTTCTCTACACACTTGTCTCTTGACTTGGACGAACTCTTCGTCGGATATTCCTTCTGCCAGACTAGTGTGTCTTTGTTCAAGGCCTCCGTAAGTCTCTTCTGTCCATGGATTCCCACATGGTCGACGAGTGGGTTGTACCCTAACGCCTATGAAAACCCTTTAGGGATCAATAAGATCCAAACGGCCATTAGAATTTCACTCTCGTCTTGAATCACGCCGGACCTCTGGACCTGTGCGTAACATGGCCAGCGGAAAGGTAGTGAGTTCCACCTGACTGCCTACACCACATGCGCGTGTTGTGCAACTGTTGTTATCGCCTGTTTACTCGACGTGTTATGTACAATGTCCACTAGCTCTCATCTATACTCTACTCGCTCATCTATTCACGTTCACTCTACTATCTCGTCTATTCATCTAGTACTCTCATCTTCTTCTTGGTACTCTATATTGGCCATTGATTGATTGTCTAAAGATAAACAATATAACCAATGCCTGACAATATATAAAGGGCCCGATCTGATCCTGGGATGTGCGCCCGAAAGTGCTAGTGCCCATGGGAGTTAAATGATCAGAGTGTTTGGCATTACACTCAAGTACTATCTATCTCGACCATCTAAATGACAATAAAAAAAAATGCTATGTTCTCTCGTTGTCTATTGACAAAAGTGCTATACTATACTCGTTGTGCTATTGCTATATTTTGTGCTATTGTGCTATGGCCATCTTGCTATTTTGTGCTATACTCGACACTCTTATTATATTTGGAAAGTTGTGCTATTTCGTTCACATGCTATCCTTCTATCTTTTACTTGACTCTCTCGCTCTATCATTAGTTACTCTGCCTTTAATGCATTAACTATTTAAAGCCTACTTGACTATTGAGATTTAAGTCCTATTGGGCGTTATCGCTCACCCCGCGTTATTTGTCGTTGTGCTCTCAGGTGAAACCAATGTTGAACTATACACTCAAGAGGACGGGAACGACTAGGAGTGACGTCACGAGTACCCTAGTGTCCTAATAATATGTTAGAGTCATAGTCTTTTGCCTATTTCAATGTAATTGAGCCCTATAGAGTGGCTCTGATATTAATGGTTGTAACTAGACATTTGGAAGGTTATTAATAAAATAAATTTGCTTTAGTATTTTTCATTGTGCAATAGTTTGATGTCTAGTACTCGCTCTATACCCGTTTACTTGCAACTGCCTCGCGTTCCGATATTCTGCGTCGGGGCGTGACAATAGGTGTACCTTTTATTAAGGAGGAGAGGGACCCATCTTTTTCTACCTTCAGGCATGTGTAGAATGCCTTGACTAGGTCCGGATAGCTTGACTCAGAAACTGTGACCATTTTCGACCATTTCATTCTTTCTATGGCTTCCACGATATTATGCATCCCATTCTTCTCTAAATCTGCAATATCTACTGCCTTGTTGCCACACAACTTGGCCTTTACTGCTGCAAACCTTTCCTGTTGCTCCGCTGTGAAGAAGACGATGTTGTAACCACCAACGGTGCCGGAACTCCCAGAAGCCGCCATGGAAAAGAACAAGGAAAGTTTCTGGAGGATCGTGGGAAGGAATGGAACAGAAGCCCTCAAGAAATCTTGGCGGGAACAAAGAGATTCTTTGAAATCACATTGAGAGAGGTCTGGAATCGATAGGGTTTTATCACTCCAGGTAAGTCGAATGTGAAGAGAGAGAGAGAGATGAAATTTATAAGGCATGGATTTCGGACCTTAACGGTAGGACATAAAGGTGCTTTTGAAACGACAGAGCAATAAATGCGAATAACGACAAAAGAGGAGAGGATTACGCAAATAATAAAGAATGTATTCTACAAGAAATAAGGAATTCACTTAACTTAAGGCAGGAGGGATAAATATTATTCTGAAATTTATTACTTTAGTTTCATGCAGACGTATCTATTACAAATTACACATGCCTAATTCCCTTCTAAGAGACGTAAATCTCTCTTCAGGTAAGGCTTTTGTAAAGATGTCTGCCAACTGATTTAAAATATCTATAAAAGAAATATTTATATTGTCATTAGCTACATGATCTCTAATGAAATGATATCTAACCTCTATATGTTTCATTCTGGAGTGCTGAACTAGATTTTTGGTGAGATTTATCGTACTTGTGTTGTCGCATAGCAATGGGATGGTCTTGATGTGCAATCCATAGTCTTCAAGCTGTTGTTTTATCCATAGGAGTTGTGTGCAACAGCTTCCAGCAACTACGTACTCAGCTTCAGCTGTTGATAGTGCTACTGAATTTTGCTTCTTTAAAGACCATGAAATCAAGCATTCTACAAGAAATTGACAACTACCACTGGTGCTCTTTCTATCTACCTTGCATCTAGCATAGTCAGCATCAGAATATCCAACTAAGCTAGTTTCACATGATTTTGGATACCACAAACCTAGATCATGAGTTTTAGCTAAATATCTAATTTTTTTTTAACAGAAATTAAGTGGGATTCCTTAGGATCTGCCTGATATCTTGCACACATGCATACATTAAATAAAATATCAGGTCTACTAGCTATTAAATATAGCAATGATCCTATCATACCTCTATAAAGTTTTTGATCAACCTTCTTACCATCTTTATCACTGTCTAACCTGGTGGATGTGCTCATTGGAGTGGACAATGGTTTTGCATTGACAAACCCGAATTTCTTCAATAATTCTTTGGTATATTTTGCTTGAAAAATATGTGTACCTTCTTTGCCTTGCTTGATTTGTAATCCTAGGAAGTAGTTGAGCTCACCCATCATGCTCATCTCGAATTCACCATGCATAAGCTTCTCAAAATACTTGCACAAAGATTCATCAGTAGATCCAAATATTATATCATCTACATAAATTTGCATAAGCAATATACTTTTGACTTTTGATTTAATAAACAATGTACTATCTACCTATCCTCTGATGAAACCTTGGTTTAACAAAAATGCACTAAGTCTTTCATACCATGCTCTAGGTGCTTGCTTTAAACCATATAATATTTTATGTAATTTAAAAAGATGATTTGGAAAATCTACATCATCAAAACCAGGAGGTTGTTCTACATAGACTTCCTCCTTTATATATCCATTCAAAAATGCAGATTTTACATCCATTTGAAAAAGTTTTAAATCCAATGCAGATGCATAAGCAAGTAAAATTTGAATAGCCTCTAGTCTTGCTACTGGTGTATAGGTTTCATTGAAATCTATGCCTTCCTCTTGGGAATAGTCTTGAGCTACCAGTCTAGCCTTGTTTCTAGTGATAACACCAGCTTCATCCAATTTGTTCTTGAACACCCATTTGGTGCCAATCACAAGATGATCTGATGGTCTCGAAACAAGGGACCAAACTCGGTTTCTCTTGAACTGATTAAGTTCATCTTGCATGGCTAGAATCCAAGATTCATCAGACAGTGCTTCATTGACTATCTTAGGCTCAATTTGAGATACAAATGCTAAATAATCACAAGGGATAACATTATCTCTAGTTCTTACCCCAACCGATGGATCTCCAATGATGTTGTCCTTTGGGTGATCCTTCCTGTATCTCCATTCCTTTGGAAGATCATCATGTATAATTTTCTTTTGTTGTAGTTCTTCCAAGGGTGGATCTTCATTATCCTTGATAGATGTATCTTTCAGTTTCTTGGATAGATTTTCTGCATTTTCATCATCACTATCTGCTTCCTTTCTCAAAGAAGGGTTAGACTCATCAAAGATAACATGAATAGTTTGTTCAATTAATAAACTTTATTTATTAAAAACCCTATAGCCTTTGGGTTTAGAGGCATACCCCATGAAGATACCTTCATCAGATTTAGAATCCAGCTTACCTATGTCTCTCTTACCATTATTGTGAATGAAGCATGGACTTCCAAATGTTCCGAAGTGACTGATCTTGGGCTTCCTTCCCTTGTACAATTCATATGCGGTCTTCTTCAGGATTGACCTGATCATTACTCTATTTATAATATAACAAGTTGTGTTGATAGCTTCTGCCCAAAAGTATCTTGGAAGGTTGTATTCTGATAGCATTGTTCTGGCCATATCCAACAGTGTTCTATTCTTCCTCTCAGCTACTCCATTTTGCCGAGGTGTCCTTGGTGCTGATAAGTTGTGCTCTATTCCTTGATCATCACAAAATTATGCAAACTTATCATTTTTGAATTCTCCTCCATGATCTGAGTGAATGTTTATTATGTTGAACTTCTTATCCTTTTGAACCAACTTACTGAACATCACAAAGCTTTCGAAAGTATCATCTTTATACTCTAAGAAGGATACCCATGTAAATCTTGAATAGTCCTCTACTATTACAAAACCAAAATTCTTTCCTCCAAGGTTGGTAGTTCTCATAGGTCCAAACAAATCCATATGAAGTAATTCCAAAGGTTTGGAGGTAGTTACCATTGTCTTTGATTTGAAGAAGGATTTTGCATGCTTCCCTTTTGCACATGGTTCACACACACCTTCTATTCTTGAGCTTATCTTGGGCAGAACTTCCACTAGATTGCATTTGATGAGCTTTCTAATTCCATCCAAGCTGCAGTGACCCAATCTCCTGTGCCATAGTTCAGCAGTTTGATCTTTATTTGCTGCTAGACAAACATCTTGATCTTTTAATTCTTCTAGGTGCAGTACATACAATTTCCTTTCTCTGCTGGCTTCGAACACAATTGCACCATCCTTCATAATTAAGCACTTAGACTCTTGAAATTTGATTTGGTGACCCTTGTCACAAAGCTGGTTGATACTTATGAGATTGTGCTTGAGTCCTTTGATGCATAAGACATCTTCTATGAGGGTTCTGTCTTGACTCCCAACTGATCCACAACCGATCACTGAACCTTTTCCATTATCTCCATATGTTACTGTTCCTTCTTCATCTTTGATATATGAACATAATCTTCTGTTACAAGTCATGTGCCTTGAGCACCTGCTGTCCAGGTACCACTTTGATGCTCTAAGGCTTCCCTGCAACAAATCACTTAAGATTTAGGTACCCAAGTTCTTTTGGGTCCTTGCTGGTTAGTTTCCTCATTTTTCCTTTTAGGAATCCACCTTAAGTGTTTAGTTGTACAAGTTATTTTAGTGTGTCCCAATTTGTTGCAATGACTATAGCATGATATATTATTTACTATTTTAATTTGTGTGTATTTAATGTTAGATTTATAGTCAGTATTTTGTTCAGCTACAAACTTAGCGTTGGATAAATTTTAGGATGAATGATTGTTTCTTCATTATCTGGTAGAGTATATCCTAAACCATACTTTTTCTTACCAGATCTTCTTGTTCCTTTTAATATTAGAGATGATTTTCCGTTTGTAAATTTTTCAATTGTGTTAGTTAGATATTCATTATCTTTTGTTAGTGTGTCAACTTCCTTTTTAAGTTTGCTTAAGGTTTCCTAGTTTTCCAGATTTGTTATATGTTCATTTTTAACTTTTAGATCTTCACATAACAATTCATTTCTTCTTTTTAATTTAGAGATTTATTTTTCTAGTTGCTCAGTTTCAGATTTTAAGTCTGAGTTTGTGATTTCTAAGCATGCATGACTTTTCTTGGTGGTTTTTAATAGCTTACATACATCTTTATACTTACTATATAGTTCATTGAATGCGTCTTCTAGACTATTAGAATCAGATTCATTGCATGAAGTAAAAGATGAATCAGAAGTTACCTTGTCATCTACGCTTGCCATGAAGGCCAGGTTAACTTTTTCTTCTTCTTCATCGCTGGAGCTTGACTCACTGTCTGAGTCACTTTCATTGTTCCATGCAGTTGCCATGGCTTTCTTTTTATACCTTCTGAACTTCTTGGAGTTGTCCTTCTTTTTGAACTCCGTCTTCTTCAGCTTTGGACACTCTACCTTGATGTGTCCAGGTTTTTTGCATTCGTAGCAAATGGGTTCTAACTTCTTAACATCCTTGACTTCAGGTTTCTTGAAGTCTTTCCCTTTCTTGAAGTACCTTCTCCCTAACTGATATTTTTTCTTAGCAAGAATAAGTTGTAGTCTTCTAGAGAGAAGAGCTTCCTCATCTTCACTGTCCTCATAACTTCTTTCATTTTATGATTCTTCTTCGGAGCTGCCTTCTGTAACTTTTAGTGCATTGTTGTGCTTCTTTCTACTGGAGGATTCTCCAAGCCTTTCCATGTTTATCTCATGGGCCATTAGTGACCCAATGAGCTTCTCAAGTGACATTCTTTTAAGGCCATTAGCTTCTTCTATGGCTGTCACTTTTGGAGTCCATGAGGTTGGTAGTGATCTCAGTATCTTTCTCACCATATCTCTGATGTCATAGGTTTTACCAAGCCCAGCCAATCCATTTGTGATGTCAGTGAATCTGCTAAATTTGTGTGATGGTCTCTCCTGGTTGCATATGAAAATTTTCATATTAGGCTACCAAGATGTCTATTCTTGTTTCTCTTACCCTGTCGGTTCCTTCATATGCGATTCTAAGCTTCTCCCACATTTCCATAGCTGATTTGCATGTTGAGATCCTATTGAACTCTTTCTTGCTCAGAGTACAGCATTGTATACTTTTGGCTTTGCTATTTAGAGATATCTTCTTTTTGTCTTAATCTGTCCAATTTTCTCTACTGTTGAGTACTACAAGGTCTCCTTCTTCGACAATAGACCAAAGTTGGAAATCGAGACCTAGAAGAAAGAACTCCATTCGAGTCTTCCAGTAGTTGTAGTCTTCTCCATCAAATAGAGGGGGTCTGTTGACGAACTGACCTTCTGCATACTCTTGAGCTGCCATTTATCTTTGCTCTTCAGACCGTGTGATCTTCTTTCTTGAAGAGACTTGGCTCTGATACCACTTGTTGCCTACCTAGCAAGCCCAGAGGGGGGGGGGTGAATGGATTCCTAAAAATCTTTGTAGAATAAAACCTATCAACAAGAATACTTAACAGAAAAACACTAACATCGATAGTTAGTGTTAGAGAGAGTGAAGACAAACAAGAAAACACACAACAATAGGAGATTTTTATCCTGGTTCAGACCACCTATCCCAAGGAGTCCTACGTCCAGTCCCCAAGCAACAACTTGGGATTTCACTAACCAAGGGTACTGTCTCCCTTAAGGACTCTTACACATCCAGCAGCAGCTGACCTTCTCTTCTAACCCCGAAGAGGTACAAACCACCACCTGATACATAGGTCTTCCTTCCTCAATGAAGGGAATAACAACCACCTGTTTCCAACAGGTCTTCTCTCCACAACCGAAGAGGAACACACAGAGAATTGTGTAAAAAGGCGAAAGGCCCCTAGACCAAGTTTACAACATATTGTTTGATTTGAGGCAATATCTGAGAGACAAAGATTTGCAACAAGAAATCTCTCAGAACTACAAAAGCTCTCCAAAGGCTAAGCAAATAAAAAAATGGAGAGCTGAGAGCTAAAGGATGATGGAGTGAAGCGAATGAGCTCTCTCTTTTCTGATGCTCGCAAGTTTTTGGCACGATAAAAAATCTGTATCTCTTGGGTGTATCTCTGTCTTATATGTGTTCATGGTGTCATCAGTCTTGTATATATCTTCTCTTTGAAAAATAGATCCGTTGAGGTGTTCGTTGAAGTGTCCGTTGTCTCTAAGTTTGAAGCACATTAGACTGCATGGTCCGAGGTGTGGAACAGGTAAGCCTGCAGTCATTAATGCTCTACAAGACACATACGCAAGGAGAAGATTCATCCAGATATCTTTCTCTTCAGGTTGTCCAACGTTGTAAGATTTGGTACTGGCAAAGACCTGCACGTAATAAATGCCAAAACATAGACAGCTAGACTGTCTCTATGCTGTCAGCCAACGTTAGAAAACATGCTATAAGACTGTATACCAAAATGGAAATGCCATTTTGTCACCCTGAAAAGTGTTTGTGATAGAAACATAGGTATAGAAGGCATACAAATATGTGACATGCAGAGAAGTGTACAATCATAATAAATGTTACGTGGTGCAAGATATATGCGGGAAGACTTGAACTCCACAATGTTTGAAAATATGTTTGAAATATCATGGAGAATGGATATTTTCAAATTTGTCTGGAAGGATAATAATAATAAAAGTGTATGACACTTCATTCAAAATATAATCGTTGTGAAGAGAGTTGATGTTATCGTGAAATCGATGATATATGCACAAATGAAATCCATGGTGAAATGAAATCGATGTGATTCAAGTGTATAAGGTGAAATCGTTGTTAATGATAAGGAAATCGTTGTGTGTGCAAATCGTTGTTCAAGTAGAAGCAAATTGTTGTTTGACTAAAAGTAAATCATTGTTTGAGTAAAAACAAATCGTTGTTTTAATGAAGGCAAATCATTGTTTGCTATCAAATCGTTATTTTAATGAAGGCAAATCGTTGTTTGCTATCAAATCGTTATTTTAATGAAGGCAAATCGTTGTTTGCTATCAACTCGTTGTTTAAGTTAGGGCGAATCATTGTTTCGACCAAATCGATCTTTATGTGAGAGCAAATCGTTACAGCGATCGAATCGTTCTTTAAGAGATAGTGAATCGTTACACCGATCGAATCGTTGTTTGACTTATCGAATCATTATAGCGATCAAATTGTTGTTTAACTTAACAAATTGTTATAGTGATAAAATTGTTGTTTCACTTAGCAAATCGTTACAGCGATCAAATCGTTGTTTTACTTAGCAAATCGTTATAGCGATCAAATCGTTATAGTGATCAAATCATTGTTTTAACTTATCAAATTGTTACAGCGATCAAATCGTTGTTTCACTTAACGAATTTTTACAATGATCAAATCGTTGTTTAACTTAACAAATCGTTACAGTGATCAAATCGTTGTTTTACTTAACAAATCGTTGTAGCGATGGAAATCGTTGTTTTACTTAGCGAATCATTGTAGCGATGGAAATCGTTGTTTTACTTAGCGAATCGTTGTAGCGATGGAAATCTTTATTTTACTTAGCGAATCGTTGTAGCGATGGAAATCA